>CM018693.1:36202446-36802446 GCA_009363875.1 Mikania micrantha
CCTTGAATTTGGTTTGTAATTAAGGAGCTTAGACCGGTGAGTAGAAACAAGGTTGAGCAAGATCTAAGGTCAAGGTAATGATCTTACTCATTACATGAATGATCTAAGCTTGTCTACGAACATTTGATGAACATCAATGTGGTCATCGTGTTATAGTTGTGTATGCAAGGGTGCAAGGCTAAGATCGATGACCATTTGGACGTCAAGATCGACAAGTATATCTATTATTAGCAAAAGATTGTTATTTCTTTGCTAAGAAGCTGTATTTGACTGAAATATGATCACAATTATCATTTTTATGGTTTTTACCTCTTGATCGACCTCTTTTTTTAGTTCTTCACTGCTACTTGTGATCAAGTTTCATACTTCTTTGACCTGCTCTGATACCAATTGATGAATACAACCAACATTGAACGCTTAAAACATATGCAATTTCTCTTTTTCCGACCCCCTCCCACCCGTCATGGCTCTTTTAATGCACACAGTTGCAATTAGAGGTGGCCAACGGACCCGGAACCGGAACCAGAACCGGTAGTACGCCAACCCGAACCGGTGGGTACGGGCGGTTCCTGATTTTCAGAGAAACTAGAACCAGAAAACCCGGAACCGGTTCCACCCTCAAAACAGGTCAAACCCGAACCGGAATCGGCCAAAACCGAACCGGAACAAAAAAAAAACGGTTGAACTGGTCAAAACCCAGAACCGGAACCGGTTCTTGACTTTGTTGACCTGAACCGGTTCTTGACTTTGTTGACCGGAACCGGTTCCGTTCCAAAAAAACCCGATTTGACCACCTCTAGTTGCAATAATCCAAAAACTCGTATTCTTGAAATTAATAATTCAATGACCTAATCAAACAAAAAATAAAGTTCATGTAACTTAATTATGACAATTATGAAAGATTATTTATATTTCTGTAAAACTATCCATTTATAATAAATTAGACTCTTAAACAACCAAGTAAACATAATCTATCTACGGAAGTTTTTGCTGAACACCATACCATATACAAACATTACCAAATGCTAAACCGTACCAATTAAAAAAATACCTTCTAACCACTTATATATCTTGTTACATCCAGCACCTTTGAATATTCCTCATGTGACCAAATTGACTAATTATATGTGTTCATGTTGTTAATTTGGTTCTCAGGTTCGATCTGATCAATGATCGATTATTTTGTCCTTTCAGCTACTGTGTTCAATCAGACCACATCTATGTGGTCCTTAATCATAATTATTCATTAGAGGAACATGTTTCTTGAAATAAACTTTTATTATTACACAACTGCAAGAACTCAAATACAGCTTATTTTTCTATATTACAAATTACATCATGCTCATTTTTTTTCAAAACAGCATGAAAAAATTAGGATTTAAACCTAAAAACATAAAACCATATCAGATCAAACACGATATGATAAGATAAAATACTTCATATATAGAGACACTATTGGGAATACCACGACCCGTAAGACCATTCCACTGCTGGGATACAGCAAAGTGTAGGGCATTTGAGCCGGTCCAGTCCTGTTAATCAATTTCTCATCAAGATTCATCGCCTCAATGTTCTTTTCAATATCCCTCAAATTTGCCCCAAATTTATCAAAAGCTTCCAATGCTTGTTTATCAGCAGTCCATTCGGGTGTGTCTCTTTCACCAAGATACACCTCATCAGCAGAATGCCTTGACAAAACCTCAATCAACGAGATCCCAAGAATACTTTGAAGCTGGGGAGTCACAGTTTTCAAAAACGCCTTTTCTGGGTTCGTCTCAAGTTCATCAAATCCGTGGTCCCAGGCTTGGGTAGGAACCTTCGACTCATTGCAGGCCGGTTAGGTAGGTACCCCACCATAAGGATACTGGCCAAAATTCACAGCTGCATGGAGTGCAGAAGCCACCCATATAATGATGGTGCAAGATTGTATGAGTTCATCACGTGTGTGCATTTTAGGCCACCACGGTTCATTTTTCAAATCACCATGCCCTTTGGTTCGGACCTCTTCCCACCAGTTTATGAGTTCATTGTCATTTTGAACTTCTTCGTCATTTTTGTAGTAAACGAAAACATAATCCTTAACCCATGATCTAATTGCAGACCAGATTTCAAGCCCATCAACCGCAAAAGGATAGTCTTCTAAAAGGAGACGAACACCATGAGGGGCGGTTGGAGTCCTCCACGGCCATTCCTCTGATCAAGAAAATATCATTTTCAATTAATTCCTTTTATAAAACACGAGTTATTTACTTAGATGACCTTTGTGATTTGCAAAAAAATAGCATGTATGGGTACTAAGAGTTAATAGGTTTGAGTTTTATGTTAACAATTTTGTAACAAATTCTGTTGTCTGAATAGTCAAAGTCAAAAGGCGAAAATTAATTAAATGCTATTTTGGTTATTTCGCCCTAACTTCACTGGAAAAATTTAGCAAGAGTTTGCTTTAATAGCCAAACTCAATACAAAAGTGAAAGAATAAAACTCGAACCAGTTACTTTGAACCCTTAATACTCAAATCTATTAATTTCTACAAATCACATAAACCATCTGTGCAATTAACTTTTCAAAACAAATCAATGAAATCCTTGTTTTTCTGCTGCCAAAATAGTCAATTAATAAGATCAAAGATAGAAAATTGACTTTGTTTTCTAATACCTGTCAATTAGATCAGCAGGGAGTGCCTGTTTTGTGAAATCCCACTTTTTGTACATGTTGCAAGACATGGCCAATGAGTATTTATCGGGAAAGACGGTTTTTTCAAGAAGTCCACCCGCACTTATGAGAGTTTGGCGGGACAAGGCATTAATGTTCATAGTGTCCCGAAAGTGAGGATGCAAAAGCTTATGAATTGGATGAAGAACACTTAGCTGTCTATTTGTTGCGATTATGAACGGCTCTATTGTAGCATGAGTATGCAGCCTGCATTTTATTAACTTGACTCATTACATAACACTCTAAAGGTGATAATTTAGACTACTTAAGTTATGAATTGGTCGATTCTGATTCTAGTTATGTTTTGTATATAACAAGTAAATCAGGTTTTAAGTTTATTAGTTAATAATACTATTCAGGGATTTTTACATAAATAGCAAGATAATATGCACTGAATTCTAATTCTAATACCCAAGTTTTAAAATTCTTTAAAATAGCAATAAAGTTTCATCTTTGCACTCATAGCAACAAGTTATCTAATTACCAAGGTATATTTTTGGGTCTGGTTATTTACAACCCAACATTTTTTAATTTAACACCCCACCGACACTATTGCAACTATAGGCCTATACGAGGCATATAAACCCCTTTGATATGCACTGCTTTGGCAATGATTGGCATCGCATACGCATCTTATAGGACCTATAGGCCTATACGAGGCCAATCATAAATGCTGAGAAAATCTGACAATTAATGGCGGGTCCCCCTATATGCCTAATATAGGCCTATACAAGGCGTATAGGGGGTGTGAAATTTGTGGGTTGGATGAGAGTATAACAGATTCCATAATTTTAAGCTTTCAATAATTATTTTACTTTTATTTAAATAAAAAAGATACTATTGTTAAAAAATAAGAAAAAAGAAATGAATGCCATGTAAAGTGGTGATCAAGTAAAATGTTGCTATATTTGCCAAAAAAAAGGTATTTTATTGTTATAACAGTTTGAACCACCTGGCCAAAAAAATGCATTTTGCAAAGATTTCTTACCAATGACAAACAAGTTGATGGTAGCCGGAATCGTTTACATTAGCATAAGCTTTAGCCAGTAGCCATATGGTGCCTTTTGCCCCATTTGATGCAGGTGTGTGTACTGTGCTGATAGCTCCAGCTGCATCACCAGCTGGATGTGGCAGGCTCAATTCAATTGCTATTGGCTTCAGTGTACCGTTGTTTTGCAAAAACAAAATGGTCCGTGTGGCGTATGTTTTGGTGGGAGTTTCATTTATGCCTCTAAGATATGGCATCAATGGATCATGATGATCTAAAATAAATAACCTGTTGTTCTTCATTGCCTGAGAGTTATAGCAAATAGTATATGAATAAATTTACAAAAATATCGATTTTGAGACAAAAGGCTTCAAATATTTGATTTTTTATCTTTACCTCCCATACGCTTAATCCATTCATGTGATCTTTAAGGTGTTTCTTCAGTTATTGTACTATTTTGGTTCCCAAATTTTATGGGGTCTAACTTGCTGGTTGGAGGGAATTCCTACAAGTAAAAAGAATGTAATTTTTGTCATTATAGCTATTAATTTCTAAAATAAACATAATTAGTCAAAAACATCAATCAGAGACATCCAAACACTATGTTTAACAGTTCAAGAGGCCGATATATGACAGATAGTTATCTGATTTTGATTTTATAAATATCATAAAATACAAGATGATGCACATAACAAGAGGAAATTTACTTGGAGACGTTGGATTACAACAGGGCAAATTCCTGCCAACAATTCTCTTCCAAATTCTTCATCAGTTCTCCATGCATCATTATCCTCTGTTTAAACAAAGAACCAAAAAACAAATTTAAATCAAATTTTAATAAGACATCGAATAATAATGACAATTTTCGTTTAGAATACCTTTGATTACTTGTGGGACTGGGAATTTTGACAAGTGCTCGCCATCTGAACGCAAGAGTTCCCTGATGAATTCAGAGGGAATTTTCTCCCTAACACTTTCAAGAAAACTTAATTTTGGTATTGCAAGGCCACCTTCATAAAGGTTAAGTACTTCCTTAAATGAAGAAAACTCGTTAAATTTGTTGCTTGATATACTCTCAAACTTATGATGTAGAATATGTTCAAGTGTGCCCACAATTTCATCAGAAATTTTGTCCATTACAGACTTAAAACCAGGCAGTAAGCCTTGAGATACTAATTTAATCCCATAAGCATACACATCTTCCATCTTCAACTCGCTGAATCTTTCGTCCCTTGGGACATAAATTTTCAAACTTTGAAGAATACCAATCCTGCTTTCCATGCTGGGATCTGTAAATAAATAACCCAAATTCATTTAATTACCGAATAAAATACTTAAGTATGTGAATTTCTGACACGACAGAAACAGTACTTTCTTAAACCATTTTAGTAAACAGTAAATGCACCAACCCATTTAACTCCTGTCTTACAACCCACCAACCTCTTTAACATGTTTACAACTTGATTACAACGGCCCGCCAACTTGTTAACATGTTTGACTTGTTTAGATAATTGGTTTAAGCAGTTTGTGTATAGGTTACATGAATTTAAGAGTGTCTGGGTTGGGATTATGTCTTTAACATGAATAATATACTTGTTCAGGTTCAACCATTCAACCTGGCAACCAGACACAATTAACACAACTAAATAGAGTTATATGGAACATGACTTCGAAGATCAAACCTAGTCTTTTACAACACTCAAGAATGCAATGTGTTTAGTAACAAATTTAGTAACGTAATTTTAAATATCATCAAGATTTCGGTCGAATATATCATCTATAGCTGTACCTCTAGCAAAATTAAATAAACCCATAGGAATACTGATGCATAAAGCAACCTTGTGTGACCTAAAAAGTCAAAATGCATCACATATCTACAAATAATGCTATTTTAACCTGAATTGGACGAAGGGCGGCCTGTTCTACATCTCCTTGGATAAGGGCGGTCAATAGAGCCTCCAAAAATAGGACGAACCAGTTCAGATCCCTTATCTGGCTCACTCAGATCATTGTACACATCATAATCATAAACTCTATCCCATTCTTCACGCTTTCCTGATCCAGTTCCTCTCAGTTCCACCAATTCTTCATCTCTGTAATGACGTAATCCCTCCGGTGTTTCTCCGGGAAGATAAGTCTGCAACAAAATGGTGATAAATCGATACCAATTTTGCATTTAGATTGTTTTTTTGGTGATGGTCGATTATTTACCTGATTGGAGAAGAAAACGCGATAACGATTGGTGTAATGTTCTTCTGGGTATACCCAAGAATTGCAGACGAAGTGAACCCGACCCACATCTGGGATTTGGGTTAATGTGAGGGTTTTGAGATAGAATTCTTTGTTGTGGCGGTTGATGATCAAGAATGCACCAGGAACCCCAATTTCATCTTCCCAATTGAACTCTAATTCGAAGGTGGAATCGCTATTTGTGGAAGGGATCAATGTACCCACCAAGTTCTTCAAGTTTCTCTCTTTCCCGACCTTCCCACTCAATCCCCTAACTGGAATTACAAAAATCATGTCATCGCGTGATATTAAAACTAATATATTTAAAAAGTATTGTATATTTTTTAAGAATATATAAATATTTTAAAATATATATAATTCTTCCTCTTAAATTAAACATATTACTTTTGGTTTAAGCTGAAGCCTATTTATATCGTATATATCTCCTATTAATTATTAGACATTTGTCACTTTCTAGTATATTTTTAATAAATTTAATATAAATTTACATAATAATAAATGTTTAATGTTAAAAGAATATATTTTAAGCTTATAATTTTATTTATCATTTAAATTAATCAATCATCTAATAATTTTTAAATTTTTATTACTAAGTATTTTTTATACAAAGGTTTCTAGCATACTAAATAAATAAAAGATATTGAAAAGAATATAAATTACTTTGATTCAAATCTATTTTGACATGTTTATAATTTAAGAGTGTTAATTTATATTCGTAGTTAACATAACTATGAAACAAATTTTAAAATCATCCTAAAAGATATATAGATCCTAATATTATAATATGAATATATTATACGTTGACCCATAATTTTTGTTTCTTTATATGCATATATAATTAATAGTCTAACTTTAGATATTTACATCCAAAATTAAAATTATATATAACTAAATTGTGTTTAATATATAATTTTATTTCAAGTTCTTTTTACAGTCACAATTTTGAGTTCAAAAAATCAACTCAACGAATTCAATTAAAGAGACGAAAAATATATATCTTTAAAAAATAGGAAATATATAGGTTATACTCATCAACTCAAATTCGACTTGTTTGACTAAATGTGTTTGTAAGTTTGACTAGAAATTAACATATACATCTTTATTCTAAATCCAATCCTCAAATTTCAACATTATTTATATTTTGTTTTAGCGTTCGTGTCATATCGCCCCTATGGTCTAGATAAATCCGTTACACACGTACTTTTTGTGTAAAATGCAAATAATATCCCGCTTAAAACATATTGTATTTCAAGCTTGTAACAATTATTATCCTATAAAAGTTGTTTGAGTTTATATACTTGCAAGTACACTATTAAATCATATTAAAAATAATATAAAAATATTAAAAAAATTACTATCAAACCCGCTTGAGAGTGCTCAAGAATAAGACACGTCTTTGGGCTAGTGATAATAAATTATGTTATTTATTCAATCTTAAAATCATTCTAAAGTTGTTTGCAAGCATCTAAAATATGCAGAAACAATTGCATATCAGAAAATTTATATTGCGTTTATTAGGACGAAAGATGTTACAAAATTGATTATTTTTTAACGGCAACTCATTTATGATGAGATTTCAACCGTCGTGCGCCCGAGCCCACTTTGGAGAACCCTTACAACTTAGTAAATCTCCTGACCCTGGCTCGGTCTATAAGTTTTAGCCCGAATATAAACCCAATACTTTAAATTTTTTTTTGAACAGCTAAACAAGTCCTCGGACCCAACAAACCATGCGCTGCGATCATAGACCGCCACCCAACCCCCGGAAACATTTAAAGCCGGGCGTTGGCGAGTGCCGAATCGAGGAACCGTCACACCATCTAGGAGGAAACTCACACTGAGAAAACCTCCTAGCTCACCGAGAACATTTTTTGCTCCGGACGAGACTCGAACCCAAGACCTCCATTGCTGGTGGTCAAGAAGTACCACCAGGCTATAAGCCCAATGATACCCAATACCTTTAATAATAAGAAAATCCGGGTTAACCAACCTTTTAGTTACAAAATTGTTTTTATTTCTGAACGCTAATCGGGTGCCAGAAATTAACCAATCCAAGTTATACATGATTATAAACAGACATTGGATTCAAGGAAAACAAGCTATGAACAGATGTACGGTACAACCCATTAAAGCATCTTTATAAGACAGCTGCCATGTTATTAAATGTCAATATGTCATCATGGTGATATTAAGATCTTTGATGAATTGTACGGTACAACTCAACAAATCTACAGAATTATCAAATCATCCACCATGGCACCAATCAGGCGATCACCATACCATGGGGGATTGATTGATGAATCTACGGTCTACCACATCCATCACAGTCAACCACGATTTTTACAGCTTTACACGGTTGTACCGTACAACCCGCTAAAACATTTAATCAATCCAACAAAACCTTTCGATCACAAAAAAACCCTAATCAAATCCGATCAGATTTAATAACGTTTTCGTAACAGATTGCCGGTTTAGTGATCGGACCGAATTGAATACTCTAATCGGACAGAGATAGTGAAATACGTACCAGTAGATTCACAACGATCAGCACTGATGAATTGTAGATAGACTTTGTCAGCGATAGCGGAGAATGAGTGGCTGTTGATTAGTACCAGTGAGCCTTTCACTTTGCTGTCTTCAATTTTGACTCTCTTCCTCCGGTCAACGTCCTCCATGGCAGAGAAATGGGAGGTTCAGTGAATGTGATCGAAGGATGTTTCGTTGTTGAAGTGGTATTTGATTCTGTGATGGAGAAGATTGAGGGGATATATATAAAGAAGTGATGAACAATGTTATTAGTTATGAGTTATGACAATGAAGCTTCACTACCCTCGTAATAAAGACATGAACCAATAAATAAATAATAAAGCATTTGAAATAAGTAAATGTTTTTTAGAGGGATTAAATTAGAGTAACTTTGTTATATTTTAATTAAAACTTATATGTGAAATAAAAAAAAGGTTAGGTTAGATTAGATTATCGGTATGGTGTATTAATATTTAGTTATGTAATCGAGTCGAGCCGAGCCAGGTCTGGGTTCAGTTCGGCTCGTGGATTTTTGAGCCGAGCCTAAGCCGAGTAAAAATTTCTTTCGAGCCAAAATTCTGGTTCCAGCTTGACTCATAAATAAACCTCGAGTCACGAGCTAGCTCACGAGCCAACTCGTTTTTTTTTTTGTTTTTTTCCTCAACTTTACATATATGTATAATCTAATATATATAAAATCCAATATATATATATATATATATGTACATATGGGTTAACTTAAACTAAATAAGTCTCTTAACCTAAAAAGCTTAAGAAGGATTTTGAGTCATTAGATGGTTAATCAATGGATATGATTAAATAAAGTTGTTGGATAGTATTTTGAGAATGACAACTTTTGTTGACTTCTTATCAATTCTCTTACTTTTACATATGGAATTATTTTTTGAAAAAAAATATACCAAAAAACGATCATTTTTTTATTTTCAAAATTAGTAGTGTGTTGCTATAGAAAAAACTTTGTTTTTTTAGTTCATTGTGTCTTTTGTGCATGTCATTGTGTCTTTTGTGCGAGTCATTGTGTCTTTTTTGTTATTGCTCAATGTTGTGTTTTCCTGAAAATTTTAAAACACAATAATGTTGCATAATACATAATGTCAAACAAGTATGACACAATGAAGAGTATGAGTTTAAAAAGACATAATTACCTATAATAAAGACACAAAGACGATTATGAGCATTTTTTTACAAATCATTGTATCTTTTGTTTAGGTCATTGTGTCTTTTGTACATGTTCATTGTGTCTTTTGTATTTCTTTTCAATGTTGTGTTTTCTTAAACAATTTAAGACACAATGAAATGATGTAGTATAATACATAATGTTAAGCAAGGATGACACAATGGGGAGTATGAATAACACAATGATCTTTAAATAAAGACACAATTACCTGTAAAAAAGACACAATGATGAGTATAACAATTTTGTACAAACCATTGTGTCTTTTGTATAGGTCATTGTGTCTTGTGTACAGGTCAATGTTTATTTTGTGTTTCGGCTCAATGTTGTGTTTTTATGAACAATATAAGAAACAATGATGTTGCATAATACATAATGTTAAACAAGTATGACATAATAACGAGTATGAATAACACAGTGATCTTTAAAAAAGACACAATTACCAATAAAAAGGAGACAATTACCTATAAAAACATAAAAAGATAATTATGCGTAAGCATTTAAAAAAGACACAATGACGATAATTAGACATAATGAGCTGAAAAAATTTAATTTTTTATAACAAAATTATACTCATTTTAAAAATTAAAAAATGCTCGTTTTTATGATATATATATATATATATATTTAAAAAATAATATCGTATGTAAAAGTTATGAACGTTTAAAAAATGTGGAGGCAAAGTAGTTATGACTAAATTACCCTGTAATAACTTTCTCTCTAAAATTTTAAATTTTCTATCTTAAATTTGATCTCATAATCTAATGGATAATAATCTTTTCTTACCTTTTTTATAATAAACAGACTATTTAGTGGAACCCAATCCACATACATACATACATACATACATACATACATACATACATACATACATACATACATACATACATACATACATAAGAGAAGTGTTCAAATAATAACCCACTCTTAAAGCAATAACCCATATAACTTTGCCAAGATGAAGCCGAATCTTGAAATTTTTTTTGAACATCATTGTAACACAATTAGAACACTATGTTCTTTTATGAGTTTGTGAAAATTCATCACCGTTTAATAGATATCATCGTTGTAAGTTTTTTATTTACAGCACTGTAACTGTTTTAGGCCCAAAACTTACAACGATGTAAACTCTCAAACGGTGATGAATTTTCACAAACTCATAAAAGAACATAGTGTTCTAATTGTGTTACAATGATGTTCAAAAAAAAAATTCAAGATTCGGCTTCATCTTGGTAAAGTTATATGGGTTATTGCTTTAAGAGTGGGTTATTATTTGATCCCAATCCTTATACATAATATGTATATTTATATAAATATGTGTATAAGATATTGTGTGTGTAATATAATATATATGTGTGTGTGTGTAATTCAATATATATATATATATGTATGTATGTATGTATATTAAAAATGGAGCCAAGCCAACCCTAGTTCCGGCTCGGCTCGTTTTTAACTAGCTTTTTTCGAGCCGGGCCTTTTTCGAGCGAGATTCGAGCAAGGCTCGAGCCGCAAGCTTTTTGAACAGCATAATTAATAACAATATTTTTTTTTGTATTTTTTTATTAATAAAAGTAATTAAAAAACATTTATGAGAAAAAATAATGTGTATTTTATGTAGTTGATTTCACCGGTAAATAATACATAGACGATGGGTGATGTTTGTATAAATATTAATAATCAAAAAAAAAAAGGTATACGAGGTTCTCTCGCTTGTACACGAGAGATAAATGTGATTTTATGTAGTTGATTTACATATTTTGTTATGTAATTTTACGATAGATTTTTTTCTCAAACATATTAACTTGTTACCTTCAAGTCATATACCAACATGCTTTCCTTGTTGCTCCAAGCCTCCAAGGTTGGTTCAAAAATAACGGTTAACGTGATTGATTGATATACGTTAAAAAGTGCCTTAATTATCTAAAAAAATTAATGTTTCTAACATTAAAGATGTATGGGAAATCTGTAATATTACATATATTCTTTTGCTAAAAACATTTATTACATATTTACCCAATAATAAAACTAAATTACATATTTCCCCTTTCTAAACCAAATATATTACATATTTATCCATTTCATTAAAAAACAAACTATGTATTTCCTATTTTACCCTTAACGAACTAACTAAAAATAATTTACATATTTCTCATTACTAAGGGGTAATCTTGAAACATGAGGATATTTGTAATTTTAATTTAACATTGGGGATATATGTAATTTTGATGTTTAATAAGGGGATATATGATATTATCCCTTAATTAAATTGTAATAATGTTCATGCATATGTGTGATTGTTCTTTATGTAAATGATTTTATTCTAACACCCACACCACACCTTTATACGTCTTTTATATACCTATAAGAGACGTATATAAGGTCAATTATTGTTTGTCAGAATTTCTTGGTGTTAATGATTAAATTATGATATGCTTCATACAAGCATATATGAGGCATATATGCCATATACGAGACGTATACGAGACCAATTATTGTTAAATGATTGGGTGTCAGGGGGGTTATATGTCTTATATAGGCTTATACAAGTCATATAAGGTTGGTGGGATGTTAAATAAAAAATTTTGGTGTGTAATTAAATAACCAAACATTTTGAAAAATCTTGGATGAAAATTTTCTATTGTGACTAAAATAAGATTATTATAATATTTATTATTTTATTATAACATGTCTAATTGGAAGGCCATATTAAAGTATAAATAGAGATAAACTTATAATTTAAAAAGGTATGCTTGTAGTTTTTATATTCTTTATTTTTATACAAACATATTTTTTAACTTGTATTACATTCAAGTATTGACTTTATGAAAACAATATTTCTATCTCATTATAATAAAAGTAAGGTTTGGCTTCATTCGTTTTTTCATACATCACTTAAAAGTGAGAATTTATTTAATCTTTGTTTGTAAATTGGTTTTTGCATCATTGGTTGGTTATTTTTTTTTTGGTTTTTTTTTTTTTTAATTTTTATGTTTTTGTGAGTGTAAATCAATCAGTTGGTCCCATGTAATGATGTATATAGGCAGCCTTCGAGTTTAGAGGGGTCAATCTGAATAATGTCCAACGCGGCTCATGCAGGTCGTCCCCACGCACCACCACTCACACAAGTTGATCCGCCATGCTCGTAGGATCACTACAGAGCCAATCTTTCCTTTTCTATTATTATTTTTTTTTTTAATTTATAAAAATTCTATTAACATATACACCAACTAATATTTGATATAATCGAGTGATACTGCTGGCGACGATACTTTAATAATCTGTCTGTGATTCAAAAAAATAGCAAAAAAAATGTGACTATTTCACTGCTTATATCAAGTGTGAGTAGTATTAAATGAAGTGTACGATAATACACAAGTCATTAAATGTGTAATTATTATTTTATATTAATTTTTAATACAACAAATCTATTAATTCTATTTTAATCTTAAATTAACTTAATAAATCATTCTTAATTTACTTTACAACTAATTTGCTTCTTTTTTGAACAGCAATAGTTATACTCCTAAATTACACCCAAATACAACTAATTTGCTTCTTGGTCAGTTTTAAACTCGAGTCTTTTCTAAAAGAAACAAAACGTATGTAAAGTAGGTTATGTCAGTCTTTGACAAAACAAAAAAAATATTTTTCACATTCAATATTTAATTTATTATAAAACTAGGTTAATACCCCGTGTATTACACGGGTTGAATAGAAAAATAATATATAGTCAGTAATTATATGATTAAAAATTTATATATTTAATACGTAAGTAATAAAATAATAATAGTATTTATTTAAACACTAAGTTTATTAAAGTTTTTTTAATATTTCTTTTTGAAAAACAATTATTGAATTTTTATATTTCATAATAATTTGGATTCAAAAAAAATATCTCTTTTAAAATTAATATATTTTTTAATGCTTTAAAAACCTTTTTTAATATAAAAATGTATAAAAGTATATTTAATATTTAATATTATTATTGAATATGGATACATTTAATAGGAGAGAGAGAAGTGGGAAAATTTTTATAAGAATAGTTTAGGAAAGTGACATGTGTCACATTTTATTTTGATTTATTAGTATAAATAGATTAAAAGTTTAAAATATTAAAATAGTATATGTTAGCAATCATATATTTTGTTAATAGTTGAGGGTATTAAAAAATTTATTCTTAAACAAAAATAATTAAAAAAAAAGGCAAAATACTATATTCAAAAAGTAACATTATGTTATAAATCAATTAAAGACATAAAATTCGAAAAAAAAATAATTTACGTATGTATAAACGAATGTCAAATTAAATTTCATTGGAATTGTAGTATTTCAAATATTTTTGATTTGTGTATCCTGATTATTTGATTTGAGGTTTCAAATAACTAAAAAATTAGGATTAGTTAGGTTTTTATTATTTAAAGTATATTTGAAATTGTGAATATTTTAATTAGATATAATGTGTGATTGTCATGTGTCAAAATTAATATGAGGATTTTGTGGTAATGACACATGTTCATTTAAACGAGAAAATTAACGTGGTAATAACACCTAAGCAAAATAATCTTCTTTTATTATAAAGTATATATAGATATTACATAAATTATTTTGTAAAGTTGCTAACTTTTAACGTCTTTATCAAGTACACGTCCCTAAACAATTGACCATTTCTTTTTTTCTTTTTTTTTTCTTTCGAATTTTATTAAATTATATTGGGGAAATAAACAGGAAAGTGGGAGTGTGAACGTAGTTTCGTGTTATATTTTCTATTCCTTCTTCCCTGACAAAAAATTGATATAATATTTCCATAACCACTTGTTCACTTTAGGAAATGAGGGGGTAATTAAGAAATTGAGGAGATTCAATAGCCATCAACTTAATACTATTAAGGGGTGGGATTAGTGATCATTTCAGTTTTTATATGATGCTATTTGAGGTTTGAGTTTTTATCAAGTCGGATAACGGTTTATTTGGATTAAAAAAAATTAGACCCTTTTCGAAATCCGACCCGACCGAATATGAAATATGCTTATACGATCTAAATCTTTCCGAATAAACTTAATTTTTACATCTGAATAATCTAAATCTAGGTTTATTTGAGTTGAATTCGAATAAGCTTGATTTTTGCATTTAAGTAAGTAATATTATTAACATCTATCATAAAGTTTTAGTTTGTAAGACTTATTCAGTTTTCTTTATAATTTGTATGTTTTTGCAACCCAAGAATTTAGTTTTCTTTTGTATGTTTTATCCAAGAATTAGAAAACCTAAGTAGTAACGTTAAAATTTAAATCAAACATTACTTGGTAAACGGTCAGCTAGACTCTATAATCTAGGAGAAAAATACGGAAAAAAAATTCATGCACATCTAAAACCAATTGCTACTAAATATACCCGGACCCAAAATCTCTTATAAAAAGAATCAATAGGTATCACTAGGCTAGAATGCTTATTGTAACTACCAAAGATTTGTTAAAAATAATCAACTTTCTTAAAAAGATAGATTTTTTATTTTCAAATTTTAGAATTTATTTCATGTTCTTGCTTATCTAACTCATGTTTGACATTCAATTTAAAATGTTATTTTCATTTGATTTTTTTTGTCTAAAATACTTCAAACATACCAAAATCAATGTTCACGTACAATATTGTAATCAATATACCACCCTTTAGCTTCCAAAATGAACCCTCAAATTATATGCATGCAAGAATTAGGCGAAAAATTATAAAAACTAGTTTATACTTTTCAAACGATACAAAATATATTCAAGGGCTTGATATTTAAGTATCTTCGTTTCTTTGAAGTTTCCTATGATATTCCTAATCAATAACCTAAAATATTTTTTTTAAGAGTAGCTTGGTTCATTGATGAGTCATATACTCACTTGATCATATACACACCATATGAGAGAAAACTCACTACATGTGAGAGAAAATTCTATAGCTCGATCATCATTAAACCCCAATTTTGTTCATGTCAAAATCTGAACTCATGACCTTTTCAATATTGAAGTCATATGATACATCTCTTTAACTACTTGAAGTGAGGATCATTGGTTTAATTTTTTTTCCCCTCAATTAAATTACAACCGCACATGTCTCTTCAATTCGTGGTATAAGCTTCAACTCTAAACACATCTTTATACTAATAAACAAATATAAAAAATAGACATATTGTACTCTTAGTTTGTTTTTTATTCTTATTTTTTGGTATCTCTCCTATTTTATAATTATATTAAAATAATATTTTGAACATTTTTGTTTTATTAAAAAATTATAATATTTTTAGAAATTAGATAATATTTTTTATTTTCTTTATTAATATGTACTTTAAGAACAATTCAGTTATATAAAATTTTTTTTCAACTATTTTCTTTTTTTTTCTCAGTTTTACTAATTGTTTAACATTTTGATTAAATCATGCAAAGTATACGAGTTTCTAACATAGTCATATAATTAGCAAGAAACCAAAGAGACATTGCCTCAATGGTACCCTCGAGATTCTTACAAATAGGAGGTCTTGGGTTCAAATCCCTCCCGCAGCAAAAAAGGGGTCTGTGGGGGTCAGGGGTTTTCCCAGTGGGGTTTCCTCCTGGGGTGGTTGTGGTGGCTCATGGGAGGTCCAGGTAACTAGACCTTGGTGACATGGCCTGGAAACAGTAGGTTCACACGATTGAGACCTTCGCCGTTCAAAAAAAATATAATTAGCAAGAAGAGTTTGAGTTTTATAAAATTTAAATGCAACGACATATCAATTACCATTTGAAATTAGAATTAAACAAATAAAAAATATTTATGATTTACAATTGCAATATTTTTAACTTAATTACAACTTTTATAAACAAATTTGCATCCCACCAGTCCGTTTGACCATTTAGATATATGTTATATTCGGTTTAAAAACGATTTGTATATTATACCAGTCGTTTTCGAGTGTGAGAATTGAAAGTTGAGAAACGAGATGATAATTGGTGATTTTAATTCAATTTTGAATAAATGCATGAAAACGACTCATATATTTTTGTATATGTATATTAAAACAAAAAGAATTTTAATGATAACGCTAAGGAATTAGTGATAATGATTAAATTCTAATAACTATTATAGTAGTCAAATTAGAGATGAAACACTAACAAACAAACAAATTTACAAATAGAGAATAAAGCAAATAAATTACAACATATTATAAACTAAGATAAGAACATAGTATCTAGCTTTAAGTTATCTCGTTAGGGAAGAGAATAAAAAAAAAACTCTTTCTTTTTTAAAAAACTGAAAAAAAAAATGGTTAACCAATTACATAACTTGTAATTTTATTTTTTTATTTATAAGAATATAATTTAAAAAATCACTATTGTTAGACTTTTACCATTCCTCCAATTTTAAATGATGATAACCATTTAGAAAAAATCTTCGTGCGTAAAATAAAGTATTATTTTATTTTAATTTAAGAAAAGTTATGTTATATTAAAAATAATATATATATCTATATATATCTGTGTGTGTCGCGCGTGCGCATGTGTGTTGAATGTGTTAGAACTGATGTAATAACGGTATTGATCTTTGATTTTTTTTCATTTTCTTTTACATTTATGTCTTCTTATTCTGTTAATACTTAACAAAACTAACGAAGAAAGAACCGACTTTGCAACATTTTGAAAACTTAAATGATTGATTTTGAAATATAAAAGATAAAAGAATCTTTAAAAAATTATGTAAACATAAAGAATTAAAGCGAGAACTACCCTAATAAATATGTATCGATATATATTCGTAACGTTAAGATTATGTTATTTTGCATATGTTACATATATGTAATATGTCATGTTTTTGGTATATATGTAACATATGTAATAACCGGCTTAAACATGTTGAACATTTTTTAGTTTATAATATTTCTATATTATATGTAAATTAAAAATAAAAATGTTTAAATTTATTTAGAAATATATTATTGTTTCAAACAAGCGAGAGAAAATTTATAAGACTCAACAATAGTATATATTACAATTTTAGCAAACAAGAAATTGTAAATAAAATTACACCAATTGATTTGAGTCATTAATCATTAGTCTAAATTGTTTTAAGATTGAGCTTTTTAATATTTTTCACTTAAATGAATTTTCGATGAAACATCCAAACCTTATCATATCACTAGGTTTAACAGAAATAAGTACAGGAGTATTTTTGCTTCATCATTTTAATCATGGAAAAAAATAAACAGGAAATTTTATAGTCAAATTCACGTGTTTTGATTATAGAAAAAATGTGAAAATGTCACATTAAAAAAAATAGTGTCACAACCCACGCCGAGTGCGTAATCCACGGCGCGTGACTATGTGTTCATGTGCCAATGTTGGAGAACAACCCGTGATTACTATGTTTCATAAAATTAAGTTCATTTAAACAAGCATAACATACATATTATACAACAAGTTTATCATAAGATAATTATTATACAATACTATGCTTTTGTTTTCTTTCTAGGTCACAACTAGTTCTGCTGTTGATCCTGACCTAGATTGATTTGATGTCGTTCCCCGTTACCTGAAACATGTAGATAAAAGTCAACTACGAATAGTTGAGCGAGAAACATAAGTTTTGTTAATGAAAAATGATTGTTCAAACAATGATTTTCATGATATAGTATTCACAAGTGATCAAGTAGGTACCTTGAAATTGAATCTACCTGGGCACGCAAACATCAAACCTAATGATAAATGATCGTTAGTAATGATTGTTAGCTCACATGATGAGGTCCAACCCACGGTTGGAGCGATTTGTGATAATGATCTTGTGTTCCCGCATATGATCATACCAGTACTACCAAGAGCTTGATAACAAGTTAATGATGTTCACATAAGAATGTTCCCAAATAGCCTCCACATAACCAAAGTTCCCAAGTGATACGCTTGTTTTTAATGAGTTGATAAAATATTTATTTGATGATTGTTTACCATGATTTTCCTGATGATACTGATGTGTGATTTCATGGTAGTTGATAAATGTTTATCATGACGCTGCTCATGATAATGATATATGAGTTTACAATGATTGATAAGATATGTTTTGAAAAGATGTCTACATGTTCCACCCCGAGTTTTAGAAACAGAACATTAAAAGAAAAGGGGTTATGAGTCTCACTGTTATATGCGGATGATGATGATCTTGATGTTCAGCTGATAGGAAATCCTATATGGTTCCTATAACAATTTATGACTAACTGAGTTAATCACAACATTTTCAGACTAGTCAAATAGATGTTGGTTGTTGATTATTCACTCGATTCCTAGATGAATTTCTGGCTAAGAAATAGTCAACCCTTGTTTTGCGCACGGTTTTCGCCTACGTTCACGATTTTTCGAGCTCTTTCCAATGGTAATAATTTCAAGACCTGAAAAATTTAAGATATATGATCTCTTATTTAACGCTATCTTCAACTCAGCGTATCTTGAAATCAAAGCCTCGTTTCGTGATTTCGCTTACACTCATTTTCTTTATTTTCGAGATATTATTCTAACCTGAAAAATTTGAATTTTCACAGTCTCCCCCTGTTATTGGAATTTCGTCCCGAAATTCAATTTGCGTTCATCTATGATTGTCTGTTTATGAAAACAAGTGAGGATATTTCTCTTTCATACGATCCTCACGTTCCCAAGTAAACTCAGGTCCACGCTTCGAATTCCATCTGATCTTCACAATAGGTATCTGTCACACCCCCAAT
This sequence comes from Mikania micrantha, assembly GCA_009363875.1. Classification (NCBI taxonomy): domain Eukaryota; kingdom Viridiplantae; phylum Streptophyta; class Magnoliopsida; order Asterales; family Asteraceae; genus Mikania; species Mikania micrantha. The sequence continues at coordinate 36,221,839 of CM018693.1, forward strand.
TTTCAACTAACGGAATCATACCGTTTGGGAACGTGACAAACCAGGATCTCAGATCATTAGACATAACGAAGACCTCTATATGAATTTCAAGACATACTTTGGTATTTAAAACATAACATCAGAGTTTTCAAAATTTGCGGAAGCGTTATAAAACCAGTAACAGTTGTAAAATGTAAATTACAATACAAAGTATCAAATGTTCAAATTCAAATATCCAAAATGTTTAAAATGCATGCGACTCTATCTCCTAGTCCATGCCAGTCTTTATTGCGCGCCTTAGCGTCCTGAGAAAACATGTAAATCAAGTCAACACAAAGGTTGGTGCATAACACAGGTTTTAAGTATTCACAATGTTCAAAACAACAGTTTGAATATCAAGTTGTAGATAACATAATCACACATGCACAGTCATGATAGCTAGTCATATAAACTATTTACATAAGTGTTCGACACCGAAGCTGACGAATTGCCATGCTATAGCATGTTTTTGCCTTGCCACTATTGTCTAGCACAACAATAGTAAAATGTGTTTGGTCAGTCAAACACCTGCGTAGATCCCATCTACCAGGTGAGGTTTGTCAAACCTAATAGATCTATTTCCAACTACCACGCTTTGCGCTACGGCAAACTAAACGGTTCGAGGTGTGTAAGGACTTTCAATTGCTATGTTGTCACATAATGTAAACAGCTAACTCATGCAAGTGATATGTATCTAAAAAGAGTTTGTTGCACATGTTTTCTCCCCCAAAACAGTTTAAAATAAGAAAGGGGTCGTGTACGCACCTTTGATGATTGCAGAATGATCACACACTAAAAGCTCGTATAGGAAATCCTCCTACGAAGAATCTGTGGTTTAACAATAACCTAGTGTTATTCAAAATGTCGTTTTGTGCTTGAAATCACATACGTGTCAACACACGTATGCTAGAGTGTGAGAAATATACATACGAAAGTACGCGTGCCTTTGGAATTGTTTAAATAAAATCATATTTGATTTTATTTAAATAATCGTAATTTTACGCGATTTCGTTTTCGAATTAAAATACCATTTTTATCATTCCAATTGGTTCGGGATGAAATTCTGGTTCCAACGAAATTTGAACGGGTTTAAAACGGAGTTCGTATGCGAAAGTTATGCCAAAAATACAAAAATGCTTTAAAAACTCAAAAATGGTGGAACCCGGGATCGAACCCGCGACCACCCCCCTCACAACACACCCACACTACCAGTTCAGCCCGCTAGGGATTCGCAATAACCATCCGGAATTAATTGTTTTAAATACTCAACCAACTGGTTTCTCTCTTGACAACATAGCCGAAGCATTCAACCCCTAATTGACCACAAATTCGAACCCAATCAGTTCCAATACCATAGGGTTTTTATCATTTTAACAATTCCGAACCTCTCTACATAATTTAATTCGAAAATCAACCTAATACTATCGAAATACCCACAATCGTTATCTTTTATAAACCCTAGAACTCGAAGTCAACCAATTCGTTATGGTTTTGCGAAATTGAAATATGGTTTTCGTTTAAAACACAATTTCGAAACTATCTGCATCAATTAATCTGATTATTGAATCCATTCAAACAGAAAACCCCAAATTCGTATTAAGTGTTGAACCCTAACAATCAAACTTCATAATCTGTTGTTTCTAGATGGAATTTAACCTAGGGTTATCCTTGATCGGTTCATTCTGAAACTACCCATAACAATTAATTTGATTTTAAAGCTTGTTGGATTAAAACCCCCAAATCCGAATGTCTTTAGAACCCTAGAACTAGACCATGATCGATTCGTTGTTGCAACATGAAATTGAGATGTGATTTAATATTCTCGGAGGTTTCTGAAACTTTCTACACACTTTATTTTGATTCTTAAACACGATTATATCAAATCACCCAAATCGGTTTGAGCTTAGAACCCTAGATTCTAAAATCTTGAAATTCGATATTGGAACACCGAATTAACATAGGAATTGTTTTAGTCGGTAGTTTTAGAGTGTGTAGGAAAGTTTACTTACAAAATTTGATGTATAATTGTTGTAGTTCACTTCAAGCCCTAGATTCGGCTCCTTCACGATCCAATTCTTCAATCCAGAGTTTGTGAGACCAAATCGTTGCTTGTATTGCTCTCAGAGAATGTCGACTAGTGTTTAGGAAGATCCAATTATGCGAATTGAAACCGAATCGTGGTTAATCTAGAGTTAAAGCCTACGGTTTCATCTTTTGAGTGGTTCTTGGTATAAATTCGAGGAGTTAATGGTTCTATAACTGATGATACTTGATAATAATCATTAACATGTCAGTTATGCATGTTAATTTCGATTGATTATAATGCATTAATAGGAATTTCGAATTTAATTAACTATTTGGCCGAATTTTGACTTGTAAAAGTCAAAATTGATCATTTTACTCCTTAACAAATCAAATTCTATTAAATTGGATATATCTAAACCTAATTTGATTAATTTTATAACTTGTAGTTCAATTTTGCTTAATTTCGGATTATTTCTGTCAATTCCGGACTAACGGGGTTAATCCGAATTTGCCGGATTGTCACTGATTAGCTACTTGAACTAGTATTGGACTTGATTAACCCAATTGGGCCTCCATCAAGTTCACTGGGCCTATCTTGAGCTTACTGGGCCACCCTTGAGCTTATTGGACTATCTAAACCTCATTGGGCCTACTCTAGCCTTATTGGGCCTTCCTAAATCTCATTGGGCCTATACTGGCCTTATTGGGCCTACATTGGCTCTGTTGGGCCTACATTGGCTCTGTTGGGCCTATGATATCACCATCTTTAGTTAACAAGGTTAATCCGAAAAGTCGGATTGTCACATCATCCCCTTGTTGAAGGAATTTTCGTCCCGAAAATTAGTAAGTGTTAGGAGTAGTTAGGAAACTACTTACGAGTTCAGATTGTGCGTGTTAGTGTGATTTGATCATTCTGTGTGCTTGTGTGTACTCACACACAAAGTCTAATGCTTGCAACATCACAACTCAAATGTGATCGTTCAATGTGACTGTTTGCGTGTACACTAGTTAGTTCACCTAACTGTGACTGTTTGTGTTTGATCATACTGTGTTGTGTAACCTCACACATAGTGAGTGTCTGTGACTGTTTGTACTATGCAACTCCGCACATAGCAAAATGTGTGTAACCAATCATGTATGTACTACCATAACATATAACATATGAAATGTAGCACATAAAATGTATAAAATGTAATGTAGCACAAATGTTTATAAACAAAACCAATTGAATAAAGTGTTTGTGCTTACAGTTTGAAATTTTGCAGTGTTGATGTGTGAAGCATCACGTCATCCCCTTGTTGAAGGAAATTTCGTCCCGAAATTTAACGTGCGCTCTCAGTGTTAGCAGTAACTGTTTTGAATAGATGAGGGTACTTCTTCATCATTTGGTCTTCCCGTTCCCACGTGAATTCAGGACCACGTCTTGAATTCCATCGAACTTTGACTATCGGAATCTTGCTCTGCTTAAGTTGTTTGACCTCTCGGTCCATAATTTCTGCTGGTTCTTCAATGAATCGTAACTGTTCATCCACTTGTATTTCCTCCAATGGTACAATCAATGTCTTATCAGAAAGACATTTCTTTAAGTTTGATACGTGAAAGACATCATGAACTCCACTGAGTTCATCCGGTAGTTTAAGTTGATATGCAACCGGACCAATCCTTTTCAGGATCTCAAAAGGTCCTACGTAACGTGGACTAAGCTTTCCGCGTTTGCCGAATCGTATTACACCTTTCCAAGGTGATACCTTTAGAAGAACTCTGTCTCCTACTTGAAATTCTAACGGTTTTCGACGTTTGTCAGCATAACTCTTCTGTCGATCTCGGGCCGCTGCCATACGGTTCCGGATTTGAACTATCTTTTCTGTCGTCTCGTGCACCAGTTCAGGACCTGTTATCTGACTGTCACCAATTTCAGCCCAGCAAACTGGTGAACGACATTTGCGACCATACAAAGCTTCAAACGGTGCTGCTTGAATACTTGTATGATAACTATTGTTGTAAGAGAATTCCACTAACGGTAAGTGATTCTCCCAGCTATCACCAAAATCAATTACACAAGCTCGTAACATATCCTCGAGCGTTTGAATCGTACGTTCACTTTGACCATCAGTCTGTGGATGATAGGCGGTACTCATATCCAAGCGAGTCCCCAATGACTTATGAAGAGATTTCCAAAAGTTGGAAGTAAATCGGACATCCCGATCTGATATAATAGAAATTGGCACGCCATGCCGTGCTACCACTTCCTTGATGTAAATGCGAGTCAGTTTCTCCATCTTATCAGTTTCCTTGATTGCTAAGAAGTGTGCAGATTTCGTTAATCGATCGACAATTACCCATATCGTATCACAACCAGTCGGTGTACGGGGTAACTTAGTAATGAAGTCCATCGAAATCTGTTCCCATTTCCACATCGGTATCTCTGGTTGTTGCAGTAAACCAGATGGCTTCTGATATTCAACTTTGACTTTCGAACAAGTCAAACATTTGCTAACGTACTTAGCAATATCAGCTTTCATGTGAGGCCACCAATACAGTGCCTTCAAGTCATGATACATCTTGTCTGATCCCGGATGGACTGAATATCTGGACTTGTGTGCTTCATCCATCACGAGTTCCCTTAAACCTCCATACAAAGGTATCCAAAGTCGATTAATGAAATAACGAATTCCATCAGACTTAGCATCCAACTGTTCTTCCATTCCCCGTAAAGATTCCTGTACCAAGTTTTCCTTTTTCAAAGCTTCAATCTGAGCACTGCGTACCTTGTCAGGTAAGTCAGTATGCATTGTCATCATAAGTGCACGAACTCGTCTTGTTCCTGTTGTGTCTTTTCTGCTCAGAGCGTCAGCTACTACATTAGCTTTTCCCGGGTGATATTTAATCGCGCATTCGTAGCCGTTCAACAACTCAACCCATCGTCGTTGCCTCATATTAAGTTCCTTCTGATCAAAGATATGTTGCAAAGTCTTATGATCAGTGTAAATAGTACACTTAGTTCCATACAAGTAATGCCTCCAAATCTTCAAGGCAAAAACCACTGCTCCTAACTCCAAGTCATGAGTAGTGTAATTCTTTTCGTGTGTCCGTAGTTGTCTGGAAGCATAAGCAATCACTTTATCACGTTGCATCAACACACATCCCAAACCTTGTGCAGATGCATCACAATACACCACAAAGTCTTCCGTCCCTTCCGGTAAGGACAGAATCGGTGCACTGCAGAGTTTCTGTTTCAATAACTGGAATGCAGCTTCCTGTTTATCTGTCCAGTTATACTTCGTTCACTTATGCGTTAGAGCTGTAAGTGGTTGAGCGATCTTTGAGAACCCTTCAATGAATCGTCGATAATAACCCGCCAAACCAAGGAACTGTCGTACCTCGGTAGGGGTCTTTGGCGCTTCCCAATTCTTAATCGCTTCAATCTTCGCTGGATCAACATGTATACCCTTTTCATTAACTATATGTCCCAAGAATTGTACTTCTCGCATCCAGAAATCACATTTTGAGAATTTAGCGTACAATTGTTCCTGCTTCAATAATTCCAATAGTAATCGAAGATGTTCAGCGTGTTCCTCCTCAGATTGTGAATAGATGAGGATGTCATCAATGAAAACAATGACAAACTTATCAAGATAAGGTTTACAAACACGATTCATGAGATCCATGAATACAGCTGGAGCGTTTGTCAACCCAAATGGCATGACCAAGAACTCATAATGGCCATAGCGTGTCCTGAATGCTGTCTTCGGGATATCCTCCTCCTGAACTCTTAGTTGATGATAACCAGACCTGAGATCAATCTTCGAGTAGTAACTCGAACCTTGCAACTGATCGAACAGATCGTCAATTCTGGGTAACGGATACCGGTTCTTGATAGTAACCTTGTTCAATTCCCGGTAATCGATACACATACGGAAAGTCCCGTCCTTCTTCTTAACAAACAAAACTGGAGCTCCCCACGGTGAAAAACTAGGTCGTATGAAACCCTTATCCAACAACTCTTGCAATTGTGTAGATAATTCTTGCATCTCAGACGGTGCAAGTCGATAAGGCGCCCTAGCTATCGGTGCTGCATCTGGTGTAAGGTCGATTCGAAATTCCACCTGTCTGATAGGCGGTAATCCCGGCAAGTCTTCTGGAAACACCTCCGGAAATTCACAGACTACTGGTATATCTTCAATCTTTTTCTCAGCTACCGGCTTTTCAGTTATAAGGGCTATAACTGCCGTATGACCTTTACGCAGACACTTGTGTGCTTTCATACAAGATATGAGACGCAGTGGCGTACTGCTCTTCTCGCCTTGTACATACAATGTCTCTCCCTGCGGAAGAGGTATACGAACAATCTTTTCATGGCATACGATTTCAGCCTGGTTTTTGGACAACCAGTCCATGCCAATGACTACATCAAAACTGCCTAAGGCAATAGGCATAAGATCAATCTCTAATGTTTGACCCATCAAATCAAGGACACATCCCTTAAAGATTTGTTCAACTACTATTAACTTACCATCAGCTAATTCCACAGTGTATGGACTATCTAAGGCAGTGGGACTAACATTTAGCAACTTGGCAAGTGAACTAGATACAAAACTCCGATCGGCACCAGTGTCAAATAACATAGAGGCATAGTGATTATTTAAGAGGAACGTACCCGTAACGATGTTGGGATCCTCCCGTGCCTGACGTCCTCCAATCACAAACGCCCTGCCTCTAGCACCATTGTTGTTGTTATTATTGTTGTTGTTGGTGCCATTACCATTACCATTGCCGTTGCCGTTGCCTGTTGCATTATTATTCTCCCCACTTTTCTTGAGTTGTGGGCAATCCTTCTTGAAGTGTCCCATCTTGCCACACTCATAACAACCCTTCTGTGAGTTGTTCTGGTTATTATTCTGGTTGTTGTGGTTGTTCTGTAGCTCCCCGCGACAATCCTTAGCCGCATGTCCAATCTTGCCACACCTCTGGCACTTAGCTCTATCACACTGATTACCTGCATGATGATACCCACACCTGTTGCACTTGGGGTGTTTGCCAATATAACCCCCCGATGATGACGATTGCTGACCACTGCTTGAATTATGATATGACTTGTTTGAGTCTTGCTTCCGATTCTGCTGGTATGATTGTTGGTTGTGACCCTTAGAGTTGTTACCTTCCCATTTTCTTTTATGATCTCCCACCTTGGTAGCAGATGTTCGTTTAGGTAGAGTCCCTTGTAACATTGCCTGATCAGTAAGCTGATGCGCTAAACGAACAGCTTGTTGAATGGTGGTGGGATTTGCTGAAGTAACCAACCCCTGGATCTGAGGCACTAGTCCTCCAATGTATCTTTCAATCCACTTGCTGGCTGGAGTAGCCATGTGTGGTAGCAGTCTGGCCAACTCATGTGACCTGGTTGTGTACTCTTCAATATTTGACCCCTCCATCTTGAGGTGCCAATATTCCTCCTCTAACTTCTGCATTTCACTGCGAGGACAGTACTCCTCTTGCAGTAAAGTTTTGAAGTTGTTCCATGTCAAGGCATTTGCCTCACCCAACCCCAGAGTCTGAACATTTGAGTTCCACCACGTTAATGCTGGACCCTCCAATGTTCCCGTTGCAAACTTCACTTTGCTCTCGTCAGGGCAGTTGCACATTTCAAACACAGACTCCGCCTTTTCAATCCACCGAAGGAGTCCTATGGCCCCTTCCGACCCTTTGAAATTGTGTGGTTTACAGTCCAAGAACATCTTGAACGTGCAGACTTGTGGGTTAACCAATCCCCCAGCTGGACCCTGTGGCCCTGTGTTGTGTGTCTGAGCATATTGTGCGATTGCCTCAGCGACTCTGTTATTAATTAGCTCGTTGAGCTCAGCGACTGTCATGTGAACGTTTCCCTCAGCCATTAGTTTCCTATTTACAAGAAGTGTTAGCATGCTTGCAAAGTCTAATGTAACATGTGTAAGTAAAACAACAAACACAACATATAATATATAAATCAATACAACTGCTGGAAATAAATAATAGCTTTTCAATAGATAAAGATTTGATTTGAGTACAATACTTTTGAAATAAAACATAAGTTTTCAAACTACTAATGTAGGAACACAACCCGTTCCTAATAAGTTTAAACAAAACAAATAAAGAGAAAGGAAAAATCAATCATCCTCAACGGTGGATTCAGGATCGGAATCAACAACTGGTGCTGGTTCCTCCTCCTCCTCCTCCTCTTCATCCTGTTCCTCGTTCTCAGAGGCCACTAAATCCTCCAAGGCTTCGATCCTGCCCTCCAGAATCTCAGCTCGGTTCTCTGAAGCTTCAAGACGATCAATCAAGTTAATCATCTCATTCCGCATATCATGAACCAGATGGGCAAGTTCCTCTTGCCTCTCATTAGCATCCCATTGTTCCTGAGAGTGTTGTGCGATCCTATCTTCTGCCTCGTACAAATCCTCGCGCAGTTTGGCGATCTCCTCAGCGTCCGTCCTTTGCCTCTTAGGCTCAGGAGCATCTAGTACTGGTGGTGGATGTGTAGAAGGTCCCTCAGCAGGGATCTGCTGAGTGCCCTCCTCTGACTCCTCCTCCGGATCCTCATCCGGGTCCTCATCTGGATCCTCCTCTGGATCCTCGTCGGGGTCCTCCTCCGGATCCTCGTCTGGATCCTCCTCCGGATCTGAGTCATCCATCTCATATGGTTGAGGTGATGGAATAGGTGGTGGTGGTGATGACGGTGGTGCTGGAACTATCGGTTCCTCGTCCTCAGAATCATCAATATAAATGTAAGGTACTGATGATGATGCCATGCCTGTTACATAATACCATATGTAAGTGCAGTGCCATGGAATGTGTAAACAAGTCAATTACATAATGTCATATGTAATTTCTAAGCAATGTGTGTAAACATATGTGTCTAATGTCTAACAGTCATAGTCTAAGCCTACAAATGCAAACCTAATTCGCTATAACCAATGGCTCTGATACCAATCTGTCACACCCCCAATTTTCAACTAACGGAATCATACCGTTTGGGAACGTGACAAACCAGGATCTCAGATCATTAGACATAACGAAGACCTCTATATGAATTTCAAGACATACTTTGGTATTTAAAATATAACATCAGAGTTTTCAAAATTTGCGGAAGCGTTATAAAACCAGTAACAGTTGTAAAATGTAAATTACAATGCAAAGTATCAAATGTTCAAATTCAAATATCCAAAATGTTTAAAATGCATGCGACTCTATCTCCTAGTCCATGCCAGTCTTTATTGCGCGCCTTAGCGTCCTGAGAAAACATGTAAATCAAGTCAACACAAAGGTTGGTGCATAACACAGGTTTTAAGTATTCACAATGTTCAAAACAACAGTTTGAATATCAAGTTGTAGATAACATAATCACACATGCACAGTCATGATAGCTAGTCATATAAACTATTTACATAAGTGTTCGACACCGAAGCTGACGAATTGCCATGTTATAGCATGTTTTTGCCTTGCCACTATTGTCTAGCACAACAATAGTAAAAATGTGTTTGGTCAGTCAAACACCTGCGTAGATCCCATCTACCAGGTGAGGTTTGTCAAACCTAATAGATCTATTTCCAACTACCACGCTTTGCGCTACGGCAAACTAAACGGTTCGAGGTGTGTAAGGACTTTCAATTGCTATGTTGTCACATAATGTAAACAGCTAACTCATGCAAGTGATATGTATCTAAAAAGAGTTTGTTGCACATGTTTTCTCCCCCAAAACAGTTTAAAATAAGAAAGGGGCCGTGTACGCACCTTTGATGATTGCAGAATGATCACACACTAAAAGCTCGTATAGGAAATCCTCCTACGAAGAATCTGTGGTTTAACAATAACCTAGTGTTATTCAAAATGTCGTTTTGTGCTTGAAATCACATACGTGTCAACACACGTATGCTAGAGTGTGAGAAATATACATACGAAAGTACGCGTGCCTTTGGAATTGTTTAAATAAAATCATATTTGATTTTATTTAAATAATCGTAATTTTACGCGATTTCGTTTTCGAATTAAAATACCATTTTTATCATTCCAATTGGTTCGGGATGAAATTCTGGTTCCAACGAAATTTGAACGGGTTAAAACGGATTTCGTATGCGAAAGTTATGCCAAAAATACAAAAATGCTTTAAAAACTCAAAAATGGTGGAACCCGGGATCGAACCCGCGACCACCCCCCTCACAACACACCCACACTACCAGTTCAGCCCGCTAGGGATTCGCAATAACCATCCGGAATTAATTGTTTTAAATACTCAACCAACTGGTTTCTCTCTTGACAACATAGCCGAAGCATTCAACCCCTAATTGACCACAAATTCGAACCCAATCAGTTCCAATACCATAGGGTTTTTATCATTTTAACAATTCCGAACCTCTCTACATAATTTAATTCGAAAATCAACCTAATACTATCGAAATACCCACAATCGTTATCTTTTATAAACCCTAGAACTCGAAGTCAACCAATTCGTTATGGTTTTGCGAAATTGAAATATGGTTTTCGTTTAAAACACAATTTCGAAACTATCTGCATCAATTAATCTGATTATTGAATCCATTCAAACAGAAAACCCCAAATTCGTATTAAGTGTTGAACCCTAACAATCAAACTTCATAATCTGTTGTTTCTAGATGGAATTTAACCTAGGGTTATCCTTGATCGGTTCATTCTGAAACTACCCATAACAATTAATTTGATTTTAAAGCTTGTTGGATTAAAAACCTCCAAATCCGAATGTCTTTAGAACCCTAGAACTAGACCATGATCGATTCGTTGTTGCAACATGAAATTGAGATGTGATTTAATATTCTCGGAGGTTTCTGAAACTTTCTACACACTTTATTTTGATTCTTAAACACGATTATATCAAATCACCCAAATCGGTTTGAGCTTAGAACCCTAGATTCTAAAATCTTGAAATTCGATATTGGAACACCGAATTAACATAGGAATTGTTTTAGTCGGTAGTTTTAGAGTGTGTAGGAAAGTTTACTTACAAAATTTGATGTATAATTGTTGTAGTTCACTTCAAGCCCTAGATTCGGCTCCTTCACGATCCAATTCTTCAATCCAGAGTTTGTGAGACCAAATCGTTGCTTGTATTGCTCTCAGAGAATGTCGACTAGTGTTTAGGAAGATCCAATTATGCGAATTGAAACCGAATCGTGGTTAATCTAGAGTTAAAGCCTACGGTTTCATCTATTGAGTGGTTCTTGGTATAAATTCAAGGAGTTAATGGTTCTATAACTGATGATACTTGATAATAATCATTAACATGTCAGTTATGCATGTTAATTTCGATTGATTATAATGCATTAATAGGAATTTCGAATTTAATTAACTATTTGGCTGAATTTTGACTTGTAAAAGTCAAAATTGATCATTTTACTCCTTAACAAATCAAATTCTATTAAATTGGATATCTCTAAACCTAATTTGATTAATTTTATAACTTGTAGTTCAATTTTGCTTAATTTCGGATTATTTCTGTCAATTCCGGACTAACGGGGTTAATCCGAATTTGCCGGATTGTCACTGATTAGCAACTTGAACTAGTATTGGACTTGATTAACCCAATTGGGCCTCCATCAAGTTCACTGGGCCTATCTTGAGCTTACTGGGCCACCCTTGAGCTTATTGGACTATCTAAACCTCATTGGGCCTACTCTAGCCTTATTGGGCCTTCCTAAATCTCATTGGGCCTATACTGGCCTTATTGGGCCTACATTGGCTCTGTTGGGCCTACATTGGCTCTGTTGGGCCTATGATATCACCATCTTCAGATAATAAGGTTAATCCGAAAAGTCGGATTGTCACAGTATCCGACTGCGTTTTAGTTTCTTGACTTCTCGGTCAATAACCTCAACAGGTTCTTCAACAAACTGAAGATTATCTTCAACTCGAATTTCTTCAATAGGAAGGACTTGTGATTCATCTGATAAACACTTTTTAAGGTTGCATACATGAAATACATCATATATATTGCTGAGTTCGGAAGGTAATTCCAATCGATATGCTACTGGTCCAATCCTTTCAAGGATCTTGAAAGGACCAACATATCTAGATGCTAGTTTACCACGTTTCCCGAATCTGACTATGCCTTTCCATGGAGAAACTTTTAACATAACTTTGTCACCGACTTGAAATTTCAAAGGCTTTCTTCGAGTATCGGCGTAACTCTTTTGACGATCCTGTGCAGCTTTGATTCGATCTCGTATAACAGCAATTTTATCAGTTGTTTCTTGTATAAGTTCTGGACCTGTGAATTGGGTTTCACCTATTTCAGACCAGCAAACAGGAGACCTACATTTTCGTCCATATAAGGCTTCAAATGGTGCACACTTGATACTTGTGTGATAGCTGTTGTTGTAAGAGAATTCAATAAGAGGAAGATGAGTGTCCCAGCTACCACCAAAATCAATAACACAACATCTTAACATATCTTCTAAAGTCTGAATGGTTCGTTCGGTTTGGCCATCGGTTTGAGGATGATAAGCTGTGCTAAGATTAAGTTGTGAACCCAAAGCCTTTTGAAACGTTTGCCAAACTCTTGAAGTAAATCTGCTATCTCTATCAGAGATAATTGAGATTGACACTCCGTGTCTGCTCACAATTTCATCGAGGTAAAGTTTGGCTAACCTGTTCGTGTTATAGTCTTCTCGAATGGCTAAGAAATGTGCTGACTTAGTCAATCGATCAACAATAACCCAAATTGCATCATGACCCTAGGTGTTTTAGGCAATTTAGTTATGAAATCCATAGAGATTTGCTCCCATTTCCATACAGGAATCTCCAATGGTTGTAGTAACCCAGAGGGTCTTTGATGTTCAGCTTTTACTCTTAAACACGTGAGGCATTTACTAACGTATGTAGCAATATCTTTCTTCATTCCAGGCCACCAATAGAATTCACGAAGATCTTGGTACATCTTGTCTGCGCCTGGGTGAATCAAATACTGATATTTATGGCCTTCATCCATAATTACTTTCCTTAGATCTCCAAATGAAGGTACCCATATTCGATTTTGGAAATAGTATGCTCCATCTGATTTGGTTTCAAATTTTTGATTTAAACTTTGTAATGCTTCATTAGAGACATGAGTCTCAGTAAGTGCCTCTTGTTGTGCTTCACGGATTTGGGGTATAAGACTAGTTTGAATAGTCATCTCCAATGCTCGCACTCTTCTGGGTTTAACTCTGTCTTTTCGACTCAATGCATCTGCCACCACATTAGCTTTGCCTGGGTGATAGCGGATTTCACAGTCGTAATCATTGAGCAATTCTATCCAACGTCTTTGTCGCATATTCAGTTCTTTTTGATCAAAAATGTGTTGAAGACTTTTATGATCTGTGTATATAACACATTTGGTACCATAAAGGTAATGTCTCCAAATTTTCAAAGCAAAAATGATAGAACCTAACTCAAGATCATGTGTCATATAATTCTTTTCATGAATCTTGAGTTGTCGTGAAGCATAAGCAATGACTTTGTCTCGTTGCATTAGCACACAACCAAGACCCAAGTTAGAAGCATCACAATAGACTGTAAAATCATTGTTACCTTCTGGTAGACTAAGAATAGGAGAATTGCATAGCTTGTGTTTAAGCAATTGAAATGCATCTTCTTGTGCTTCACCCCAAACGAATGGTTGATTCTTTTGAGTAAGAGTAGTAAGTGGAACAGCTATTTTGGAAAAATTTGTGATAGATCGCCGATAGTATCCAGCTAATCCTAGAAAAGAACGAATTTCCGATGGTGCCTTTGGTGCTTTCCAGTCTTTTATAGCTTCAATTTTGGCTGGATCTACATGAATACCTTGCTGATCCACAACATGACCTAAAAATTGAACTTCTTTCAGCCAAAATGCGCACTTCGAGAACTTGGCGTAAAGTTGTTCTTTCTTTAGAAGTTCCAGAATTAGCCTGAGATGAGTTTCATGATCCTTCTTAGTCTTAGAGTAAATCAATATGTCGTCAATAAAGACAATGACAAATTGATCTAAATAGGGTCTACACACCCTGTTCATAAGGTCCATGAACACTGCTGGTGCATTGGTTAGTCCGAAGGGCATAACCAAAAACTCATAGTGTCCATACCAAGTTCTGAAAGCAGTCTTGGGAATGTCATCATCATGAACTCTCAGTTGATGATAACCAGATCGAAGATCAATCTTAGAGAAATAAGTAGCTCCTTGAAGTTGATCGAATAGATCATCAATCCTTGGTAATGGATAACGATTCTTGATAGTTAACTTGTTGAGTTCACGATAGTCGATGCACATTCTAAATGATCCATCTTTCTTTTTGACAAACAAAACTGGTGCACCCCAGGGAGAATAACTAGGTCTGATGAAACCTTTATCTAAGAGTTCTTGTAGCGGACTTGAGAGTTCTTGCATCTCAGATGGTGCAAGACGATAAGGTGTTTTAGCAACAGGATTTGCCCCAGGTACAAGATCTATTCTGAATTCAACTTGACGTACTGGTGGAAGTCTAGGTAGCTCATCAGGGAATACTTCAGGAAAATCACGAATGACAGGAATATCCTGAATAGTTTTCTTAGAAGATTTCTTAGCCACAACATGTGCTAGGAAAGCAGGATATTGTTTGCGAAGATAGCTTCGAGCCTTCATGCATGATACTATCTTGAGTGTACGACAAGGCTTGTCTCCATAGACTCTTAATATTTCCCCAGATGGTAATGGAATTTGTACAAGCTTATTTGAACAAACGATTTCAGCATGATTAGAAGATAACCAATCCATGCCCACAACAATGTCAAAGCTTCCCAAATTCATTGGGATCAAATTGATAGAAAATTCATGATCATTGAGTTTCAATGTACAGTTGCGAATGATAGAATTGACATGTATAAGTTTACAGTTTGCTATTTCAATGGTATACGGGGGTTTTAATACTTCTACTGATTTACCCAAATGATGTATAATTGATGTTGAGACAAAACTCTTGTCGGCACCAGTATCAAATAAAACTGAAGGATAATGATCGTTAATAGTGAACGTACCTGTGACAACCGTAGTTTCTTCGCGTGCTTCATGAGCATTCATAGAAAACACGCGTGCTGGAACATTTTGACCTTGATTGTTGTCAAAAAGTCTAGGGCATCTGTTCCTGAAATGACCAGTTGCTCCACATTCATAGCATGTTTGCCCAACTGGTTTTGGTGGAGGCATCGACGTAGTTGTAGTAACTACTTTCCCCGTGAATCGACAATAGTTCTCCAAATGACCATATCTCCCACACTTGGTACATTTCCTACACTGTCGACCAAATGGGTGATGATACTTGCAGCTGTTACATAAAGGATGGGGTCCAGTGTATGATCTCCTGGAATTTGTTGTAGATTCTACAACTGATGGTGCTTGATTTATAGAAGCAGATGGGGTTGATGAGATTGCAAAACTTTTATTGGTTTTCTGCTTCTTCTTAGGTGGTTCCATTAGCTTCTTTTCTTCCTTAACCACAGGAAGAACATCACCTGTTCGAGTAAGTTGACCACCCTTCACGAATTCATTGGTAATATCAGCAGCTAGATGTATTGCTGATTGCAGAGTTGCTGGTTTACTACCCATCACCATACTCCGGATAAGTAATGGTAATCCCCCAATATACTTGTCGATTTGGCGGGATTCAGGAGTAACCATGTGAGGTACCAAGATACTGAGCTCTTGAAATCGGGTAGTATAGGTGCGATTGTTTCCACTTACTTGAACTAGATTGTATAGTTCATCCTCCAAATTCTTCATCTCATGCTTGGGACAAAATTGCGTAACCAAAAGAGCTTTGAAATCGGTCCAAGACATGCTTAAGGCAGCTTCCCTGCCTCTATTCTTCTTTTCGCCATTCCACCAGGTCAAAGCTCCCTGTTGGAATGCGCTTGCAGCCATTTTCACTTTTTCATCCTCTGGGCAGTTAGTGTAGTCCAAAGTATCCTCAATCGATTCAAACCACTGAATAAGTCCAGTGGCACCTTCTATCCCAGAGAAAGTTTTGGGTCTAGCATCATTGAATTGCTTAAAGGTAAAGCTTTTCGAATTCTCACCATTATTTTGAGTTGGACGATACTGAGAACCATTAGGAGAGTTTTGATAAGAGTTGTTTAGTTGAGTAACTAGAGTTGGCAAGACTTGCACCAATTGTTGAGTGATGATAGCTGCCAAACGATCTGTCTCATCGGTGGGATTATTGTCGGCCATTCTAAAGACAGAACGACAAACAATGGATTTAGATTCATGTATAAAATAAGGATGAAGAGTTTCAGGTAAGAAATCACATAAACACATAAGGGACTCTTAAGTTGTAGTCTAGGTCATCCATTAGGGTTAACCTAATTCTCTACAACCTTGGCTCTGATACCACATCTGTCACAACCCACGCCGAGTGCGGAATCCACGGCGCGTGACTATGTGTTCATGTGCCAATGTTGGAGAACAACCCGTGATTACTATGTTTCATAAAATTAAGTTCATTTAAACAAGCATAACATACATATTATACAACAAGTTTACCATAAGATAATTATTATACAATACTATGCTTTTGTTTTCTTTCTAGGTCACAACTAGTTCTGCTGTTGATCCTGACCTAGATTGATTTGTTGTCGTTCCCCGTTACCTGAAACATGTAGATAAAAGTCAACTACGAATAGTTGAGCGAGAAACATAAGTTTTGTTGATGAAAAAATGATTGTTCAAACAATGATTTTCATGATATAGTATTCACAAGTGATCAAGTAGGTACCTTGAAATTGAATCTACCTGGGCATGCAAACATCAAACCTAATGATAAATGATCGTTAGTAATGATTGTTAGCTCACATGATGAGGTCCAACCCACGGTTGGAGCGATTTGTGATAATGATCTTGTGTTCCCGCATATGATCATACCAGTACTACCAAGAGCTTGATAACAAGTTAATGATGTTCACATAAGAATGTTCCCAAATAGCCTCCACATAACCAAAGTTCCCAAGTGATACGCTTGTTTTTAATGAGTTGATAAAATATTTATTTGATGATTGTTTACCATGATTTTCCTGATGATACTGATGTGTGATTTCATGGTAGTTGATAAATTTTTATCATGACGCTGCTCATGATAATGATATATGAGTTCACAATGATTGATAAGATATGTTTTGAAAAGATGTCTACATGTTCCACCCCGAGTTTTAGAAACAGAACATTAAAAGAAAAGGGGTTATGAGTCTCACTGTTATATGCAGATGATGATGATCTTGATGTTCAGCTGATAGGAAATCCTATATGGTTCCTATAACAATTTATGACTAACTGAGTTAATCACAACATTTTCAGACTAGTCAAATAGATGTTGGTTGTTGATTATTCACTCGATTCCTAGATGAATTTCTGGCTAAGAAATAGTCAACCCTTGTTATTGATCATTCAGGTATCATGAAACATAAGAATGTGATATTAAATAGGTTTAATAACCATGCTCAATGTACTAATCCGACTGTTATCATAAACAGCAGATCGTTATTCCAGTGATTATCTGTATTCTTATCATTAGTTTGAAACACTTGGATGAAACCTAGCATTTCAAGAAATGATCAAGACAATCATAATCATTGTTAAAATCAAATGGTTTAAACCATTTTAATCTAAGATATAGTTTCATGAAAACCGGGCATTACAACGACTCAAAACAAGGATTTAACCGTTTGAGTTCTTCGTTTATGATCAATCCTAGCCATCATCTAGGCAATAATCAACAACCCTAACTATCTCACTACGTTCAAAACAAGATATAACCAATCAAAATCAAGTTAGAAGGTTAAAAACGAACCGTTACCTAATCTGACGGATTTCTCGGACAGAAATGATGATCAGAACTTGTAGATACGATCCTTGATACGATCCGGACGTTTAGAAGCTTTCAAAATGAAGATTGGATTGTAAAAATGTGATCTGGAGGTGTTTTTGAGTGTAAATGATCGAAAAAAACGAAATGGAAGCGTCTGGATGCGTTTTGATCTTAAAAACTCGTTTTTCAGCCGCCATCCACCCCGGGTGCATCGCCCCAGCTGGAATGCTGGGTTGGGGCGTACCGCGCGGATGCCAGATCGCAGATATTTTGGTTTTCTTCGTTTCGTGATTCCGGGAGCATACGAACTCCGTTTTGCGCACGGTTTTCGCCTACGTTCACGATTTTTCTAGCTCTTTCCAATGGTTATAATTTCAAGACCTGAAAAATTCAAGATATATGATCTCTTATTTAACGCTATCTTCAACTCAGTGTATCTTGAAATCAAAGCCTCGTGTTGTGATTTCGCTTACACTCATTTTCTCTATTTCCGAGATATTATTCTAACCTGAAAAATTTGAATTTTCACAAATAGCTAGCTAGGTTTGTTTGGAGAAAATATCTGTTTTAATTTTGATTAGAAAGGAAGATACTAAATTATATATATCTTGATAAAAAAGGTTTTATGTTGATTCTTATCGTTTATAATATATTTATTTGAAAGAAATTAATATTAATTTCGACAATTTTATATGGATAAAAAATATATATTCGATCTTCAGTATCAATGAAGCTTTTGAGTTTCTACACTTTTTAAAGGAAAAAAACTTAATTTTTTACATTTTTTTTCTAGATAAAAATATATTCGATTTCCAGCATCAATGAAGCTTTTGAGTTTCTACATTTTTAAAGGAAAACAAAAAACTTAATTTTTTACATTTTTTTCTAGATAGAAATATATTCTATTTTCAGTATCAATGAAGCTTCTGAGTTTCTACATTTACTTTCGGTGGCACATTACAAGAATATCATGTAAGTTTGGATTCACTCTGTTAAATTAAAAAGAAGGATTGGATTCTCAATATTTTATTATTTTTTTTAAATTGTCAATTTTTATGTGTATATAAGTTGACTGTCACATGATCTCACGTGCTTTCTTGTTACATTCATAGCAATTTCTTGATCATTCCCTGTTTGCTTCTCTTATTTCTTCTTAAATAAATGTGTCTATGTTAAAGTGGAAATGATTAATTTTTTTATATAAAATTATTTGATGGATGTTTAATGCATCACTTCCAAGTTTCAAGAACCACAAAAAAAAATATATCTAACATGATAAATGTGAGACATATGAAAAAAATTAATTTAATATTTGTATTTGCTTCCTTACAGACACATCTAGGGTTTAGGGTTGTAAATGAACCGAGCCAATGTTGAGATTGATTTAAGCTTGAGTTCGAAAATTCTCAAGCTAAGCTAAATCGGCTCAATTTTTTATGAAGCTAGCAAAATGGGTATATGTTAAGACAAAATAAGACGTGTTTATTAACCAAATTACTATTTGATTTTATATTTTTTAAAAATAATAAAAATTAAGAGTTTAGACTTATCATTTTTCTTTTTTGATATATAAAATATAGAAATGTCATGCTTAAATTACCATACCAAGTATTAAACAAGTTGTTTTCTTGTTTTATATTTGCATTAATCGCATCGTTTGAAACTTATTAAACTCATTAAGACTTATTTTATCAGTCTTAATTTTTTATCAAGCTGAAAAGTCTAGCTCAAGCTAAGTCGCAAGCTGACTCATTTTTCTCCTTTCCACACCTATGACATAGATATACATATAGTCATGTTGAATCACAAGTCGAGTCAAGCCTAGATCAGGCTAGGCTCGATTACAAATCAATTTGTTTTGAAACGAATTTTATTTGAATTGAACTTTTTTTAATGCTTCGAACGTGCTGTAAGCTGCAAAAATACTGAACAACCTTAGTTGCATCTACTTATCATTTTATCATATGCAAATTGTAACATATAAAATTTTATTTGGTTTTCATGATTTTATACTTAAAATTTTTACCCTCAAATTAATTAGCATTATTGTTAGATGTACTTATCAATTTGTAATTTATTATTTTTATATTAAACTTGGATAAGTTTGATATTCAAGAAATTAATAAATAAATAAATAAATAAAAGTCAAGTCACACTAGTGTGAACCCTTTCCAACAAACACTGTTCTCGTAGTTGTGAGATCCATGGCCAGTGGTATTTGACTTTTGAATTTTGACTTTTGAGTATTTGACGGGTCAATTTATATGCATGGTTGACCGTTTCATCGTGTGTGACTTCATAAAAAATGAAATTAATTTCCGTGTCACCTTGTTATTTGAATTTTAATCACCCCCTTGTAATTTTCTTTGTTAGTTGTGTTCATATTACGTACGATCGAAAAGAAAAGGAATTTTAATTTTATTTCACTAGATTTTAAATAATAGAAGAGTATAAATTAAGAAACCACATATAATTAATTAATAGTAGCAAATGACAAACAATCAAGGCTATTGAGAGCGGTAGATTAAAATCCAAGTGTTGTGGAGTGGTAACAATGTAACATGATTAAAGATTTATTTTTAAGTTATGACAGATCAATTATGAAGATTAAGATTGAAATGTAGATAGCAAACACAATTCACGAGTATATCCATTAAAAGAATATAACAAAAGTCACCGGACATAAATTAATATTTGGTAAACAAAACGTATTATACACCTAAAATTAGGGTTGAGCATCTAACAATAATATCCATTAAACCCGGTGGAACTGACCAATGAAACCCTTGTACCCTGAAATTAGGGTTGAGCATCTAACAATAATACATATGAGGTTTAGTTCACGGTTTTGTGATAATTGCCTTCACGGTTACCAGTTGGGTAAGGGTATTACCCATCAGTTACAACTTTAAACACATGAAACTATTTGACTAAAAACCTTGAATTTTTTTAAGACTTTACTTTATTTACATGTAAAATCTTGTATATTAGCCTACTACTATGAAAAAAAAAACGTTATATTGCAATAAGCATCCAAACATCTAAAATAATAAAAAAAAACATTGAAATCTTCTATTGTCATTGTTTGAGTTTGAAATCTTAAATTGATTGTTTATTACCATTTACAGAACTTGAAAAAAACTCTGAGGGGGCTAAAGGATTTTAGGAAGAAAACAGAGGAGGCTGAACTCAATACCTATTATATTTTCCACCAAAATACTACTAAATCGACCCTTCTGAGTGGAAACATGAAAAAAGCCTGATGAAACACTACTAAATTGACACTTATGACTAGAAAAACAGGGGGCCGTGTGACACCTCGTATTTTTAAGGTCAACATTTATTTATTTTAATAATAATTTGTATTATTATTACATATGTGACACTAGAATTAGTTAATTTAGTGTGACACGTGGCACAACAGTCCAAACATGAACAACAAAGCGATAATTCGAAGAATTATCAGAAAACGCACACACGTGTCTTGTTTAACGAACGTTGGTGAAATAAACGAACAACAATTCAATTAAATTACAATTAAGCCTTATGAGAACTTATAATAAGTTAAACAAAGACAATAAGTCAAGAAACGATGTTTGTAAACGCTAAATGTAACATTTGTGCATATGGTCATGTAGTTGTAAACAGTGTTAGAACAGTGTCTGTTCAGTTTCAGTTCAATCAATGTGTTTCAGTATGTTCATAATGTGTGCTTGTGTGTTACAGGATCTTAGTAGTCAGAAAACAAGTATGTATTATCTATTTACAGTCGATTTCACTAAGCAAGAACAGTAACTTGTTATATCGAAACAGTGGTGGGCAGCGAGAGTGAGCCCTATACATATACTGCGTTCGGTGTAACAGGTTAGTGTTAGTGCGTAGTGTTGAGACGAATAGTATAACAATTAATTAATTCAACCAAGATCGTAATCTGTAAGCGAGACTGAGTATAGTTATGGGTGACGATCCATAATAATACGAATGTTGAACTTATAATTACGATTAAACGACTTTAAATATTTTAATACGATCGAAAAACGTACGCGATTGCGGGTATACACGTAAATTGTGAATGTTTAACGATCCGACAACACACGAAGAGTAAAAATAATTATATTAATTATTTTATATTTTTACAATTTTGAAACTCATCATTTTAATGAGTTTAACGACTCTTTTTAATTAAAACCGCGTAAAATACGTGTTACGTTTCGGAAACGCGAACCGAGCGACCGAAACGGACCCGAATACAACCCGGGCTATAAAAGCCTTGAACAAGGCTATTTTCTTCATAAATTCAGCCAACAACCCCTTTTCTCTCTCAAACTCGCGAACCTATCCTCTCTCTAAAAATCCCAACTTGAAACGATCGTAACTCACTCATTTCTCAACGGATTTTGGAGTTCTTGGTGTCCACGCGTAGCTCTCGACGTTATCTACACGAAAGTACAAGAATTTCGTGGGTTCATCCAGCCAAAAACGAGGTATGGATGCTAGAATAATCACGAGATTAGGGTTTTCTTTGTGTGTTGTTTAAAAACTTGGTTCTAGCCGGTTCTAAAGACAATCGATTGTATTTACACCATTTCGTGATGAGATCTGCAAGTTATCATGGCCTACATGTGGATAGATCGAAGGATTACTCTTGAAAGAATGGAGGCTGGGTACAGGTTCGACGGGCGAACCCTGTGAGAGGTCTCACGAACCCTACTGGTTCGTTGTACCAGCAGCCAAAGCTTGTTCAACACACCTGCGAACCCTGTTGACCCCGAACCCTTCCTGGTTCGTTGGGCTATCAGCCGAACCCTATAGTTCCTCACGAACCCTTGTCGAACCAGCTACTTCCCCGAACCACTGGATGTTCAACGAACCAGCTCCTGTGCGAACCTTGCATGCATGCGTAGCGAACCCTCATTCCCGAACCATGTCTACGAACCCTGCACTTTGGACGAACCTGCTGCGAGCCTTAGGGGGATAACGAACCCTCCACTCCATGGCCAACCTTCACGAACCCTTGGTTTATAGCCGAGCCTTTTGGCGGATCATGATCAACCGAACCCTTCTGAGACAATCATCGACGAACCCTTCAGTTATAAATGCCGAACCATGGGCTGAAACCTCAAAGGGTTCGCTGCCAAGTGTGGCAGCCCATTAGTCTTTCGGCCCAACTCCACCATACTTGGCCCAATTTAATTATACTTGGTCCATACTATTCCTTTTTATCCCCATAGTGGTTTACGGTCCATTATGAGCTTTAAGTTGGTCCAATGTTGTCTTTGGCTATTTGCATGGTCCATAAACTAGTTGGTTGGCCCAATATCACGTTCAATTGGGCCATAGTTGACCTAAGTGGACCATGGTCTTTGTTAAGCCTTCATGGTTTATGGGCTTAAGGCCCAAATTGTGTTGGCCTCGACTTATAATACTTGTGAATTGATCATGAATTGGCTAAGTTATAACTTAATAACAATCATGAAGATAAATTCACAATCACAAGACTTGAAAACAATTGAACATCTTTTCACAACAAATGGTAATCAATGGCTATCAAATTCTTGAACAAATATCATTTATGCATAAGAATTATGCATCAAAGAGCATTTCATAAGTTTCTTGGACCCATGATCAATCAAGAGATTCAAAGCATAACATTCAAGTTTTCACAACAACCATAATCAAGAGAACACAAGTCAATCAATGAATCAAAGTTATACAATTATAAATCCTATATCTTATGTATGATTACAATGTTATAGGAAACAATTAGAAGTCCTGTTTGCTACTTGCTATCTGTTTTGTTCAGAGTCTACTGCAGACAGGTGAGAACTTTAGCCCCTCTTTTACTGTTTTATAACTGTTTTGGGGTGGAACACGTGATCAAAACCGCTATTTCAATCTTGTTTCATTACACAAGTTATGTGTAAGTCATAAACATTTCAGGTTCATCTTACGAATCCAAGGGATTCATCAATTGTTTAAAGTAATTGTCAACTGTTTTAATTTACTTGTCAATTACTAAACTCTTTTCATTAAAAAGGTTTTATAAGGGACTTTTGAACTGTTTTGAAATTATTTGCTCAAATGTATTTATGAAGGATAAACACTTTTTGATAAAGGATTTTACAAACCCTTTTGTTATAAACCTTGTTATTACACAAGGTCATCACATCATGGTATTCAAAACAAGTGGTTCACAATATGGTACTCAAATTCATTGGTTCAAAACATGGTATTCAAAACAAGTGGTTCAAAACATGGTATTCAAATCAAGTGGTGCAAAACATGGTATTCAAGTCAAGTTGTTCACATCATGGTATTCAAATCAAGAGATTCATTTCATGTTACATAAACAAAGGATTTAACTCGTGGAGTTAAATCCAGGTTTTCAATAAGACATTAACACATCCGGTTAAAGTAAGATTCAGAAAACATGGTGTCCATTGTTGTAAACAAACTTATAAACCCATCAAGTATCATATTCATTAGCGTTAGTACTGGGTGATCACAACAAGGGAAAGCGGACACATTGTTTCTTATCCAGGATGGAGTTAGCTTTTAAATTTGTTTTAAAAGCTAACTGCAGGTCTGGTGTCATGGTTTTCTTATCCAGGATGGAGTTGGCTTTTAAATTTGCTTTTAAAAGCCAACTGCAGGTCTGGTGTCATATGGTTATCAAAACTGCTGACGTATTATCTAACTCCAAACGTGGTTTGGGACTTGATATTATCGGCTGTCGTGCGAACAGTGATTGGACTGTTTACACTCATTTTCTTACTTGATGTTAGTTTGGGTTGCAGCTCATCCGTGTGAATCTTATGATGCTTTAACTTACCTATGTCTTATATCATATACTCATGTTTACAAATGCTTAAACCTATTGTTCTCACCAACTACGTCTGTAGTTGACAGTTACTTTTCACGTGTTTCAGGTAATCAGGTTTAAGACATTCTCAGGGACAACTAAGGAGACCATTCTAAGATAGAACAAGATGAAGAAACATGCTAGGATGGAATAGAAACTCACTAAATCCTAAATGTTTAATTGTCTTGTTTGGAGTCTTATTTTGTAAACTATATTTTGGGTCTGTAGTTGTCTTACTTTTGGTAGATATATTGTCTGTAATTAATCAACTGTCTAAACATTATGAAATGTAGTAATCCATTGTGGTTGTTCTTATTCAATACTTGTGCATGATTCAACTGATCATACGTCACCGCGCCGTGGATTCCGCACGCGGCGCAGGGGTGTGACAGGTTGGTATCAGAGCCAAGGTTGTAGAGAACTAGGAAAAACCCAATGTTTAATGACCTAGACTATAACCTAAGCTACCCAATAGGACTAAGTGCTATAGGCTTGAGGATACTTAGGATCTAAGTAACTTAAGTGAGCATTAAGTCTACAATAAGCTTGAAAGATCTTAGGGACATCTTTCTAAGATTAGACATCGAGTCAAAGAATTTGAACCGGAATTCTATAATTTTAGAAACCGGATTAAATTCTCACACATATGCATTTAAGGATTTCAGAGGCAAGGATCTATATTCTTAGTATCCGTGATCTGAAATTCTCACACAGAGATCATTATAGAAATTCAGAGGCAAAGATCTGTATTATCAGTATCTTTGATATGAATTTCTTGTCATATTCATTATGGGATTTAGAGGCAAAGATCTATTAATTTAGAATCTTTGATCTAAGATCCTTGTCATATTCATTATAGGATTCAAAGGTCAAGATCTATTAATTTAGAACTTGGATTTGAGATCCTTGTCATATTCATTATAGGATTCAAAGGTCAAGATCTATTAATTTAGAACTTGGATTTGAGATCCTTGTCATATTCATTATAGGATTCAAAGGTCAAGATCTATTAATTTAGAACTTGGATTTGAGATCCTTGTCATATTCATTATAGGATTCAAAGGTCAAGATCTATTAAATTAGAACTTGGATTTGAGATCCTTGTCATATCACTATAGGAATTCAAAGGTTGAGGTCTATTAATTTAGAACTTAGATTTGAAATCCTTGTCATTGTTATCATTATCATGGATTCATTATCATAGGAACTTTATGACTTAGAATCTGTGTAACAGTATTCTTTAGTTGAAGTTCTCACAGGAAATCATTATGCTCAGTACTGTAAGTATTGGGAAACTAGGTTGATTAACCTAGGACACATATACATAAACCTAAGGTCTTAGTTTCTAGTAAATTAAGGACCATGGTTTACACAATCATAAACAGAATCAAGGAACAAGAGAAATCATGGGATAATCATAATCAATCAAGGGTTGGAATCTTAGCTTCAAATGCAAACGGCGGATTAACGCTGATGGGCTGAGGTAAGTGGTGGGTCGGTGAGAGCTTACCCTATATATAAGCTTATCTTGGTTTGTCAGGGAAAATTCGGCGCTTGAATTTGAAGTGAGGATTCGGGAACAACCGGAATCATTGAACATTGGTCAAACACATGGGGTACAAACACATGGGATACAATCATTGGTGAATCAAATCATAGTGGAATTCAAACTTGGATGAACCAGACATTATGGTGAATCACTCAAGTTGTGAACATTCCTTCAATGTAAACCTTAAGTGAAATTCTTAAGTGATTACATCATTAGTACTTGCTAACATAGGTTAACGGGAAAGTGTAGAACACACGTATGATTTAGTTCTACATGTTAACGATTGTTAGAAGGTGCACGCATAACATAATCATAGTTCAATCATGGAATCAATCATAGTTCAAGTTGATCAAAGATCATGGGATTCTTAATCAATGGAAAACACATGGAAATCAGTACAAACGTGTTGCCAAATGCTAGCAAGGGCATGATCGTGGTATACCGAAACGGTGGTGGGCAGCGAGAGTGAGCCCTATATATAAGCTATTTTCGGTATATCGGGAAAGTGTCAGTGTGTAGGTTTGGTGGAGAGATCATGAGACATCGTACATATTCACATGATAAGTATACAAATAAGTTGATAACTTATACGTGTACTGGATCATATTACAATTGAATGATAATACTAGTAGTATGGATATATTACTGACCTTATCATGAAAATTCAATTGTATCCATTCTCATTACTGACCCGCTTGTGGC
Source organism: Mikania micrantha (assembly GCA_009363875.1). NCBI lineage: Eukaryota > Viridiplantae > Streptophyta > Magnoliopsida > Asterales > Asteraceae > Mikania > Mikania micrantha. The sequence continues at coordinate 36,248,858 of CM018693.1, forward strand.
TTCTATTCGTAGAATGCCTCCTCGACGAGACCCAAATGCTGGGGGTTCGACAAGCGGTAATGATGATGAAATTAACAAGATTGCTCGAGCTATCGCTGTTCACATGAGGGATGTGATCCCGGGCATGGTCACTGATATTACCCAGAATCTTCGGGGAAGTACCGGTGATTCTGCACATAACTCAAATGCCACAAACGCTGGAACTGCTAACTTTACTTTCAAGCAGTTCAACGATGCTAAGCCTCCTAAGTACTCTGGTACCGAAGGAGCTACCGGCCTACTGCAATGGCTGGAAAGTATCGAAGACATTCTAGACTTCACCGGATGCCCTGAAAATCTAAAGGTCAAGATGGCCTCGAGTGCATTTCACAAGGGCGCACTCACCTGGTGGAATTCTGAGAAGAACACCAGAGGACGTGAAGTCGCTCTAGCTTTACCATGGGGCGGATTCAAGAACTTACTGGTGGAAAAGTTTTGTCCACGTCACGAGCTAAAGAAACTGGAAGTGGAGATGTGGAATCTGGTGCAGGATAGTGGCGAAAATGCCAAGTATACAACTCGTTTTCATGAGTTGTGCATTTTGGTACCACATCTGGTTACTCCTCTATCCCGCAGGATAGAGAAATACATCGAAGGCTTGCCTCTAGTGGTTAGAGGAACTGTTATGGGGAGCAACCCCACTACTTTGGAAGCTGCGATACAACTGGGTGCTACTCTTACTGAAGAGTATGTGAAATCTGGGGTGCTCACCCGAAAGGGATTCAAAAGGGCACAGATTGAGGAAGGCAAGAAGCCTGAACAGCACCATCATAAGAAGAAGAAACAGAAAACAATCAAGAACTTTGCAGCGTTGACTGCGGCTGCACCTACTCATGCTACTCCCCTCACTGCTATGCCACAACCCGCTAATGTCAGAAAGCAGTACACTGGCTCGTTTCCACTCTGCACCAAATGCCAGTACCATCATCTGCCCAATACTCCATGCAAGAAGTGTCACAAGTGTGGGCGTATGGGACACTTTGCAGCGACTTGTCGATCTGCTCATCTTATTGCTGCAACAACTGCTGCCACAACTTCTACTGCTGCAGGTGGAAGAGCCTGCTATAATTGTGGGGCAGAAGGGCACTTCAGAAACCAGTGTCCAAAACTCAATAACAATACTGCTGCTGCTCGTGCTTTTGTGATTGGAACTGCTGAAGCACGTGAAGAGCCGGCAGTCATCACGGGTACATTTCTTATCAATGATCACTATGTTCCTATCATATTTGATACTGGTGCTGATAAAAGTTTTATCTCTGCTCATACTGCTTCTTTGCTTAATATGCAACTATCCACACTTACTGCTCCCTATACTGTAGAAGTAGCGAATGGTAAGACCATAGTTGTAGATTCCATAATTAATGCTTGTGAGCTAAGATTAAATGACCATCTTTTCTCTATCGATCTCATTCCTATGACTCTCGGAAGCTTCGAAGTTGTAGTAGGAATGGATTGGCTATCTAAGAATAATGCTGAAATCGTATGCTCGGAGAAACTTATTCGAATCCCCTTACCGTCCGGCGAAACGATGATAGTCTACGGTGAGAAACCCTGCCGCGAATTGAAGATTGTATCGTGCATCAAGGCGAGGAAGTATCTGAAGAAGAAATATTATGCATTCTTAGCTCACGTGGTGGAAAAGAAACCTGACAAGAAAGCAGTTGGAGACGTACCGGTTATCAAAGACTATCCAGACGTATTTCCAGAAGACTTGCCTGGACTACCACCAGTCCGACAAGTGGAGTTTAGAATTGATCTCGTCCCTGGAGCAAACCCAGTGGCGAAGTCACCGTATCGATTAGCACCGTCTGAGATGCAAGAACTGTCTAGTCAGCTTCAAGAACTTCTAGACAAAGGGTTCATTAGACCGAGTTTCTCTCCATGGGGAGCTCCGGTTCTATTTGTCAAGAAGAAAGACGGTTCATTTCGCATGTGCATAGATTATCGTGAGCTGAACAAGTTAACAATCAAGAACAGATATCCTTTACCTAGGATCGATGATCTATTTGATCAATTGCAGGGAGCAACTTGCTTCTCTAAGATTGATTTACGATCCGGGTATCATCAGTTAAGAGTAAATGATGAGGATATACCAAAGACGGCATTTAGGACTCGATATGGACACTATGAGTTTGTGGTTATGCCATTTGGGCTGACCAATGCACCCGCAGTGTTCATGGACTTGATGAATCGAGTCTGCAGGCCTTACTTGGATCAGTTTGTTATCGTCTTTATTGATGATATACTGATTTATTCCAAGTCAGAACGAGAACATGAGGATCATTTGAAGAAAGTCTTGGAACTAATAAGAAAGGAACAACTTTATGCTAAATTCTCAAAGTGTGAATTTTGGCTAAAGGAGGTTCACTTCTTAGGACATGTCATAAACAAAGATGGAATTCATGTAGATCCAGCCAAGATTGAGGCGATTAAGAACTGGACTACTCCATCTACTCCAACAGAGATTCGTTCATTTCTGGGTTTGGCAGGTTATTATAGAAGATTCATTGCAAACTTCTCTAAGATAGCCTTGCCACTCACTACATTGACTCAGAAAAGTCAAGCTTTTATATGGGGACAGAAACAAGAAGATGCATTTCAACTTCTTAAACAGAAGTTATGCAATTCCCCATCCTTAGTCTTCCAGAAGGCAGTGATGATTTCATTGTCTACTGTGATGCTTCAAACCTTGGTCTTGGTTGTGTACTTATGCAACGGGACAAGGTCATTGCTTATGCTTCAAGACAACTTAAGGTTCACGAGAAGAATTACACTACTCATGACCTTGAGTTAGGGGCTGTGGTCTTTGCATTGAAGATTTGGAGACACTACCTGTATGGTACTAAATGTGTCATCTACACTGACCACAAGAGCCTACAACACATTCTCAGTCAGAAAGAACTCAACATGAGACAACGACGTTGGGTTGAGCTTCTAACTGATTACGACTGCGAGATTCGTTACCATCCGGGTAAAGCCAATGTGGTGGCGGATGCTCTTAGTCGCAAGGAGCCAGTCAAACCGATTCGTGTACGAGCCATGGAGATCAACACACAGCCAAACTTGAAAGACTTGATTCGTATTGCACAACAACAAGTAGTAACAGATAATCAACTCAAGACAGACTTGGATTGTGGTATTGAGAAGAAACTAGAACCTCGAGCTGATGGGGTGTTATATCTCAACGGCCGCATTTGGATTCCAAAGTCTGAAGAATTGCGCACACTCATCTGTGATGAGGCTCATAAGTCGCGATACTCAGTTCATCCTGGAGCCGACAAGATGTATCAAGACTTGAGGACATCTTACTGGTGGCCGGGGATGAAGAAAGACATAGCACTGTACGTGGGAAAATGTCTTACATGTTCAAAGGTCAAAGCAGAACATCAAAAACCTTCGGGACTTCTGCAGCAACCTGAAATTCCTCAATGGAAATGGGAGCAAATTTCCATGGATTTCATAACCAAGTTGCCGAGAACTCCGCGAGGTTTCGATTCGATTTGGGTGATCGTTGATCGACTCACCAAATCTGCTCATTTTCTCCCTATCCGAGAGGATTACAAGATGGAGAAGTTATCCACATTGTACATCAACGAAATCATTGCACGTCATGGTACACCAACATCAATCATATCTGATCGTGATAGTCGCTTCACTTCTCGCTTTTGGCAATCATTGCAAAAGGCTTTGGGAACGCGTGTTAATCTTAGCACGGCGTATCATCCCCAAACCGACGGCCAAAGTGAGAGGACTATCCAAACACTTGAGGACATGCTCCGTTCTTGTGTCATTGACTTCGGTGGAAGTTGGGACACTCATCTACCACTCATTGAGTTTTCATATAACAATAGCTATCATACGAGCATTCAATGTGCACCATTCGAAGCTCTATATGGTAGAAAGTGCCGATCACCGGTCTGTTGGACCGAGATTGGTGACTCACAGGTCGTAGGACCAGAACTCATTTAGGAAACATCAGACAAGATCACAATCATTCAGTCACGGGCAGAAGAGTTATGCTGATCGTCGTCGGAAACCGTTTGAGTTTCAAGTTGGTGACCGAGTCTTACTCAAAGTTTCTCCCTGGAAAGGCGTTGTCCGATTCGGGAAGAAAGGGAAACTTGCACCAAGGTACGTTGGACCTTTTGAGATCCTGGAACGGATTGGTCCCGTAGCCTACAAACTCAAACTTCCAGTGGAGCTAAGCAATGTTCACGATACTTTTCATGTATCGAATCTTAAGAAATGCTTGGCGGATCATGATGTTCAGATTCCACTGGAAGACATTCAGATTCAGAACAACATGCAATTCATTGAACGTCCAGTTGAGATCATGGATCATGGGGTCAAGAAACTTAAACGCAGCCGTATCCCGATCGTGAAAGTGCGATGGGAGGGCAAACGCGGTGCTGAGTTCACCTGGGAACGTGAAGACCAGATGAAGCTTAAGTACCCTCATCTTTTTACAGTATCTTCGGCTAGTTAATTTCGGGACGAAATTCCCTTAACTAGGGGAGACTGTAACATTTGTGCATATAGTCATGTAGTTGTAAACAGTGTTAGAACAGTGTCTGTTCAGTTTCAGTTCAATCAATGTGTTTCAGTATGTTCATAATGTGTGCTTGTGTGTTACAGGATCTTAGTAGTCAGAAAACAAGTATGTATTATCTATTTACAGTCGATTTCACTAAGCAAGAACAGTAACTTGTTATATCGAAACAGTGGTGGGCAGCGAGAGTGAGCCCTATACATATACTGCGTTCGGTGTAACAGGTTAGTGTTAGTGCGTAGTGTTGAGACGAATAGTATAACAATTAATTAATTCAACCAAGATCGTAATCTGTAAGCGAGACTGAGTATAGTTATGGGTGACGATCCATAATAATACGAATGTTGAACTTATAATTACGATTAAACGACTTTAAATATTTTAATACGATCGAAAAACGTACGCGATTGCGGGTATACACGTAAATTGTGAATGTTTAACGATCCGACAACACACGAAGAGTAAAAATAATTATATTAATTATTTTATATTTTTACAATTTTGAAACTCATCATTTTAATGAGTTTAACGACTCTTTTTAATTAAAACCGCGTAAAATACGCGTTACGTTTCGGAAACGCGAACCGAGCGACCGAAACGGACCCGAATACAACCCGGGCTATAAAAGCCTTGAACAAGGCTATTTTCTTCATAAATTCAGCCAACAACCCCTTTTCTCTCTCAAACTCGCGAACCTATCCTCTCTCTAAAAATCCCAACTTGAAACGATCGTAACTCACTCATTTCTCAACGGATTTTGGAGTTCTTGGTGTCCACGCGTAGCTCTCGACGTTATCTACACGAAAGTACAAGAATTTCGTGGGTTCATCCAGCCAAAAACGAGGTATGGATGCTAGAATAATCACGAGATTAGGGTTTTCTTTGTGTGTTGTTTAAAAACTTGGTTCTAGCCGGTTCTAAAGACAATCGATTGTATTTACACCATTTCGTGATGAGATCTGCAAGTTATCATGGCCTACATGTGGATAGATCGAAGGATTACTCTTGAAAGAATGGAGGCTGGGTACAGGTTCGACGGGCGAACCCTGTGAGAGGTCTCACGAACCCTACTGGTTCGTTGTACCAGCAGCCAAAGCTTGTTCAACACACCTGCGAACCCTGTTGACCCCGAACCCTTCCTGGTTCGTTGGGCTATCAGCCGAACCCTATAGTTCCTCACGAACCCTTGTCGAACCAGCTACTTCCCCGAACCACTGGATGTTCAACGAACCAGCTCCTGTGCGAACCTTGCATGCATGCGTAGCGAACCCTCATTCCCGAACCATGTCTACGAACCCTGCACTTTGGACGAACCTGCTGCGAGCCTTAGGGGGATAACGAACCCTCCACTCCATGGCCAACCTTCACGAACCCTTGGTTTATAGCCGAGCCTTTTGGCGGATCATGATCAACCGAACCCTTCTGAGACAATCATCGACGAACCCTTCAGTTATAAATGCCGAACCATGGGCTGAAACCTCAAAGGGTTCGCTGCCAAGTGTGGCAGCCCATTAGTCTTTCGGCCCAACTCCACCATACTTGGCCCAATTTAATTATACTTGGTCCATACTATTCCTTTTTATCCCCATAGTGGTTTACGGTCCATTATGAGCTTTAAGTTGGTCCAATGTTGTCTTTGGCTATTTGCATGGTCCATAAACTAGTTGGTTGGCCCAATATCACGTTCAATTGGGCCATAGTTGACCTAAGTGGACCATGGTCTTTGTTAAGCCTTCATGGTTTATGGGCTTAAGGCCCAAATTGTGTTGGCCTCGACTTATAATACTTGTGAATTGATCATGAATTGGTTAAGTTATAACTTAATAACAATCATGAAGATAAATTCACAATCACAAGACTTGAAAACAATTGAACATCTTTTCACAACAAATGGTAATCAATGGCTATCAAATTCTTGAACAAATATCATTTATGCATAAGAATTATGCATCAAAGAGCATTTCATAAGTTTCTTGGACCCATGATCAATCAAGAGATTCAAAGCATAACATTCAAGTTTTCACAACAACCATAATCAAGAGAACACAAGTCAATCAATGAATCAAAGTTATACAATTATAAATCCTATATCTTATGTATGATTACAATGTTATAGGAAACAATTAGAAGTCCTGTTTGCTACTTGCTATCTGTTTTTGTTCAGAGTCTACTGCAGACAGGTGAGAACTTTAGCCCCTCTTTTACTGTTTTATAACTGTTTTGGGGTGGAACACGTGATCAAAACCGCTATTTCAATCTTGTTTCATTACACAAGTTATGTGTAAGTCATAAACATTTCAGGTTCATCTTACGAATCCAAGGGATTCATCAATTGTTTAAAGTAATTGTCAACTGTTTTAATTTACTTGTCAATTACTAAACTCTTTTCATTAAAAAGGTTTTATAAGGGACTTTTGAACTGTTTTGAAATTATTTGCTCAAATGTATTTATGAAGGATAAACACTTTTTGATAAAGGATTTTACAAACCCTTTTGTTATAAACCTTGTTATTACACAAGGTCATCACATCATGGTATTCAAAACAAGTGGTTCACAATATGGTACTCAAATTCATTGGTTCAAAACATGGTATTCAAAACAAGTGGTTCAAAACATGGTATTCAAATCAAGTGGTGCAAAACATGGTATTCAAGTCAAGTTGTTCACATCATGGTATTCAAATCAAGAGATTCATTTCATGTTACATAAACAAAGGATTTAACTCGTGGAGTTAAATCCAGGTTTTCAATAAGACATTAACACATCCGGTTAAAGTAAGATTCAGAAAACATGGTGTCCATTGTTGTAAACAAACTTATAAACCCATCAAGTATCATATTCATTAGCGTTAGTACTGGGTGATCACAACAAGGGAAAGCGGACACATTGTTTCTTATCCAGGATGGAGTTAGCTTTTAAATTTGTTTTAAAAGCTAACTGCAGGTCTGGTGTCATGGTTTTCTTATCCAGGATGGAGTTGGCTTTTAAATTTGCTTTTAAAAGCCAACTGCAGGTCTGGTGTCATATGGTTATCAAAACTGCTGACGTATTATCTAACTCCAAACGTGGTTTGGGACTTGATATTATCGGCTGTCGTGCGAACAGTGATTGGACTGTTTACACTCATTTTCTTACTTGATGTTAGTTTGGGTTGCAGCTCATCCGTGTGAATCTTATGATGCTTTAACTTACCTATGTCTTATATCATATACTCATGTTTACAAATGCTTAAACCTATTGTTCTCACCAACTACGTCTGTAGTTGACAGTTACTTTTCACGTGTTTCAGGTAATCAGGTTTAAGACATTCTCAGGGACAACTAAGGAGACCATTCTAAGATAGAACAAGATGAAGAAACATGCTAGGATGGAATAGAAACTCACTAAATCCTAAATGTTTAATTGTCTTGTTTGGAGTCTTATTTTGTAAACTATATTTTGGGTCTGTAGTTGTCTTACTTTTGGTAGATAGATTGTCTGTAATTAATCAACTGTCTAAACATTATGAAATGTAGTAATCCATTGTGGTTGTTCTTATTCAATACTTGTGCATGATTCAACTGATCATACGTCACCGCGCCGTGGATTCCGCACGCGGCGCAGGGGTGTGACACTAAACAATCGAAAAACCAATTTAAATAACAAAATCGGGCCAATTAGGCTCATTGTGCAAGCCAGGCGGTGCGCCAGGCTTGGGCGGGAAGATTTCAAACTCACCGAAACACGAGGCGGTACGCCCGGTGTGCTACGACAACTCGGGGCGGTGCGCACGGATTAACCATACGCCATTCAGATTAAAATAATCCATGCGGTACGCCTGGAAGTTGCAGATGGCAAAACTAGATTTAGACTCAACATATCTCACTTTTAATCATCACCACCCTATTATATCGGCCAGAGCACCTCCATCTCGAGCACGCACCTTCATTTCTTCATCATTTCCACTAGAGAACTCCATTGTTGACACTTGAAGCCACCTTGAAGCTCTAGGAAGCCATTGGAGCAAGAAGGAAGCTTGGGAAGCTTGTCCTCCTCATCACCATCACTTGCATCTACCAAAGGGTCATTCTCAGGAGATTGTGGAACTGCTGTTCTAGCCATTTACCAGTGTCCTAAAAGTCTTAGAAGGTAATTTCATGATTACATATGCACAAAACCCACCAAAACACACACATGCAAGCTTGAATCACACATGCAAACACTTGAATGGCACATGCACGAAATTTTAATGATATGGATGTGTGATTTTAGTTTTTGCTACTGATTTGATGTTATAAGAACCATCCATGATGATATTGTTAAGGTTTGATAGTCATTTGTTGATATTACTATTGAGTGGGACTTTCTAGTAACATGCATGCATGATCTATGTGGATATAGATTATTTTTGATGATGAAAAGTGATTATTAATGATATTTAGGATGTCTTACAAGATTCATCATAGTTATTTTAATCAAGAAATGCTTGTTTGAGACTGTTACTATTTTTAGTAACTTTATTGTTACAAAATGATGATAAATGGTGAAATAGAAACATATGTATCTATAATGATGACTTATGGTCTAAATGATGATTTTTGGATGTGTGGATTAGTTAAAATAGATGTAAAATGTGATTTACACGTATATTGCTAAATATAGTAACTTTGTTATGATAAATCAATGAATAACGATATGTTAGTCCTAACAAGTATGCTTAAATGGTTATTTGGAACTAAGATATTGATTTTAGAGAGCTTTGATTTATTAGATTTGATGAAATATGTATATTTGTTACAACTTTCTATAAATAAAAACTTTTAAACATAAAGTATGCTTATTTGACAACATGTAACTAAGTGCTATATGATAACATGATCATATAAGATAAACAAGCATGCTAGAATAAATAAAAAGTGATTTCATGTGAACCTTGCTTAAAATAGAAACTTTCTTAAAATGGAAACTTACTATAAATAGTAAGTTATCCCTCGAACATAACTTATGTGCTACACATATCACATGTAATACCTGGGGTTTTCCGTTACGAAATCGAATTTATAATTTTACTCATTTATAGTAAAACCCAAGTTCATGACTACTAATTATTTTTAAATATAAAATAATATGTCAAAACATCATAAGTCATAAAATATTTTAAAATAAAACCAAATTTAATATTATTCTATAAAGAATTATATTATGTGTATACATGCATGATAAAATAATAATAATAATAATAATAATAATAAAATTATATGGGTTATTAAAAATAATAATAATAAAATAAAGAGAGAATACTAAATGACAATTTATAAAATTATGAAACTAAAGTCGTCAAAAAATAAAAAAAATAATAAATTAATAATAATAATAATAATAATAATAATAATAATAATAATAATAATAATAATAATTATTGATTTACGAACAATTAGATGTAAAGTTTATGAAGTTTGTATCACAAAATAATAAGACTTATAAAAATGTGTATAAACTCCTGAGAATTAATCTAAACGTGAATTTATTTAATTACAAATTTGTAAAATATAAAGGTTTTATAAAAATCTTTAATTACTAATGTGTTATGTAAACGTTAAAATTTAAAATATATGTGTATATATAAAAAGGACTAAAAGTGACAGAAATAGAACTAAGATTTTAAACAAAAGAACAAGGGCTGTTCTTGACATATTATCATAGATGTTTTCTTCTCCATACAGTGGGATCCAAACCAAACCCGTTTACGACCCGAATACAAATCTGAGCGATCTCAACTGGCTACAGCTAATCGAAATCAATTATAGAATGGATACGAAAGCGTTAACTGATTTGAATCAACAATTTCACACAATGAAACCTCCTTAACGCGTAATAAACTTTCCAAAACTAAGAGCCACGACTGTGAATTCAAATCCTAACCAAACGGGTATACAACCTTAAATTGAACAAACCAATCTCTTCCTTTATCATCCTCGAACCTTTCTGTGAACTAATATCACACTGAAGAACTCTCTAAATCACGATTAAAGCTCAAGAACAAGCCGACCCTTCTTCTCACTCGAACCATACACAACCGGATGTTAAACCAGGTGATTTCCATATCATTCTAATCTCTATTCATTGGGGATTAAAAGCCCTATCATTACAGAGGCTAATCATCTTCGAATCACATGAATTAGAACCCAATTAGGATTAGGGTTCGTCGGTTCCTTAAAAGAGATTTGGGGAACCATAAAATGATACCTTTTATTATTTAGAAACGGAAATAATTGAAACAGGATCTTAGAGCAGATGGTTCATGAAGTGCTCATTTGAGCTTGGGTTCTAAGTTACCCGGGTTCTAACCTGGTCGGTTCATTATGTCCGTTTTTTTTTATATTTTGCCCTATTTTAACCAATTTTCTTTATAAAAAATAATTTTAAAAATTCTAAATATCATTTACTTACATGCTGTAAAAGTTTAATTATGTTTTGAAAAAGGTTTTGAATTTAATTCTGTTATAAAAACTAATTTAAATGCATAATAAACAATCATGTTATATGTTTTGACATATCATAAAACATAATTTTCTAAATACATAGCAGTTATCATAATTACTAAAATATATGTTTTCAAATATATTTCTACATATCATTTCAAAAAAATTCGTAAAAATGTTATTTGTAAAAAAAGGTTGTTATTTGGAAAAATCCAAAGAGTAATAATCAAAAATGATTTTTTTTAAAATTATTTTAATACTATATAATATTATGTAACAAAAAAAAAGAAAAGAAATGGCTCTTCAAAATAAATCATGTATTTTTTTATAATAAAGTTTTAAATTGATTTTTTTTATATCTATTCTAAGTTATTAATCAAACACTTATGGTTTTACATACAAATAAATGTTTTTAAATAAACATTTAAAATATAAAAGAAATGGATGGGAAATCAATTCAAGTTGCATACTTAGGAAATTCAATTACAAAATAATAAATAAAAGGAATATTTAATATGCTATTTTATTTATTATAAGAATATTATTAAGTATTCTTAACCAATTAGTCTAGTTTACTTATACAAATAATATTGATAAACAAAAAGGAATACATTTGGTATTCTATTTTATTAAATCAATATTACAAGTTTAGTTATTCTAAGTATCCATTCAAAACATAGATTCATTCAAACTAGGACTTTCATTAAGATGCCATAGTTTTATGATCCTTGAACCATAGGATTGCTAAGACTTAAATTACTCAAATTATAGGTGAGTAGATAGCCTTACTTTATCATTGTTTAAATCAACGACTTGGAACTAGCCTAGCATTATAACAAGTGAGTTTCTTCACACTCTCTTTTACATTCTTTGTTTTTAGGATGTTACACATTTCTTATTCAAACTTTATTCAATCTATTATCCATTAAAACTATGATGCAAGCCTTAGCCCTAGTTAGCTTTAAGTGTTAGATGCTAAGCTTATACTATGTGTTGATTCTATGTGTGATTCTATGTGTGTTGCCAGTCAAGCAATCTAGTACTTAGTAGCCTAAGATGGTTAGATACTATCTTCGCAAAGGCTTTTGTCTTTGTGTGAAAAGTGCACCTAGCAAACTTGTTAAATTATAACTGTTAATTTATAGTATGGCCGTACTGGAATTAACATGTTGTAAGGATACTTGTTTGGACACAAGCTATTGTTATTCATTCATTCTATTTGTTCAAACTTGTATTCATGCTATGCTTATGATACATATCTAGTTAGGCTATAGTTTGCATCCTTTTTATACTTATTACTTAAACTTAGTGTGTGAACTCACCAACTATGCAAATAGTTGACAAACTCTATTTTACATGTGTAACAGGATAAGGAAGCATAATGAAGACATAAGACAGGCTTAGTGACCTAGTTTAACTTTGAAACAATTGTATAGTCTTTCAATGTAATAGTTTATTTATTTTGAATTCTTGTAATGACTATTTAAACGTTGGTTGAATGAATTGATTATTATTAAATGGATGCGTTAAATATGAAACATTGTAATAGCACCATGAGCTAATGAACAGTCAAACTCGCGCCCCAACGTATTGCGCATCGGTCGGGATGTGACATCACACGAAACTAAAAACACGTTGAACGATCACTTAAACTAAACATGTAACCAATGGGTCGTTAAGTCAAACACGGTCAACATGACCAACACAACAACTTAGAGTTGTTTGGACACGAACAAGGTCTGGTGAGACCAACACGAACACAAACATAACCGTGAACACGAACTCACAACACCTATGTGATATAGGTAACCGCTAAAGGCGAACAACTAACTGTTCACCCAAACAACAACTGCTAAACTCAGTTGAGTTTACAGCCCCACTTTTACCCTTAACTGTTTTTGTTAAACTTTTAGGGTGACAATACTATGCATCTGTTTTAGATGTATGACTGGTATGTTGTAAAACAACTTTTGAGTGTGACTATATCGTAACAAAAGTCCTCACAATACCCTTACCGTTAGTTGTGTAAAAAACGAGTCGTTATTACGTAGTACTAATGGGCCTGGCTAGCCCCACTCGACGACAACTATGACAGGAGGTCATGATGAGTGTAATATTGATCTGACGCTGGGTTCCGCTATAATCCGGGGAGGCGACAAACAGTTGAGTTTCGGTAAAATGAACTGACACACTTGGAATCGTAGATCCAACAACTTAACATACTCAGTATATATCTGTTTACTACTTTTAACTATCTAAACCTGTGAACTCACCAACTTTATGTTGACACGTTTTCGCATGTATTCTCAGGTAATTGAATGCACAATGCTAGGATACACATGAAGTAGGACTAACGAGAATTCTTGCATGCATTCTAACTTATATTTTTAAACATCATCATGATATTGTATTTTGAACAACGTAGTGTTTAGACAATTTCCGCTGCTAAACTTATAATTTCGCTGCATAACAATTTAACTTATTCCACTGTTTTAATTTAAAACAACTTGAGTTAATTATCAAACTGTGCATTTGTAACTAATTTAGAGTCGTTCTAAATGACTGAGAGCTTTGATTCCTGGCCAGGTCACACCCAGCGGTCTGACACCACACGTGAGATATTGGGGTGTGACAGGCCGGGGCACCCCGGGCCCTTCAAAAGGTATGCTCTTGTCTATTACCACACAAACATCCAAACTAGAACAAGACGAAAAAGATAAATGTCAAACCACCATGGCTCAATCGACACATACCCGGCTTCACACGACTATAATCGGCACATTTATACCTGAATCATACATGTCTTATCACTAAAAAAAGTGTTTGTTACCGAGTCTTATTTTTATGCTAAAAGTTTGTCGGGCACGGGTTTGCCCGGAGGCCGGTTACCGATTCTTATAAAAGGTTTTCGAGTAAGGGTCCAATGGATACGGGTTTGACGGGTAAAATCCTTTTGTGCACCCCACATAAAATGCCAGTCAAAAGGGATAAGATATGTGACATTACGGTAAGCCAAGGTAGAGTCGCCTTTAAATTATTTTTATTTTTTACTAGATTATTATCCGTGTGTAACACGGATTTAATATAGATAATAAAATAATATTTTGATATTATATAATTAAATTACGCATTAATAAGTATTTTAAGTAATAAAACAATATTCAAAAACTTTAGTTTTTAAGGAATTTTTTTTTAAAATTAATACTAAAAAATGTCATTCGTTTAGTTATTGTTGAAAATCTATGTTTTACAATCTATTTTATTTTTGAAAAATTTTGTTTTTCTATAATACATGATTTAAATTTTTTTTTTAAAATACCGATTTAAAATATTTTTTTTATTTTTAAAAGTTATTGAATTTTAGAAAAAAAAAATCATATCTTAGAGTTTTGTAAAGTGAATTTTTTTAAAAAACATTATTTTTAATTTATTATAAAACTTTTTAGTATTAAAAAGGTTAATGATATCATTAATATTATAATTATTAAATATAAGAGTTAATATAATTATTAAATAAGAGTGAGAATTTAATGAGATGATAAGAAAAAGCCAAGTGGCACTATTGGTCTAAAATTATGACAAGTGCAAAAAAAAAATATTTTTGTTTATTATAATAGTAAGATAAGATAAGATAAGATAAGATTAATTTTTTTTTAAATAATGAATTATAATTATTAAAAAAAATAAAAATAATCAAAAGTTTAAAGGTATAAAACATATATTACACATAATATATTAGTTAAGTCGAAACGTTACAAACCGAAGAGATATAATTGAACCATTGAAGGAGGTAGAGAAAAAATAATAATACACACCACAATCAAACACGTGACCATCTCCTTCGTATAAAAAACACCCAAAATACTCAACCTAGGTTGATATTTAATTCTACGAGGGAAAGTATTTTTATTCAACATAGAAGTGATAGGTAGCAAAAAGCCAAAAATAGCTAACATTTTAAATAAGTATATTTATACTATTGAATAAATAACTCAGATGACATATATAATCATGTGTTAATTTTTTTGGTCTATCTCTTAATAAATAATATGATACATACCACTTTCAATTGTCACATTACTCTTATTTTTCTAGTTTTTCTATCCTATTAAACAATTATATGAAATAATAATGTTAAAATTTAGGTATTTTATTATTATTATTATTATTATTATTATTATTATTATTATTAGTATTATTATATATATATATATATACATATAATATAATTATGGATTGTTATTATCCCATAAAATAAATGAATTTAATATAAAAATTAAAGGAGGGGAGGCTCTCTAATTAATGCCAAGGTTGGATTAAATTGGATTTTTTTTCAAAAAATATCTTTATTAAAAATGCTAGCATACTAATTAACTCATGAAGCATGTACAGCACTCACAAGTGACTAGAAGCGCTTTAAATTCTTGTTTGCATTTGTTCATTAAGAAATCGAATTTGTTCACGACCGCAAACAAACACGTATTATTTAAATAATAAAAATAAACATTCTTGATCTCAACTATTAAAAATAATCAATATAAAGTTCAACAGTTGGTATAAAAAATTAAAAAATAATTATCATAAAACAAACACAAAACTTAATAATCGTAATTAAAATTATCTTAATTAAACTAATGTTTCAAAAACCTTAGTTTCAAATTTATATGTTTTTAGAAACTTATAAGTTACAAATGACAAGATTTCTAACTTAAATACTATGGAATTAAACTAGAAGTAAAAAAATTACAAATATCTCACACATTTAATGAATACATATGATAAACGAACATAAACGAACACCTTACTTAATATTCACGAACACAAATGAACGAACACAATCTCTATATATGTTCGTTCATTTAATTAAACGAACGAAAGTTCTTGTTCGTACTCGTTCATCTATTAAACGAACGAACGAACGGAATTTCTTGTTCGTTTATTTATTAACTATTCATTGTTCATTCTTTTTACTAAACGAACGAAATTTCATGTTCTTATTCGTTCATTTATTAAAAGAACAAAAATAAACGAATTTTCCGCCAAACGGTTTACGAAATGTTCGTTGAACGTTCGGTTTATTTACAATATTAGGAGCGGACCTATGTGTTCCCCACGCCTCATGAATTTTTTCACACTTTTAGTCATACATAAACGATGTAATTTCAACTGATAACTCTAGAAATTTTTTGACACTTTAACTGAGAACAAAAATACTGGAAGTAAAAGAAGAATAACTGAAATAAATATTTATCGTTTAACACACAACAAGAGGAAGTGAAGAAGAGGTGAATAAGATAAAGAATCTTTTTAAAATTAATAGATATTTTTGTAAAAGCCTTGGTAATTTTCAATTTTTCATACCAAACTTTTTTAATTTTAACACATCATTGACCTGATATGTCTTTACGTATAACCCTCTATGCGGTTATATGTCTCATATATGCCCATGCTAGGCATATATGAGTTCAATCATTGATATTAAAAAAACTATAACAAATGATAATTGTGCTATATACATGCACATTTACCTTTTTTTTCCTAACAACTTATGTTCTCTTCTTATATATCGAATTTATTATTTTCGATGAGTGCTTATATTTAATTTTTATATTCTTTTAGTTATTTTATTTGACTTAAAAGCATATGAATTTTTAATTATTTTATTTATTTATTTATTTATATTATTTCTTAAGTCATTCTATTTAGGGCTATATTATTATTAAGTTATATAGTAACAAATATACAAAAATATATATTTCAATATTAAAACTTAATTTCTAATCAAAAATCTTTTATTTCAATAACTCTAATGCTAAGTAACACAACTTGTAAATTTCATATAAATCCAATATATACTTAAATAAAAAAGAAAGACAAGATTGTAATTAATTATAAATACTACAAATTAATTATATGATTTGATATTTTTTTTTGAACGGCCAACAAAGCAACTGCCGTGTATTCCATACACGGCCCCCAATGATTAAAGGATGCTCGAGCTGGCCACTAGTCCAGACGGACCACCAATTCCCTGGGAAAAAGCCGACTCAAGCACCCACCCAAAGACACAATAATGAAAGGCCGGTAAAATCGGGTGGGATCAAGGATCGAACCCAGGACCTGTGTCTCTTATCACTTCTTGCATACCTCCATCTTACCGGTATGACAACACATCATTTATATGATTTGATATTTACTTATTCTTATAAACCAAACTCTTTAATCATCGTTGCCAGCCTTAGTGGGCCCAACTTGATCCAAACCAACAGAACAAGAGGACAAAAAAAACTTGTTTTATTTAACGTTAGAAATCCGTCACTAAAAAATTACTAACCCCAATAAAATTTGGGTGGACGACATTTCAATATACTTAGCCTTAATCTCATTGTAACACCCAAATTAGAAATAGAATTACGTGTCACATTTAAAGAATTAAAGACCAACAGATTATACACTTAAAAAGTTCTTAAATAAAGAATACATTTCATTTCACAAAACTATACATATTTATAAGTTATAATGCTAATAATAGGCCACTAATCTGTGGCTAAAGTTTGTAAACTTATGTTTAACACTTCATTAAAGGGAAGTGATTTATTGGTAATTCTTAAAGGGGATTGAAACTTTTAAGAATTATCAAGAAATTACTCAATCGATTTTGGTTTTTTTTTCGGTTATCTGTTTTTGTGTAACTGTAGTTGGAGAAGATGTCTATGGCTTTCAAACAATATGCTTAAATCACTGTAACAAGAAATTACTCAATCGATTTTAGTTCTTTTTCGATTATCAGTTTTGTATACCTCTGGTTGGAGAAGATCTCTATGACATAGATTTATGATCATCTTTCCCTTCTAATCTTATCTTAATGCTACATAAAAAAGGATGTCATTTTTAACATAATCCGGTTTAAGAGGGAAGAAAAATCGGTATTATAACATCTTGACGCACTCAATAAAGTAGTAAGATCAGATTTGTAGGGAGAGAACCGAGTCTTATTATAATAAATAAAATAAAAACCAATTTTTTTTTGTTTGTAAAATTATGGTTTTATATCGTTACATGTAGCCAAGATTGTTGGGTTTGTGAAGTATAATTTATAGTGAAGCATAAATGAAGAATCTGTAAATATATACACCATGTAGGTAAGTTACAACACTACTTCTACAATATATTAATAAAAAATAATGATTTATATTAAAGTGTTCGGTCATACTAAATATATTTATTAGAGTAAGATTTTTTTGGTTCGTTTCACTGTTATTCATAGCATTGTAGCTCAACTGTCACTCCGTTATTCACATAATATTTAGGTTATGTGACGTTATAGGTTAAAATCTCAGCCTAAGCAGTCGGTAGGGACTATACTGCATAACAAGTTTCTTCTTGTAGGCAGGTGGATTTGCTCGGATACAACATTCATCAACACCTAGGCTTTCGACGCCAGAGTTGGTAGCAGACTGCAGTCGTGACGCGTGGATTGTTGAGACGGAGAGATTTATTTAGGCTATAAAGAATCATGGCGTTGAGTCATATTTTGTTCTTTAAAAAAAATTACAATGCTTCAATCCTATTATGTAATCGATGAGTCACATTTAAAATTCCATGCGCAATAAATGTTAATCACAGTTATGCATCATAGAATAAACTTTATAAAATGTTATATTCTTAATCACACACTACCTATTGGTGAATCATCGAATATAATTAACCACCGTGCATTGTTAAAATGATTATTCCTATGCACAAAGATAGTTGCAATCCACTATATAACATCGAAAAAATTATAAAAAAACGAAAAGAAGTTTTTTCACTAGAAATATAATAAATATTAATCACAGTAAAAAAAATTGGTAATAATAATAAAGGTCAATAAAATTATACCTGATTTGGTCTTCAACCGAAACAAAATATACATCTAATGGGGAAGGTTCCCCTAAAAAGTGTATTTTGCCTAAGAAGGCTAAGAAGGATTTTTAAAAATTAGAAAACCGAACCAAACAAACTCCGATTGAATTCATTTTTGCATCATTGGAACCGTCTTGTCGAACCCTAAAACTCAAACCTAAAATCATAAACAATAAACCCAAATACTAAAACCAAAACTTTAAAAACAAACCTTAAACATAAAGATAAAAACTAAAAGCTAAAAATCAAGCCCTAAAATCTAAATTCTAAACTAGTCGTTAAAGCTAAAACCTAAAAGCTAATATTGTAGGGTTAGATGAAACGATTCCAATGCAATCGAAATGAGTTCAATCGGAGTTTGTTTGGGTCGGTTTTAAAGGTTTTAAAAATCCTTTTTAGCCTTCTTAGGCAAAAAAGACTTTTTATTTGATCTTTCCCCTACATCTAATACACACACATAATAGTTGAAAATCCGCGCAGTACGGCAGCATTGACAATTTACAAAAGCAGTACTCTTTTTTCGGTTAATATATATATAGGGTTTCTGGGGCCAGCCCATAACTGATATTGGGCCAAGTTAGGGTTGGGGCACCCAGTTAATAGGCCCTCAATTTTTTAAATTTTCTATATATACAGTCTCGTGGCCCAGACGGTTAAGAAAATGGGCCCAGAAAAATATGAATTGTAAATAGTACTTAACGTTGGAATGCGAGTGAAGGGGGCCCAACTAATTCCTATATATTACTATATATACATTTTACGCACGACAACATTACGAGTGAATACTAATAATAATTAAATATTTATAATAATTAAATAATGATTATTATATATTATAAAGATTAATAATCATTTAATAAACTATTTTTGGTCAAAAAAACCGGCTGCTAGCCATAATAATAATAATCAATAAATAATAATTATATAATATTATTAATAGTTAAATAATTTTATTATTTAATACTAATATACTAATTGTTTTATAATAATTATATAATAATAATTAATTAACTAATAGTCAAAACTTTTGCACACGTTTTGTATAGTGTTTTAGGATGGATTGACAGTAGTTGCAACCGGTTTTTTGTTTACGTTTTGACATTCATGATGCTGTCACCACGGCTCATAATAATAATTAATTAACTAAAAGTCAAAACTTTTGCATATATTTTGATTTACTGTTTTAGGATGGATTAATAGCCGTTACAACCAGTATTTTGTTTACGTTTTAATATTCATGATGCTATTTTTACAACTAAGCATGACATTTTTTTATTCGATAAAAAAATAATCATAATATAATCGTCTTTTTTTTACAATGGCTATAATATAAGATAAGGCGTAGATTTAGAGTGATTTTGGGATGACAATTGTTTTTACATTATATATGCATTTAGGAAACGACATCTTATTTTATTATTACTATATATACATTTACAAATTGCAATCATTTTGAGTGACCAATAATAATAATTTTCTATTTAAAACTTTTTGTTGTTTATGGGGAAATAAGGCGGAAAAAAATTAGTTTCAACCACTGCTAATAATAAACCGCAGCAAAAAAATTAGGTTTGAAATGACGAAACCGCGACACAAAAAACAACAACCGCTACAAAAAGAATGGAGCCGCGGCAAGAAAGAGACAAACCACGGCAAAAGCTTCACTAACTTATTCCAAAGGTTTTGACTTAATTTGAATATTTCGTTTTTAACCCTAAACTTTTAACTATTATTTTTAAAGTCCTCTCTCACTTTACTAACATATTTTAAATGTTCACATGATTTTAACTTTTGATTAAGTTATCGGATAACAATCATGATTATATTAATTTGATCGCAATGACCTCACGAACGTTTATATAAATTTTGACCCAAACGGTCACAAAAATTTTGCACGTCATTCACAAACATATAACGTGTTTGTACATTATCGAATATTTGTATCATTTGTATATTATTTTGAACGTAATTAGTTCATAAACGATTTAGATTTAATAGTAATATTTACCTAATAATAATTAAATATTCATTAAAAGTTAAATAATAGTATTAAAATAATAATAATTGGAAAACGTAAATGATTTTTTTTATGTTTGTTTTACTAATCATACTCAATTAGATAGAATTGTTTAATCTTAAGGAAGAAGAAAATTATACTCAATTCGATATTATTGTTTAATCTTAATGAAGATATTCTGTTGCTAACGCTATCATAATCGAATACTCATATCGGCATAGCGGACATATTTACAATGGCTGCCATTAAGGCTTTACGTCATAGTGACAACACATATTTACGTTTTAATACACGGAATCATGACAGAATTCCCGCGGCAACGCGCGGGTAACTTCCTAGTATATCTTAAATACCAACGTCGGTTGGTGGGCCTTCTTACTTCTTTTATAGTGGTTTATGTATAAGATCCATTTATTTAAAATTGTCCTCATAAAGGCTTCCTTGGAATACTGGTAAATGTTTTGCATTTTTAATCAAGTGGTCCAATGTTCGAAACTATAGGAACCATAATAAATAGATTATTATAAATCTTTCTTTTTTCAACCACATGCATATTTTTGTTGGTTAATAAACTGGTTTCCGTTTTCATTGTTCTTTGTTTTTTATAATTTTGTTTTATATTATTCTTATCAGTTGATAACACCATTCTTTTCTTTTATTTCTTGTGATATATATACACACACATACATATATATATATATATAAGGGATGGTTTCCCTAATTTATATGAAATATTAGAAAGGTGGGGTCTGTGGCGATTGGGAAATGGGAACACCAAAAAGTTGCAGAACCAAAACTTTCTCTCTTTTTTTTTAAAAAAAAACTATTATATTAAAAAGTTTAATTGTCTTCAAAAGTGTAAATTACATATACAGTTATGATAAATTATTTCTGTAACAGTTGTTTATGCAGGAAAAAGTTTCAAAATTAAAATTATTAAGAAATTACTTAAGATATACAATGTCACAAGAAAGATTAAATGTATTAGATATATTGTCAAGTAAACTAGATTTGTTGCAAGAAATTCGTTATGAAACCTTTATTAAACAATTTGCATCTAATAAAGCTAGAAAAATAAACTTTATTTAATATGTAAACATATTTATACATTAAAAAAAATTAACTTCGCCAACTATAAACTTTTTAGTTTGTAATTGTCAGTCCCAAGCACGGGTAAATGAGGAAGGTTTATATTTATTAACATAAAATAAAATAAGGCCTCATTTTTTACTACGTTTAGGGCCACTAAAACGGTTGGGCCGCCCATGAGGCTTTCTAAGAAAACTAATAATAATAATTACCAATTAATTTTTTTTTCATGTTTTCTTTTTTATTTCCTATTATTATAAGGTAAGATATGCACAAAAAAAGAAAAAAATTAAAAAAAAAAATGTATTTTATGGTATTACATATGTGTAACTTGTATATGTTACACATACGAGTTACATATGCGTAACCTTATGAGTTGCATATATGTAACTTCGTGATATACATATATTTATTAAAATTTTATTTTTCATTATAACATTTTTAAACTTATAATAAATAATTATGATTTTTTTTAATTTATTGGTAAGTGCGAGTTTTTTTAGTTTTCTCTAAAATAAGGAATAGTCTCATAAAAATTCCTCTATACATTGTGTTGGATCGAGAACTGCTTCTATTTTCGTAAGTGAAATATGTAAAACTTGTTTTTTTTGGAACAGTCATACTATCATACTTCTACACTACACCTAATATTTATTCCTTGCTTGGATTTGAACCCAATACCTCCTTTTTAAGAGGCAATACCTTTAACAAGTAGGCTAGTCTCACATTGACATGTAAAACTTGTAATAATCATATTTTAAGACACTTAGACAATATTAATTTTACATTGTTTTTCCTGAAATTTTGTGACTTACATGTATTACCTCTTAAAGAAAAAGTCACATGTTCAATCCCAAGCAAACGTTTAATTTGTTAAAAGTAATTTAGGATTATGACTGAAGTAATGTTTGAAGTAATTTTGCTGTTAGGAAAATGTATATTCTTCGTATAAGTTTTTATGGCAAAGTTGGCATATAACTATTTTTAATATTTATATTACCATCTCTATCTATGTTAGCGCCTAACTCTTTAATGTAGCTTAATATTTGCAAACCCCACAAGATAATTTTCAGTGTAAACGATTCATCTTAAAACATTGGTGGTGTTATAACAGCTACAAACGATTTATGAAGGATTAATCTTACGTCTTGTTAAATAGTTGGTGTGTTTGTTTAGAAATCTTGTGTTCAGTAAACAAAATTTGTGCATACAATGAATAATCTGATGTCAACCAAATAGTTTGTGTAAAACAATATAGTTATACAAGTCGTAACTTTATGTGGTCAGTTTATTATAGCAAGTAAACGTCATAACTTTTGTCAATTTACCTAAATTTATACGAAACGTATAATGTTATACAACCTATAAAAAAATCGAAATAATATTTAATGAGAGGGTTAATCTATCTTTATAAAAACATCTTTATTGTTTTATAGCAGGATCGGACCCATCGTTCATGTCCCGTTACCTTTGTGCTACACTTTAAATTGCTAATGGAAAGCTAGCTGTCAGCCTAGGCCTCGTGATTCACGTACAACATCGAATCTCTAAAATTACAAAAACAAAACACTATTTGATTTTTAGAATAAAAACCATGGTTGTAAAAATCACCTGCTAGGCCCGACTGTCCGATTAGGCCGATTAGTTGGCCGATTAATCCCGATTAATCCCTAGTCGCCACCCTACCGACCGATTATCGACTAGCGATTTCTACAACATTAGTAAAAACTAATATTTTTCATAAATTTGCATTGGGATGATGCTAATGTAGTAAAGGTTGTATTTGCAAACCTCGTAATCAATCTTGAAACCTTGCTACGAAACCTGATTAAGGCAGTGAAATACACATAGTCAAGTACATAAAGAAGCGTGAGACTTATGATTGTATAAATGATTGTTTTTTTTAACAGTTAACGTCAAATACCACTGTTTAAATGAGTACATTAACACCACCTTCTAGGAGGAAACCAACACTGGAAAAACCCTAGCTCAATCTAGAGCATTTTTTGCTCCAGCCGAGACTCGAACCCAAACCTCTCATTCGGAAAGTCAATGGGGTACCATTAGGCTGTAAGCCCTTTGATTGTGAAAATGATTGTTATCAAACAAGAATTTGATTTTTTTTGCCTTTGATTATCCGGTTTAACTAAGTATAGACAAAAACTTACATAAAAATAAGTACAAAAAAGTATGATATTTGACCTAGTTCGTTTTCGAACAAAATTGCGGCTAGACTAAGTATATATTAGGCCACTCGGAGTCGTCCCACTTTTCCCCACTTTCCCCGTTACCACATCAGCGTCACATCACTTTTCCCCACTTTTCATGGTGTCGTCCCATTTTCCCCACATTTTTTTCCTCACTTTTCCCCACATTTTTTCCCACTTTTCCCACTTTTCCAAGGTCAAATGTTTCTCCCACGCTCGGCCTCAAACGGCTTCCCCTCCCCGATTTTCCCCAAGCCGATTCCGAGGACGGTGTTTCCGACCGGCCACGGTTCGGTGTAATTGTCACACCTCCTGCGCCGCGTGCGGAATCCACGGCGCGGTGACGTATGAATAGTTGAATCATGCACAAGTATTGAAAAAGAACCACCACAATGGATTACTAAGTTTCATAATGTTTAGACAGTTGATTAGTTACAGACAATCTGTCTACCAAATTAATGACAACTACAGACCCAAAATATAGTTTACAAAATAAGACTTCAAACAAGACAATTAAACATTCAGGATTTTAGTGTGTTTCTAAATCCATCCTAGCATGTTTCTTCATCTTGTTCTATCTTAAATGGTCTCCTTAGTTGTCCCTTAAAATGTCTTAAACCTGATTACCTGAAACACGTGAAAAGTAACTGTCAACTACAGAAGTAGTTGATGAGAACAATAGGTTTAGCAATTGTAAACATGAATTTGCATTGTAAGGCATATGTTTAAAGCAATAAATGAATTACATGGATTAGCTGCAACCCAAACTAACATCAAGTCTGTCAAACGAGTGTAAACAGTCCAAAGACTGTTTGCACAAAAGCCAACATATAATCAAGTCCCAAACTACGTTTGGAGTCAGAAAATTAGTCAGCAACATTGATAAAACCATACGTAACCAAAACCTGCAGTTAGCTTTTAAAACAGATTTAAAAGCTAACTCCAGAAATTGGTCTGCCCAAATGTGTCCGCTTTCCCTTGTTGTGATCACCCAGTACTAACGCTAATGAATATGTAACTTGATGTGTTTATATGTTTGTTCACAACAGTGGACACCATGCTTTTGAACTTTGCTTTAAAAACCAATGATTTAATGCCTTATTTGATAACATGATTTGAAACCTTGTTGAATACCATGATTTGAATCCTTTGTTTGAAATCACCATGAAAACCATTGTTTGAATATCTTGTTTTGAAACCCTTGATTGAGTACATAAGATAGTGTCCTTGTATAATAACAAAGTTTATAAAAGATCATTTACGAAAACATAAGTTTATAGTAAAAGAGTTTATAAATCACATTATTTAAAAGTGTTGGTCATTTATAAAACTATTCGAGTAAAACTGATATAAAATAATTCAAGAAAACTTTATAAAACCTCTTTAATAAAAAGTGTTTAACATTTGATAAAATCCTTTGAAACAGTTGAACAGTCTGATGAATTTATACCATGAACCTGTGATGTTTGTAGAATAACATACATTTTGTATAATGAATTACCAATGTAAGGAATATATTTGATCACGTGTTCCACCCCAAAACAGTTGGAAAACAGTAAAAGAGGGGCTAATGTTCTCACCTGTCTGCAGTAGACTCTGAACTATAACAAATAGCAAGTAGCAAACAGGACTTCTAACTGGTTCCTATATCATTGTAATCATACATAAGATATAAGATTTATAATTGTATAGACCTTGATTCATTGATTGACTTGTGTTAACTTGAACTTGATTAACTCTTGATTACATGATCTCATGATTAAGAATGTTGTGTGAACTTGAAAGTCGTGGTTGAATTACTTGATCGAGTGATATCTCATGTAAAAGAAATGTCATATCCTTTTATGCACAACTTGTATGCATAAAATGACAAGTGTTTGTGAATTTGATAACCATTGATTAACATGCATTTGAAAGAGATGTTCCAATTGTTTTAAGTCCTTGAGATTATGACTTGGCCTCATGATTATGTTAAGTTATAAACTTAACTCATTTAAGATCAAGCCACAACTTTCTTTGAGTTGTGGGCCAAACCATGGGCCTTAAGCCCATGAAATCATAGTGGTCTTTAAACCAAGTCCATGGGCCTTCTAAGTTAATAACGACCAATTGGTTGTGGTGTTGGGCCAAATGAGATTGAGTTGGGCCGAATGGAAAGTCGTGGGCCAAATAGGTAAATTGTTGGGCCGAGAGCCCTATTGGGCTTGATCTAATTATGTGGGCCGAAGTTAACTAATCAATTGGGCCTAGGAAAAATCTTTGGGCCAAATTAACCCTAATGGGCCACGGTTAAGCAGTGGACCGATTAACATTCATTTAATCGGATGAGGATGGTGGCCTACGTGGATTTTTTTTTCATGAACCGAAAAACCTTGAGCTTAGAATTTCAAAGGAGATGGCTTCCATATCAGCGAACCTTGAGGTTCGTCTGAGAAAATAAAAGGTTCGGCAGAATGTAAGCAACAAGGTTCGTCCATATATAAAGGTTCGTGACCCTATGGTTCGTAGCTCATGCATGAGGTTCGTCCACCCATCATGGGTTTGCCTGAAGCCAATGGTTCGTCTGCATGGGTTCGTGAGATGATCAGACCTGCAAGGTTCGGCTATATTCCGAAGGTTCGGCTCTAGTGAGGTGATGTGCATGGTTCGTGAAACCCATTAGGGTTTGGCTGACTGATCCCCGAACCATTGGTTCGTTGCTGATGTAGGGTTCGCCAAGAGAGGGTTCGTCTGGTCCAGTAGGTTCGTCGTCTGCCTAGAGGTTCGGTGGTGTTGCTGGGGTTCGGCGAGCATCACATGCACAGGTTCGGCCGCCAAAAGGGTTCGGCCACCCCCTTCTCCGGCGAACCTGTCGCATCTCCTCTATTCACCACCATCCTCAACTAGCCAGATCGACGCCTCCACATCCCTGGTAATCTAGAACAAGATTTCAAAGGTCCAAGATTGGTTTACAACAGTTCTAGTACCGATTATATGGATGGGTTCGACATATAACATAAAAAACCTACTTTCGTGAATGTTCCAGCTTCAATACCTCGATTTTGGCCGGCTAACACCTCAGATCCTTTGTACTTCTGTGTAGAGAATGTCAAGAGCTTCGCGTGGACACCGAGAACACACAAATCCGTCAAGAAACGAAGAAGATACGCACAGTTGAAGCTTGGATTTTTAGAGAGAGGTTTGAGAACGAATCTTTAGAGAGAGAAAGTGTTTGGCTGGTAATAAATGAGTGAAATGGCCTTCTTCAAGGCTTTTATAGTCCGAGTGGTATTCGGGTTCGTTTCGGTCGCTCGGTTCGCGTTTCCGACACGTAACGCGTATTTTACGCGATTTAAAATAAAGGATTATTATTCTCATCATTTTGATGAGTTTCAAAATTGTAAAAATGTAAAATAATATATATTTAATTATTTTTACTCTTCGTGTGTTGACAGATCGTTAAACAACCGCAATTACGTGTATACCCGAAATCGCGTACGTTTTTCGATCGTATAAATGTTTAAAGTTGTTTAATCATAATTATAAGTTCAACATTCGTATCATTATGGATCGTCACCCATAACTATACTCAGTCTCGCTTACGTATTACGATTTTTGTTTAATTAATTGTCATAATATTCGTCTCAACACTACGCACTAACACTATCCCATTACACCGAACGCAGTATATGTATAGGGCATACCCCAGATTCCAGCTACCTGTCGTACCTGACGCCGTCCCACCACTGTTTCGATATAATACGATA
Source organism: Mikania micrantha (assembly GCA_009363875.1). Taxonomy (NCBI): domain Eukaryota; kingdom Viridiplantae; phylum Streptophyta; class Magnoliopsida; order Asterales; family Asteraceae; genus Mikania; species Mikania micrantha. Next base: position 36,276,872 of record CM018693.1, read on the forward strand.
CTGTTCTTGCCTAGCGAACTCGACTGTAAATAAATAATACATACTTGTTCCTAAATAATAAAGATCCTAACACACAAGCACATTATGAACACATGAATCACATTGACTGATTTGATATGAAAACACATTTGTTCTAACACTGTTTACAACTACCGTGACTAAATGTACAAATGTTACAGTAATGGTTCCCGTTGTCTTCCCAATTGCCACTCCATGTGGCCTTATTAGCGACCGAATAAAATTTCGCCGTTAAAATACAAAGAATCCACCTACTCTAATAAGGGAGTATTTCTAGGATACACGCGTTGCTTTCTGGTGAAATATGAGATTTTTTCCCGTCACTCTTTCCCCTAAAAGATATTAATAATTTTTAGTAATTAAATTATATAATTAAATATTAAAAAATATATATTCTAATATTTTTAATTAATTAAAATTTAGTAAATTATAAGAATATTTCAATTATATCTTATCTTAAAATATAATTTAATAATTATTAAATATTTATTATTATTTTATATTATATTAATAATTTTTAATTATTTAACCGCATGATACACGGGTATCTAGACCACTAAAGTTATATAAACGAAAATTGGAAAATAAAGCATAGAAAGAATGATAGATAGCGGATTAAAAATCAATAAAGAAAATAAAATATAATAAAAAATAAGAATTAAAAGAAAATTTTGGTTAATTTTAATAATTTAAGCATAGTTAAAAGATAAAATTTATTTTTAATTGAAGCAACAGTTTTTTAAACAACAATTTTTCTATTTTTTTGGTTCAGTATAATTCTTAAACCTTCAACCTAATTAAAAAAGAAAAATCTTAACACACCTTGTTACAATTGGTCTTTTTCAGACACTCACTATATGTAATCGATGTTATACCAAGAGGCATTGCCTCAATAGTACCCCAAGATTTTTCCAAATTGAAGGTCTTGGGTTTAAATCCTCCCGCAGCAAAAAATGGGGTTTGAGGGGGTTAGAAGGTTTTCCAGTAGGGTTCCTCCTGTAGTAGTTGTGATGGCTTATGAGAGGTTCATGCTGACATGTTTTATGAACAAAATTACGTCACTTTGATTTTTGCCAGTTTATATCAATATTTTTTGGTCAGTTTATTTGGGAGAGGTTGTCTTTATTTTAAAACTTTATTTTTTAACTTCATAAAATATCACTTTGATTGTGAGGTTTCTAAGCTATAGAATTTTCTTTAAAGATATCTTTTTCAGGTGCTAGGTTAGTAGGAAATGGGTTCACGTTTTTATTATAAAACAATAATCAAATATAAATAATAACGATTCTCTCGTTATTAGTAAGAAATAATCTAATACATTACCGGTTACAAGACTAAAATAAAAGAATATAAATTACTAATTTATATACCAAACTTGTTTTGATCCATGTCTTCATTGGGTATTCCAAATAGCCTCCTTTTCTGGCTTTCAACCACTTATGTCTTTACTATTCTTCATTGACATATAATAAACATGTTGATTATTATGGTTGAGGCACGTATTCAATAGGCTTCCCTTAAAACAGATTTCGCATCTCTTCTCAAAACGAACGCGTCTGTCTCCTAAGGTACAACAACCGAAACAGTTTGTGTACTGTCGGGATTAACCTAGCACCTGAAAAAGATATCTTAAACAAGAGCCTGAAGAGTTGAGAAAGTTGGAATTTTTTGTGTGAGATGGTATGTAGTATTCTTTTCAACCCCTTAACAAGACAACATATGTCTTCTATTTATACTACATGAAGGTGATACCAAGAGTCGGCTTAATGCATATAATCAATATATGTAATTTGAAAAATCTTGATTTAATTGAGTCATATGAAAAATGTTTGATTTTAATTCATATTAAATTTGATAATTACTCAAGTAATTTAAATTTCCAACAAAAAATCGTAAATTATATTTACTGTCGGTACTGTGCTATATATACTGTGAATAACGTCGTAACTTCAGGTGTTCTCTTTCTATACCTAACACCGTTAATGTTAAGGATACTATTCACGTAATGAAGTTTGTAAATATATCACATCACGTGATGTTACTTTTGATTTTTCCTTTGTTTTTTCTATTTAAATTTATTTTTAATTAAAGTTTTTTAAGCATGTAAATGAATCGAACAGTTCGTGAACTGTTAGGCGGCAAATTCATTTATTTATGTTCATGAACTGTTCGGTTATGTTCAATTATTTATGCTCGTTTATTTGTCTTCGTTAATGTTCGTTTATATTCGATTAACTATCTAATTTATGGATGATATGTATTTACATTTAACAGGCTTGCCGTTTGCGTTCAATTTATGTTCATTAACGTGTTCGTATTCGTTCGTTTTGTTTACATGCCTAACTTTTTTAAAGTAATAATCATGATTTCATGTATGCATAACTAACCGATCCGAATTTCATATCATACCGTCCGTCACATGACCACATAAATACCAATGAGGCATTGTCTTAATGGTACCCCAAGATTCTTTCAAATGGGAGGTCTTGGGTTCAAATCCTTCCCGCATCAAAATAGGGGTCTGAGGGGGTCAGTAGGGTTTCCTCTTGGGGTGGTTGTGGTTGGCTCATGACAGGTCTAGGTAACTAGACCTTGGTAACATAGCCTATAAACAGTGGGTTCACACTAGACCTTGGTAACATGGTCTGTAAACAGTGAGTTCACACGATTGAGACATTTGCTGCTGAAAAAAAAACATGACCACATAAATTTTTGACCAATTGACCGTATCACCGTCATGGAAATATGGAATCATAAACAGAGGTAACTTTTCTTTGCTCGTGTAGTCGTATTAATAAAAGCCCAACTTTGATCTTTGTTAATAATAAAAGCCCAACTTTGCTCTGTCTTAATAAAAGCCCAAAATTCTTTGCCGTGTTAACAAACGCCAGCTAATTGATTTATAGAACCAATCCAATTATATTTTAGAGTAAATTACTGAGATGATGTTTGTAGTTTGCAAATATTTCACTTTTGGTCCCTAAGTTTCACAAATTACTCATATGATTCCAAACTTAAACATTTATAACACAGATAGTTCTTTGGTCACCAAATTACTCTCACATATTTGACCAAATTATCCTCACATAAGGATTATATGTGTTACAAATGTTTAAAGTTTGAGACCATATGGGTAATTTATGAAACATGAGGACCAAGATTAAAATACTTACAAATCATAAGGACCATCTCAGTTATTTGCTCTATATTTTATTTGTTTGATAATTGATATTTTATTTTCTCGTAAAATAATATAAATAGACCATTGCAATTAAGTTGGTTAAAGTACATGCGAAAGAAAAGCCATTAAAAAAATTATGCGATTTTTTTTTTTGAAATTACACCTCTTATCAGTGGATGGAGCTTGGTTGACTTAATAGAGGGTGGAAAATTTTGAAACACGGAATACATGTTAATTTTTTGAAACAAGAGGGGCGAAATCACTATTTTTAACTAAAAATAACATTTCGGCCGAAATAATGGGGGACGCCCCCCCCCCCACACGGCCCCAATGAAGCTTCGTCAATGCCTCTTATATCACAGCAAATGCTCCCCCAGTTGGGTTTCGTATTAACTGGTCGGGTTTCGGATTAGTTGGGTTTTTCCAAAAATGTTCATCCACTTCAAAAAAAAAAAAAAAGTTTCGAGTTTGTTTAAAATATTGATACATGATCCATTATTTATTTGAGTAAGTTTTGTTTTTCCTGATCGCTTCATAAAATATAGACGGGATATATAAATTCACAACGAATTTTAATTTTAAATATACATCAATGCTTTAAAAAGTTTCAAATATATATTGAAATGAATGGAATAGTCTCCAGAATCATATAAACTCAATTCTCTCTAGAATCACCATATATCTCATCATCTTTCGTACATAGAAATAACTGTCATATTTAATTTTATAACACTCCTTCTCAAATATATATTATCATACATTATACATTATTAATAACATATTCTACGATGTTATTAAATCGGTATCTCAGGACCTACAAGAATTATTAATACTACTAGATTAGTTATGATGTCTCATTAAAAACCCTTACTAAGAAAATATAGTAGGGCAAAACTTAAAAATAAAAAAAGAGTACACCGTGTATAATTCTTCCTCTTAAACTTGACTAATATCTCTAATCTGCAATGCCCAATCCTTTTTGATAATCAAAAACCTACTTTAGTTAAGAAAACTCGGTGTGACATTCAATTTTTTTGTGTGTAAACATAATATATGTTGTTATAAGAAAATAAATAATATATATATGTATATATGTATAATGAAAAAAATATATAAAAACATTATTTTGTAACATACGTATAGCATAATCAATACTTATAATTTTTTTATATAATAACATATATTATATTCCTAAATAAAAAACAGGAAAAAAAATTCGAATTTTCCACTGGGTTTTTACTGGTTTTATTAACTTAAGTAGGTTTTCAAATTATCCTTAGTATATATATAGAGGAAGGAAAAACTGAAGATTCATTTGAGTTGAGAAAACATATGAAAACCTTGTGTAATATTCAAGTTTTTTTATGTTTAGATATGTATTATATGTTGTTATATGAAAATAAAAAATTATAAACAAAAAAATTATATGTATTTATTACACATGTATCACATTTGTTTCCATTGTTACACAATGTAAAAACTTATTCAATAACATATGTGCAACAAGTAATTATAATTTTTTTATTATAATAACATATATTTTATACTTAAATTACAAAAAAAAAATCAAAATTTTCACTATATTTTCTCAACTTAAGTGAGTTCCTAAATAACATAACTAATATTTTACACCAGATTTACATAATGTATATTACTATATTTTACTAAAAAAAACTAATTAATGTGTCTAATCAAATAACATAAATAACATGTTATAACAACATATCAAATAACATTTAATAGTATTTAATCGAGTATATTCAATAACATATCTATTAAAATAACTATTTCTTAATTAATAATTTATCCAATAAATCATTAACATCATTATATTATTGCAACTTACCATATCATCGATGCATCTAACTTTGCATACAATTCAACAGGAAGACACATAGAATATAATAATGTGACGTGCACGAAACATGTAATAGTTTACAAGTGTCAACTAAAGATTTTATTATAACAAAATATTCACTTGGTACATCAAATTAGAACTCTGTTGAAAAGTATCAAACTATGGATCGATCGATAATACTATGGATTGATATTTGATAATGAGTTACAGGATGAACACATTATTCAAGCCTCGTGTCAAACCAGTTCCTCTTGATCGAGTCGGAACTCAACGTTTAATATTCGAACTTGGGGTTTGTTAAAAAATTTTAAAAAATCATGCTCATCCCGCGAACTTAATATGTAGTGAAGACATATGATTAACACATGATACCTTCCTAATTTCTTAGAAACAACATTTTGAGTATTATGTTTTACGTTTCATATCATTGTATAATACGTGTTTATTATTGTGTTTTAGCTTATTTTATGTTTTTTTATTATTTTTTATGTATTAAATAAATTTATTTTTATTTAATATTTATATTTTATATATTAGGAGTGCATAATTGTTATTTATCATAATTTTTTTTTTCAAAATCATTATTTTAGAAAACACGCATTTAAGGTTATTGTGTTGTGTGCAATTGTTACTGTGTTTTACGTTTTTGATTATTTCATGTTATTATTTCATTGTTTTTATGTATTACATTAATTTGTTTTTTTTTATCATTGTATTTTACATATTAAAAGCAAACATTTGTATTATGCCATCATTATCAAGGGTGACCCAACTATTTTGATGGTCCTAATTAAGTGAAGTAAATAATTGAGACCCTATACTTATTTTATGTTTAAAAATATAAACCCTCATTTTTTAGAAAAACCATAAAACACAATAACGTACAGAAAGATGCAATGAAACGTTTGAAAATACAATTAGCTGAAAAACATAATATTTGTATATATATATAACAACAATATACTTGTTTTAGAGATAAAAAAACACTCATTTTTATTAATAATATCGTATATAAAAGTTATTAATATTAAAAAAATTAGAAAACTTAATAAAAAGCCAAAAAATGATTATTACTAAAGCATGCATCCACTAACTTGTTTTTATAAGATTTAATTTCAACTATTGTTTGTAGATTTATTGATTTTAAATTCTTTTTATAGTTTTTACATTAAATATATATATATGTGTGTGTGTGTGTGTGTGTGCGCAGAGGGTGTGATTATAGTAAAAAGACTTAAATTGGTGAGAAGTGTGAAAATGATTGTGAGACATTAGATATATAATTTAATGGTTGAGATTAAAATTATATTAAAAAGTTAGTGGAAGGGTATTTTAGTCATAGACACTTTTGTTGACTTTTTATCACATTCCCCCCATTTTTTTAAACGGTCATAACTTTTATATACGATATTATTTTTTTAAAAAAACTACACCAAAAGAACGAACATTTTTTATCTTTAAAACGATTATACTATTGTTATATAAAAAAATGTCTTCCTCCACCTTTTATATTTATAATGCGTCATTGTGTCTTTTTGTCTGATTTTTTTGTGTTCATCATTGTGTCATATCTAAAAGTAAAACACAATATATTACACAATGACCTGAACGTAAGACACAATAATTGTATATTACACAATGTTTTGAAGATAAAATACAATGATGAATATATTACACAATGACTGTTGTCTAAACATAGTGTCGTCACGTCATATACGTTGTCATATGTGATGCACGTATTACACAATGGTAAGGTTATGTCAAAATTTTTAGAAACAATGGTTATAGACATCACTGTGTTTTGGGTCACTGTGTCTAAACATAGTATCTATTGTGTCATATATGTTATCATTTGTAATGTACGTATTGCACAATGGTTATGTTATGTAAAAACTTTTAGAAACAATGGTTATAGAATTCACTATGTTTTGGGTCATTGTGTCTAAACATAGTGTCTATTGTGTCATATCTGTTGTCATTTGAGATGCACGTATTGCACAATGGTTATCAGTAAAACTCATAAAAACACAATATACAATAATACACAATGTTGAACATAACACAATAAACACAATAATGATACGTAATACACAACAATCATTTTGTGGACATACGATTTGTATAACAAAATAAAGCTGTACATGTAATATAGTCTTTTACGTCATGTATATTTTGTATATACTTCTTTATTTGTTTTTTTATTTCAAACTTATTCATCTAGTTTAATAATTAGGTGTATTTGTTAAGGAAAATATGCAAAACTTTTTTGTTTGTATAAACACATGCAAGATCGAAATCGTAACAAACTAAACGCCTTGTCACATAATTTATATACCCCAGATTCATTGAACCTGGACTACGTATTGTTTGCCGGGATGAAACGCTCAAGTCGCAGCTTGGGCCAGCACATCACTTATATAAAATTTCTTCTTAAAATAACCTCTCCTGAAAATTAATCACATGCTTAATCTAAGGGTCAATATTGCTTCTCACCCTTCTCAATAATCTCAACATTTTTACTTGAACCTAATCTTATGTGCAAATACATTGTTAAATCAAGACTGATATTTGATTTGGATAAATGAAGTGTAAACATGAACTATTATTTATTTGTTGATTTTGTCTATGTTCTTCACCCATTTTCAAGACTTTCTTTGTTATTGAAATGTTTCATTTTCACAAATCAGGTTGAATTTATTCCGCAACCGATCCTGCATACATGTGTGTAATTAAAAGCATGTTTAAAACATTAAACACATGCACCTAATCAAGCTTTGTAGATAAAACTTGCACTCCTCAGGTTAATTAATAAAGAAGCTCTAATTTAATATATTCTAAAGGTCATACTCTTTTACCAAACTAATATCAGTTAGTTCATGAATATAATATTCATTCCATCTCATTCAAAGAGTTAATTACTTGTAACGCTTACCACCAGTTTTGATTATAAAATTATTATGTCTTTTTAAGCTCAATTTTAGCAGCCAGAATTGAGAAAAAAAAAATCAATATTTTAGTTAGACTCCCAATTAAGACTTAATGAAAATGTCAAACATGAGTTAAGCATGCCTGTAATTTAGTATTTTCTTGACCCATTCCAGAATTCTCATTTGATACTAGCAAATCTCTTCAAGATTTTCATTTTGAGCATGTTAAACACTTTAAAATGATCACCTTCATATTAACTTCATATTTTTATTCAAGTTAGTAAAGTTTTCCCCTATAAATATATATATGCCTGCATCATTTCTGTCACATTATAACTTAGAATCTTTGTGATATCAATAATTAAACTGATCAAACATGTTTGGTAAGTCAATGGCGGATGAGGGGAAGAATATGGTGAAAGGGATAGCGGTGTTAAAGAAGAAGAATGTGATGGATGTCAACGACATAGGCGCGTCTGTTCTTGATGGGGTGTACGAGCTGTTTGGCAAAAACATCTCTTTTCAGCTCATTAGTGCGACTCATTCGGATCACAAGTCTTCAGGTTTTTCTGATCATCAAATTGTTAATATTCGATTGTATACGTGTTAGATATAGACTTGTAAATTGTTATTTGTGGCAGATGGAAAGTTGAGGGGGAAGCTAGGAAAGCCAGCCATCCTGGAAGATGGGATCACAACGAATCTCGAAATCGAGGAATTGACATACGAAGTTAAGTTTGAATGGACCGAAGAGATAGGACTTCCGGGTGCGGTTTCTGTAAAAAATAATCACTACAGTGAGTTTCTCCTGAAGACCATCACCCTAGAAGATGTTCCTGGTCATGGTCAGGTTCATTTTGTGTGTAACTCATGGGTTTATCCATCCAAACGTTACAAAAAGGACCGCGTCTTCTTTTCCAACAAGGTAACTTTGTTATAATTATTAGTATCATCTTTTAGCGTCAACACTTAAATTTTCTAGGAAAGCCCCATGTGCGGTGCGCTCATATAATGTATATATGTGTCGACCATCGAGGGGCAAAAGTAAAATTGCACTAATTTTAACGTTATTTTACTTAATTTTTGTAAAAATAACGTTAAAAGCGTTGAGTTAGTTGGTTAATCAGACATCATGAGCTGGGGGTCTCATTGAAAGCAACATCTATTCCTACGGGGTAGAGGTAAGGCTGTCTACATATAACACTCCTCAAACCCTACCTTAGCTTTGCTAATGATGGGATATGCTGAGTATGATGACGACGACGACTTCTTAAATTTTATAGGATAAAATCACCAGATACGAGTATATGATTGATTTCTATTGTTATTAACACAATATTTTAAAACATGGCTTATTGTAGGTATATCTGCCTAGTGAAACTCCTGAATTACTACTACCCTATAGAGAAGAAGAATTATCTGTTCTTAGAGGTGATGGATCTGGAGAGCTCCAGGAATGGGACAGGGTTTATGATTACGCATTTTACAACGATTTGGGAGATCCTGATAACAACATCGATGATGCAAGGCCGGTTCTTGGAGGGTCTTCCGAGTACCCATACCCGCGTAGGGGGAGAACTGGCAGACCACCAACCAAGTCAGGTTAGTTTGTGTATATATAACGGTTAGCATGTTAGTTGTTTATTTTGAAGTCGGGGATCTCTTTCAAAACAATAAAGGTAAGGTTTCTTTGCATCTTACCCTTTCTAGACCCTGATAATACTTTTGTTATGAGTGCGATTTATTAAGTTCGACTATGTATTTAGTTTTTTTATGCGAGTTATATGTTCATGGATCCTTGATTAACAGATCCTAAAACTGAGAGCAGACTTCCACTTCTAAAGAGTTTAGACATATATGTTCCAAGAGATGAAAGATTTGCACAAATTAAGTTGTCTGATTTTCTTGGAAATGGTTTTAAATCCATTGTTCAATTCCTGGCCTCTGAGGTTCAAGGTCTAGACACAACTTACGATGAATTCGACTCGTTTGAAGATGTGATGAAGACTTATGAAGGAGGTATCAAGCTGCCTGAAGGCCCATTGCTCAAAGCAATTCGACAACACATCCCTTTTGAGTTTTTGAGAGTTATTGCACCAACAGATGGAGAGGGACTTGGCAAATACCCTATGCCACAAGTTATTGAAGGTAAAATGTCTATATAAATCAAGAATCATGTTTACCTTCATGAATAAGAATAAAACGATAAAAATAAAAATCATTTGCTATTTGTTATTCATAAGATGTTACTTGATATTTGATCAGTGGATAAATCTGCATGGAGGACCGATGAAGAATTCGCGAGAGAAATGTTGGCTGGTGTCAACCCTGTTTGCATCAGTCTACTCAAGGTGAGTTTGAAATCTCGCGATGTTTTGAAGGTTCGATTGACGTTTAATGATTGCTCAATGTATACTTGCAGGAGTTTCCTCCAACAAGCAAACTAGACTTCAATGTGTATGGAGATCAAAACAGTTCTATAAAAGCTGCAGACATTGAGAACAATCTTGATGGTTTAGATATAGATGAGGTAAAACTGTAACCAATTTCATATAAGCCTAGCAATCCCGACCTTAAAGCAAGAGAAATGAGTTGGCTTAAATAAAAAAATTATTGTATTTTATATTAAAATTTGTAACATGAAAAGGCGTAAGGGTTGGGTACAATCTTAACATAATATGCATCAAGATGGATAATATAAAAACTCAAAAAATAGAATAAATTCAAACAAATGAAAATGATTAATAACTTATTTGACAAGAAAATCACTAAAGATCATCAAAAAATAAACTATTTATTTCGTAACTCGTTTTGAATTATAATTGATTTTTTTTAAAACGACTCATATAAACTCAAACTAATTTTGCTTAAAACTTATCCTGATCAACACCCGTTCTGACCCATTATCAACCCGCCTATTTCGCATGGCTTAGTTTCATAGATTATCATGTTAATCATGATCATATAAAAAAGTTCTAATATGTTTATAAATTTTGATCACACAGGCAATCAAGGCAAATAGACTATTTATACTGGATCATCATGACTCATTGATGCCATACGTGCAGCGGATAAATGCTACATCCAGAAAGATTTATGCCACACGAACTTTGTTGTTTTTGAGAAATGATGGAACTCTAAAACCATTGGTAATTGAACTAAGCCTGCCTAATCCACAAGGAAATGAATTTGGTGCTATTAGTAAAGTGTACACTCCAGCTGAACATGGTGTTGAAGGTTCAATTTGGCAGTTAGCCAAAGCGTATGTAGCCGTTAACGACTCTGGGGTCCATCAGCTCATAAGTCACTGGTAATTATAACTCCAAATGTATTGAACTTATATTCAAGTACTACTGTCTTAACAGTGAATTTGAACTTCCATAGGTTGAACACACATTGTGTTATTGAGCCGTTTATAATTGCAACAAATAGGCAACTAAGCGTGATCCACCCGATCCACAAACTTCTTCAACCTCATTTTCGGGATACAATGAGTATCAATGCTTTTGCAAGGCAAATCCTGATTAATGGAGGAGGGATTGTTGAGCAAACAGTCTTCCCAGGAAGATATGCAATGGAAATGTCATCTGTTGTATACAAAGATTGGGTATTCACTGATCAAGCACTCCCTGTTGATCTTGTCAAAAGGTATATGATTAGCTTAACAAACTAACCAATCATTTGATGTTGTAGAGAATATTATATTTACTGACACATTGTTCCAACGGGGCATCCTGGTAGTTAGGGGCCTCCCCTAACCCCTCTGTCTTTGAGGGTTTAAATCCAATTGAAAACGGATTATGATGTGGATTTAGGAATACGATAAGATGGGTCGTTTTTAAAATATATATACACTAACACGTTTAATGTATAGGGGAATGGCAATTCAAGATTCAGATTCTCCCAACGGGCTTCGTTTACTGATTGAGGACTACCCGTATGCTGTTGATGGTCTTGAGATTTGGTTTGCCATCAAAACATGGGTTGATGATTACTGCAGCTTTTACTACAAGAGTGATGAAATGGTTCATAATGACAATGAACTCCAATCATGGTGGAAAGAACTTCGAGAAGAGGGCCATGGTGACAAGAAAGACGAACCATGGTGGCCAAAAATGCATAGTTTGCAGGATTTAACTGACACATGTACTACAATCATATGGGTGGCTTCTGCTCTTCATGCATCAGTCAATTTCGGTCAATATGCATATGCCGGATATCTCCCTAACCGTCCAACACTTAGTCGTCGTCTTATGCCTGAACCAAACACACCAGAATATGATGAGCTTAAAGACAACCCAGATGGTGTCTTTCTGAAAACAATAACTGCTCAGCTGCAAGCACTTATTGGGGTGTCTTTGATAGAGATATTGTCTAGACATCCGTCAGATGAGGTTTATCTTGGGCAAAGAGAGAGTTCAGAATGGATTATGGATTCAGAGCCTTTAGAAGCATTTGAGAAATTTGGAATGAAACTCAGGAATATTGAGGAGAGGATTGTGAAGAGGAACTACGACGAAGCTTTGAAGAATAGAGTTGGAGCAGTTAAAGTACCATATACACTTTTGTATCCAACTAGCAAAGAGGGTCTTACAGGAATGGGAATCCCAAATAGTGTGTCGATATGAAACAATATTCGGTTTATGTAAATTATTCATGTTTCAGTTTATTAATATATTTTGTTTGTATGTAAATTTCTCTTGATTGGTTGGATCCAAATAATTTAAATAATGCTTTTCTAGTGAAACATTGATCTACTGGTAGGTTAAGATGGTAGAGCTCAAAGTAATATTAATTGTATTTATGAATATATAAAGAGGAGAACACTCATATAAACATATAGAGAAAACATAACCTAAAGAAATCTTGTAAGACACCTACTAATGAAGAGGTTAATGTGAGACTCTTCGCTAGAACTAGAAATAACAAAAATGAATACCTATGAATACATCATAAAAGGTTAAACTATAATTACTATCTGTCCCTCAAGCTGAAAGTTGGAACAACATGAATCTTGTTGGTGATTTTAGGTTGGCTGGTGGCAAAGTAGGGTATATTTTTTACAAAGGTCAGATGTGTTTCATTAAATATAAAATTTATTTGGTCCAATGAAGGTTGGGTAGGGACAAATTTACAAATTGAATCCCAAATCAGTAAACAAATTCAAATCAAGTAAAATTAACCAACAAGCAAACATAACATTAACAAAATACTGAACCAACAATCTAACATTTTAGCATATAGCCAATAATCTACCATTCAAACAATTACGTAAATAATTATATTATAAATTAAAATATCAAATAACAAAGTAAAGTTAGAGAAAGTTAAAAAAATATATATATATATAATAATAATAATAATAATAATAAATAAGGATTTGGGGTTGTTTAAAATCTGATTTGGGAGAAAGGCAGCTCCAATAGCAACAAGGATTTCGATTAGTGGTCTATTTGATTAGCTTCAGCAACAACAACAATCAACAATAGGCAACTAATATACATGAACAATAGGTATCCATGGGGCGAGGCTTATCTTGAGCAAAGTGAGTCTGGAATGGATTATAGAGATTCAGAGTTTGAAAGCATTTGAGAAATTTGGCAAGAAACTTAGGAAAATTGTAAAGAAAAAGTCAAAAGGATGAAACTTTGTTGGATAGAGTAGGAGCGATTAAAGTACTCTGTACCCTTTCGTACCAATCTAGCAAAGAGGGTCTTATATAGAAGACAGACTATAGAACAACTAATATAATATATGCTTTAGACCTTGAGGTTAAGGATTTAAAACATAGGAACCAGACTCTTTCACTGATGTGTGAGGTAAAGCTATGTACATTAGATCACAAAGCGATCTAGCCTCCAGGACCTTGCGCAAAGTGAGAGCTATATCAATCATTGGGTATGCCCAAGCATAGAGGGTCTAACAAGAATTGGAATTCAAAATAGCATGTAAATATATAATCAATATTCGGTTTATGTCAAACACTCTGGATTCACTTTGTTAATATGATGTGCTTGTGATAAATTTCTCTTGATTGGTTAGGTTCAAAAAATTTAAATGATCTTTTTTTTCTAGTGAAGCATTGATTAAAGGTTTAATTTCCAGAAATTTATGTATGTGTGCTCTTGTGCACAAATCTAAGGGCAGGTATAATCCTGTGTCATTGATAAGCATACTAAAACTAAAATTAATATAACATATCAATATTAGTTTAATATTGAGCACGACTAAATTTATAAAAAATGATATTTTAAAGAGACATAAATACAATCAGTAAAATGCACATCATATTTAAATCATATCACAAGAGGAAACATGAACGCATGGAAGTTTCCTCAGTTTAAACAAGGACCAATTAACATTCAGAATAAATGAGAGAAAATTTATTTGAATGAAACTTACAGTTTTTGAGTCCCAGGTATATGTAGATCAAAAGATGGAGCACAAAAGGTCAACTCCAATACCAAATTAGGTCAACTGTGTCTGCCTTTCCCACCTGATATCCTCTGAAAACTTCATTAGAGCACCTCGGGGATCACCGTTTGATAAAGATAAGTAATATTGCGCAGTACCATCATCAACTTGCATGCTTCTCCTTAAGGAATCAATTACCCTCCGTTTTCCACGTTCAGATGTCACCTTATTCAACACACGAGTAGCCATTTTTTCAGGTGAGCCTTCAGGATACAATACTGCAACTTCCCTTTTGGCATGAGCATCTAGCTCTATGTAGCATGTGCCATCAATAAGAATGTTTGGTGTGCTTACAGGGATTAACAATCTGTCCCTTGAGTGTATCCCATGATCACTCATCATGTTGTTTAGTCGTTTTATGTCGGTAACCTAAGGACGAAACATAGTAAATTATTAGTCTAGCTACAATTAACCAAATGGTAAACATGGAGCAGATCAGATTACAATCAAGCAGCTCAAACTTCAAACCCAATATCAGCAAACACTGTAAAATGACAATCATAAATCATTAAAAGAACAAGATGATCATAGGCGAACCACTCTTATATGTATGGATCAGCATCTTGATACAATTTAATAAAGAAGAAATCTGTGCAGCCAAAGGCAAGCGCCTAGGTGCCAGAGGATGCCAGGCAAGCAGGGAAAAAGCCTTAGGTGCAGCAAGGCACAGAGGCTAAAAAATTTTAATAGCAACATTTAAATCTGCCCAATAAAAAAAGGAAAGAAAAAAAAAACAGCCTAAACTAATCCAAACTAGACTAAAAACAAGTCTACAACGGTTTAAATCAGCCTAAAACATGTATAAAACAGCTAAATATAACCTAAAATACATGTGCACCTTGCTTGTTTCAGGTGCGCTCATTTCGAGCAACTTGAGCCTAGGCTCAAGGCTCATCGTTCGAGCCTAGAGTGCGCCTTGCCATGGATGAAATTGGATGTATTACAAGTTGTTATACTAGTTTTTGGTGCAATAATATCAATAATAAAACAGATCACCAAAATGATGGATTCAGAGATCAATGGACTTCACATGATCGCGAGGCCAATTTTTTACACACACAAATATACAAATTGATGAGCAAATAAGAAAGGCAAACAATACTTGAAGATAACCTGAACAGAATACTTGACGGCGAGGCTAGCAACAGTATCACCGTGAACCAACCGATGCGAAATAGCAAATCGAGTCAAACTATTATCTCTCCAGAAGCTACCGGAGCTTGGTTTTCCGATCAGATCCTTCAGTTTCCACGGTGACTTGAAAGCCCTAACGTGAATCTCCCTATCAGAAGCCACTGAACTCCACAACCGGCATACACATGCAGAACGAGCTAGGTCTGTAACCGGAAGCTTTTCGAAGATCGTACGAAGGATATCTTTACAAATTAAGGCCTCGAAATTTGAATTCATCGGAGAAATGATGGCCGATGAATCATCTCCGGCAACTGCGGATAGCATGGATGATGATGATGAATGTAGGGTTAGGGTTTGTTGCCGGAGTGGTTGGAGGATATCATCCTCTTCTTCACAACAGCATCCCATTTCTTGATAGACAAGTGAACGGAGTCAGCTAAGAGTTATGATGTTACGTGGTTACACAGTTCACCAATAAAACTTTAGACTATTAGAACATCCATAATTGATAATACTCATCCTGATTTCTCATTCCACTAAAATTTTCTGTTTTCTCTTACGTTATCATCTTACTGAAGAACTTAAAATTTTTTAATAGTCACCCTACTGAAAAACATTTCTCACTAAGCCACATCATCATCAATTTATAATTTTATTTGTTATTTTTTAAGTTATAAATTAATAAGTAAAATAAATAACAAAATAAAAACGTTAACACTAAAATATAAATAAAAACGTTACATTGCTAACTTAAAAAAAAAAATTAACGATATCTATCAAATATTTTCGCTCTTAATTTTCTCATAATCTCTCGTTCTTCGTCACCGAGTTCTTCGGGAGGCACAGTACCCATAACTTTGAGGTCGGCTCGGAGAAGTCGGTCCTCGTGTTTTGTTTTTTGAAATTTCATGAACTCTTCAAGTTGATGAGCGGGTTCGTTTGTTGTCGGGATAGAGGATGACGTTTGACGACTCGAAAGACGAAGCCCGTTTTGTCGTATCCCGTCCAACCGGTTCCTGGATTTCGAATTCATCGTCTTCCTCGTCTTGTTCGAGGTTAACCGTATGTGCATCTGAATCCCCCGGTGAATATATTCGTTCGTCTCGGAATTTTTAGTTCTTTTTGAAGAACTTTGGCCCTCGTTAGCTTCTCGACAAAGAACGCGAAATTTTGGAATGTCTTTTATCTCGACCCAAACATGATACTGGTTAAATGTATGGTCGTTCGAATTTAGTCGATATTCTTTTTCCGCCCATTTTAACACACCTTTGTCGTTCATACCGCTTTTGCGGTTATTGGCACAGTTGCTGTAGATGCCACTAAACCGCATCAATTTCTCGGTCATATCCTTCCATTTTGAATTTAGTTGATGATATGTGCGGTATTCTTGATCGGTATAACCCATCATCTCGTGCCAACTTTCGGTTAATTTTTTCCAAAAGTTTTTGCGTTTTTGCAAATTACCTTTGGTCTTGTTTTCGGAATGATCGATGTAACATCTTCCGAGCGTGGTTTCTTCGTCACGAGTCCATGGTTTTGGTGCCATTGGACCGCTACTTTTGCCTGTTTCCGTGTCTTTCGTTCGCTTCCCTTTTTTCTTTCTTTTTTGTGATTCTTGAGTCTCGAGCACGCATCGTTAGACACGAAATGCGGTTCATGTAGGAATTGAGGCGCACTTTGTTGAAAACCCGGTTGCATGGAAGATGAAAAACCTGGTTGAAAGCCCGGTTGTGTGAAAGACGAAAACCCGGTTTGAGGATTCGGTTGTTGCCATTGAGTGTTCGGGTTTTGTTGCATTTGAAACAAACATCTTCAGATTGTATCCAGGTCGTTCAACAAGTTGAAATCGAGGTTGTTTGAGCTTGGGTTCAACTTTCAGATAAGAGGGTAGATGATTTTAGAGAGTAAGAAATATTGTTTTTGGAGTGTGATTTTTTATAAAATATGAAAGGGTTTATATAGGGGATAAAAAAATGTTTTTTTTTTAAAAAAAAAACTCATGACCGTTGGCAACGGTCAAATGGGAAAAAAGAGGGTAGTTCGAATGGGGAGTGGGGGCCACCCAAATCACAATTTTAATCCCGCCCGGGGGGGGGGGGGCGGTGTTCCCGTAGAGGCCGCTACCCCGCGTGACCCCACTCGTCCCGCGGTGAAACCATTACGGGTGGTCTTATATTTGTACATCGGTTTACTAATAATATATTTTTTTCTTTACTTTTTAATGCTAAATAATATTTAAAAATTATGTATAAGTAAAATTTATGTAAGTATGATTTGACTTAAGTGTAGTGTATAGATTATGGGAGTGCTGTATGAATATTAAGACCCGAAAAAATTATAAAAGTTCATCCTTTGGCAATTTTGTAATCCCATATCTTAATTTATACATGTTAATTATCTTGATACTAGCAAAACACGTAGGTGGTGTTTGTTTTTTCAGAGGTAAAACGTTTGCGGTCTGCGGACCACATCTGCAAACCTCTTTTGCAGAAGAGGTGGACCAAACCTCTGCAAGAAGAGGTTTTGAGGGTGTTTGTTTTTCAAAAACCTCTTCAAACAAAGAAAACCTCTTCAGTCTTCCCCAACCCCACCGTCGACCATTGAGCCACCACCGTCCACCACTGTCTTCATCTCCGATCGTCCTCCTCCACCTACCGTTGAGCCACCACCGTCCACCACCGTCCACCATCAAACCCCTGCCGTCTATCGAAGGAACCAGAGGCAGTGGAGGAGGAGGAGGAGGAGGAGGAGACTGCGACTAGGGTTTCGACCGTGACTAGGGTTTCGATCGTCTCCCCTTTCCTCCGATCGAACCAGGGTTCGCGACTAGGGCGGTGGAGGAGGAGACCGCGACGGTGGAGATCGAACGACCTAGGGTTTCGATCATCTCCCCTTTCCTCCGATCGAACCAGGGCTCACGACTAGGGCTCGCGACTAGGGCAGTGGAGGAGGAGATCGCGATGGTGGAGGAGGAGACCGCGACTAGGGCGGTGGAGGAGGGCGGCGGCGGCGGAGATCGGTGGAGGAGGGTGGCGGCGGTGGGGATCAGTCGGCGATGGGAAGATGTAACCCCCGGTTACTATTCAACATTATTCCATAATATCAGAGTTGGTCCTAGCAAATTTTTCATTTTTAAAACCTTGTTTGACATTCTTTATTTAATAATATTAAACAAAGTTTAACGCAAACGTAAACGTGTCACACATTTTACAATACTTATTTGCATAAGTAAGTTTAAACCCAAAATTTCAAACGTTTGCAACAAGGTTTGTTCGTTCGATTCACTATCTGCCTCGATCCTTACAGCCAGGTCCATCATGTTTGACTTACAAACATCACACAATATTTCACATTAGTTCATAAGAACTAAGTAAGTAAACCCCATGGTTTCTCAACAACAAAATGTATAAATACATTTTACACAATCAATATTCAAACTGAGTCATTTTTATTCGAATTGACTCTCACAATGTAAAAATATCACATTACCAATCATCAACTATTGCTCACAATAGTTTAATCAAAATCACACTATGGTGTTCACATTCCTGTACTTCCACCATAGCTATTTGTCAACACCTCTGACTATTCACACATTTGTGACATCATAATTAATTTAAGTCTTGAGATGTTCACCCACCGGTACTTCCATCTAAGACAATTGCCAGCACCTCTGGCTATCCACCATTGTGGAGTCATAAATAAATCAAGTCTTAAGATGTTTACCCACCGGTACTTCCATCTAAGACAATTGCCAGCACCTCTGGCTATCCACCATTGTGGAGTCATATATAATTCAAGTCTTAAGATGTTCACCCACCGGTACTTCCATCTAAGACAATTGCTAGCACCTCTAGCTATCCACCATTGTGGAGTCATAATTAATTCAATCAAATTATTATGATGTTCACCTACCGGTACTTCCATCATAGAATTCCCACACTATTATTTACCAGGGTATTGGATTTATTATAGGTTGTTGAACTTTTATTATTCAACATTCCCCTATTACCAATGCCATATTTATCATATCAATTATTCAACAACAAATTCAATATTTATTATGTGATGTCATAGTGGTGAGATTACTTACCTTGATCAGATAAGAGATTAGCAATTGCATGCTCCTTTCCTGCTCTATGATTAGTGGTTTGATTTCCACTACCACCACCTAGTTGCAAAATACATATACAACTAGTTTCAACACACTTGACTGATTTGACTTGCTCAAAGTCAATTTTCACAATTAATCACATTTCATGCCTCTCTTAGGCATTTCATCAATTAATTGATGTTCATTATATTAGTTACGATCTTTAATTATTACTATTATTCAAAAATTCATTTATGATCATAACTGTTAATAATGTTAACATCAATTCATCACAATCATCATTTAACCCATGGATTATAATCCATATTTATTTCAAAACCACCATTTACCCATCCTACTAGTTATCATATCATGATATGGGTTTCATAACAACCGGACATTATCTCGGCTTCAAAACGAAGATTTCACCGTCAAAATATCAAACTCTTCGTTTCTAACAACCCCTAGTTATCAACTAGGCAATAATCAATACACATAATCATAGTATTACAATCAAAACTAGATTTAATTCACAAAATATTAAACTAGTAGGATAAAACGAATCATTATCCAATTGAACGGATATTCTGTTGCAAAACAACGATCAGATGTTGCAGATACGTTCTCTGGTACGACCCGTGGGCTTAAATGGCTTCAAATCTGAGTTTGGCAGCTTAAATTTTCGTTTGTGGTTCAAGAAAATTCGACAAAAAGAGTTTTAGAAAACTCTTCTGCAAGTTTCCTGATTAAATCTTGATTCATCAAACCGCCACACTCGTCGCGTACCGCGAAGAGGGGCAAAAGGGTCCTTCGCGTACCGCGAAGCAATTCGGGATTCTTAGATATTTTGGGTTCTTCGCGTACCGCGAAGAAACCTCAAAACCACCTTCGCGTACCGCGAAGAGTCCCAAAGCATAATATCTTTGTAATTTTCTTCGTTTCGTGATTCCGGACAGTCCGTAACTCCGTTTCGCGCACGGTTTTCTCCCACGTTCATGATTTCTCACATATTTTCAAATTACAACAACCACAATCGTTCAATTAATGATTATTCAAAATACATTCATTATTAAAAACCGGTTGTTACAGAAGAAGAGAGGGTTTGAAGATGTTTGAAGTGGATGGTCCATGTCTTCTCCAAGAAGAGGCCTCGCAGACGTTTTTTAATGAAATGTCTGTGAGAAAAAAACACCCTACATCTTTCCTTGGTCTGCGGGATGCAGACAAAAGAGGTCTCGCAGACCTTCGTAGACGTTTTTGTAAAAAACAAACAGCCTCGTAGACTCTTTCACTAATTTACACTTGATAGTTTATCATGGATGAAGGGGGAAAAAGGCTATAGATACAAGTGGTATTTTTACAAGTTATTTGTCTTACATGTATACATATATAACAGTCTAAAAGTATTTTTAATGAACATGTGGTATGCGAACTACAAATATTAAACAAAAGATCATATTTTGTTCAATTTAACACAATATCAAGTTTATTAACTGAAGTATCCTCTATGAATTCAAAGATTGTTGGATAAAATTGGGATTCTACAATCGAAAATTGAGCATAAATTACCTGGTTATTGTTTTGTTTAATTTGCATTCTCATTGGCATTTCATCAAACAAGTTAAACACATTTTAACAACACATGAAATGTGGTTTAATTCAGCTTCATAAACACAACTTTAATCAACAACAGTCTCAGGAAACAATGTTAATAGAAGAATTCATGGTGCCTGTGCTTGAACATGTTGGATCTTATGTGATTTTGTAACAATAAATAATTCAAGATGACATCTAATCACCTAATTTGTTGTATCTGAAATATGTTTGAAGCAGTACTTTTCAATTCAAATTTCAAAATATTGAGTTTGATTTGAAATTCAGCTACATAACACACAAGTTGGATCCGAAACAATCCTGGGTTTTGAAAAAAGACCGGCAAATCGATTACAACTATATATATTTTTTTTTGAGCAGCTAACGATGGCTCAGCGGCATGTCTCTTCATAGCCCAAATGGATCTTCGAACCCAACAACCCACGTATTGCGACCACAGTCCGCTACCAACTCCCCGGTATCTAAAGGCCAAGTGTTGGCGAGTGCTAAATCGAGCAAATCCACCTGCTCCTCAGGAGGAAACCCATATGTAAATCGGTCATCGGGTTTTGGGTCGGGTATACCAAAATCTGATCGAGTACTTGTTTTTGCTTCAGCCTAACGCACATAATGGTTATTTTTAGTTTCTTAAGTCATTGTAAATGGATCCTGAGTTGGAGTTTTTAAAAGGTTTAAAGTCAAGTGTACACTTTTATTGTTCCCTTTTTCAAAAATATAAAAACCCATATACAAGTCTGAGCAAAGATACGATGACTAATGTGTAACCAAGAAACAAACATATATACTCAGTTGAGTCTTACTAATGAATAAGGTATTGTCTAAATTAAACAAAGATGTTAATAAAGTTTAGGAATGAAACAAAGACAAACGTTACTTGTATCTCGATAAAGATGTTACTTTTAAAGATATCATAACTTACGTGTGAGAAAATTTAGGATATGTCTTTTCCTAGACAAGACCAAGTAAGATATTAGAACTCGTATTTGCTACTTCATAAACTACAAATGTTGTTGCCAACCTCATACTCACTACCACAATCATCATCATCATCTCCATGAACGTCATCATTGTCGTCGTCACTACAATATTTCAACTCAATGTTTTAAAAAACCGGACCAGACATCAAACCGGTCATCTTAATGATTAATTGGCATCGGTTGAACTAGATTTAAAAACTGAATAACATGATGAATATTTTAAAATTTATATATGTAATTTAGTGTTAAAAATATGAAATATGATTCAACCAATGCGCTTTTCCATTCCGATCGACGAGTTTCACGGTTCACTTGAATGGCAATTCAGCTATGTTTACTAAACCGGTTCCTGGTCTAATCAATCGGTAAGATCCAGTTTTGAAGACCTTGTTTCAACCTCAACAAATTTATAAACCATACATGTCCATATGTATCAAAAAGATCCAATAAGAATAATCATTTAACAAATATCAGTTCAAATTTACCTCCTTTATATTTGAACACACTCTAATTAATAAATTTTAATTCCTTCAAAAAAATCAGAACTTGTAAAAATAGGCAATTAAGTAGAATTGTCTGTCACACCCCGAGCCGGCGGGCTAGATCGACTTTCCCGCCGGGCGGAATGTTCCCGGGGCGCGATATCGTTTGATAATCGAATTGATCAGATTGTTTGCATAGCACATGATGTATAATTGAGAAATGTAAACATGTCAATGATATAGAATTACAAAGTTAAATTACAAAGTATCGTTCATAATTTAACCCCGTAAATCCATCCAAAAGAATCAATGTGTTTATATCTTGTAACTTTACAAGATCTACAAAATATGATTCAATGTTTTTGTCATTCCAAAAGTAATGATCACACAAAATGCAGCTAGGTCTTCTAAAAGTCCTCTAGCTATAATCTTGAAGTCTGGTGACTAAACCTGTTCGTCACCTGAGAAAACATGCAGTTAAAACAAAGTCAACACTAGGTTGGTGAGTTCATAAGTTTGAATATTGAAAACCTTGAATTGTTCACACACAGTCACATAGTCATACTTGATACTTGTAATGATTGATTCACTATGGAATCTCTGGTTGTTTCAGCAAACCCGAAGGCTTCTGGTGTTCTGCTTTGACTTTGGCACATGTGATACATTTGCAAACATAAGTGGCAATGTCTTTCTTCATACCCGGCCACCAATAAAATGACCTAAGATCTTGATACATCTTATCGGCACCAGGATGAACTGAATAACGTGTCTTGTGTGCCTCGTCAAGTATGAGTGTTCGAAGTTCATCTACTGCTGGAATCCAAACACGATCCAGATAATAGATAACTCCGTCTTGTTTTGTCTTGAAATGTTTCTCGGCTCCACAATCGAGCTCGCGTTTCAGATTGTCTCTTGCCACTGACTCTTGTTGTGCTTGTAGAATATGATCTCTCAGACTTGTTTGCACAGTCATTTCCATCGCGCGAACGCGTAAGGGTTTGATTCTTTCCTTCCGGCTTAAAGCATCTGCAACTACATTTGCTTTGCCCGGATGGTATTTGATCACACAATCGTAATCGTTCAGGAGCTCAACCCAACGTCTCTGTCTCATGTTAAGCTCCTTCTGATCAAATATGTGTTGTAAGCTCTTGTGATATGTGAAGATAGTGCATTTGGTACCATACAAGTAGTGTCTCCATATCTTTAAAGCAAAGACAACAGCTCCCAGTTCGAGATCGTGTGTTGTGTAATTTTTCTCGTGTATCTTCAGCTGTCTTGAGGCATAAGCAATGAATTTGTCTCGTTGCATCAAAACACATCCGAGTCCCTGATGGGAAGCATCACAGTAAACTACAAAGTCATCATTGCCTTCTCGGAGTGTTAAGATAGGAGCGTTGCACAATCTTTGTTTCAGTGTCTGGAATGCCTCTTCTTATTTCTGAGTCCACACAAAAGGTTCACTCTTCTGTGTGAGTTTGGTGAGAGGCAAAGCTATCTTGGAGAAATTCGAAATGAATCTCCTGTAATAACCTGCCAATCCCAAAAATGATCTGATCTCTGTCGGTGTTGTAGGCACATCCCAGTTCTTGATTGCTTCAATCTTGGCAGGATCCACATGAATACCATTACTGTTAATCACGTGACCCAAGAACTGAACTTCTCTCAACCAAAATTCACACTTGGAGAATTTGGCATAGAGTCGTTCCTTCTTCAGAAGTTCCAAGACTGTCTTGAGGTGTTGCTCATGTTCCTTCTCGTTCTTTGAATAAATCAGTATATCATCGATGAAAACGATAACAAACTGATCTAAGTACGGCTTACACACCCGGTTCATTAAATCCATGAACACTCCCGGTGCGTTCGTCAGTCCGAATGGCATCACCATGAACTCGTGGTGACCATATCAGGTACGAAAGGCCGTCTTTGGTATGTATTCCTCTTGTATCCGGAGCTGGTGATAACCTGAACGCAGGTCTATCTTTGAGAAGTATTGAGCTCCTTGTAACTGATCGAACAAATCATCAATCATCGGTAACGGGTATCGATTCTTGATGGTGAGTTTGTTAAGCTCTCTGTAATCAATGCACATCCTGAACGATCCATCCTTCTTCTTAACAAAAAGAACAGGAGCTCCCCACAGGGAAAAGCTCGGTCGGATGAATCCTTTGTCAAGTAGTTCTTGTAGTTGGTTGGACAACTCCTGCATTTCTGATGGTGCGAGTCTGTAAGGAGACTTAGCTACAGGAGTGGCTCCCGGAATCAAATCGATTCGAAACTGCACCGATCTTTCAGGTGGCAGTCCCGGTAAATCATCCGGAAACACGTCAGCATAGTCTTTCATAATTGGTACATCTTGAATCTTGATTTCCTTCTTGTCTTTCTCGATCACGTGAGCTAAAAATGCAACGTATTGTTTTCTGAGGTACTTGCGAGCCTTCATGCACGATATTATCTTGACACTGCGTTTCGCTTGGTCTCCACGAATCTCCAATATCTCATTGTTCTCCACCGGAATGCGTAGTAGTTTATCGGAACAGATGAACTCAACTCGGTTAAGAGATAACCAATCCATTCCGATGATGATGTCGAAACTGCCCAAGCTCCATCGGTATCAAGTCGATGGAAAATGTGTGATCACCAAGTGTTAGTGGGCAATTCCTAATTACTGTGTCAACTGTAATCTGTTTGCCATTTGCTATCTCAATAGTGTAAGGGGAGTCTAACGATTCCTCAGCATAATTAAGATGGCACGCAAAGTCGGATAAGATGAAACTCTGATCCGCACCAGTGTCAAATAATATTGATGCATAGAAGTCAGATAAGAGGAATGTACCCGTGATCACGTTCGGGTCCTGTCGAGCAGCAGCTGCTCCAATCTGGAAAGCTCGTCCTCTTGGTGCTTGAGCCCTTTGTTGATTTTTCTTGGGACAATCCCGAGAAAAGTGTCCAGGCTCACCACAGTTGTAGCAAGACCTGTGATCAGCAGCAGCAGTAGTAGCTGTATTGTTGTTTATGTTTGGAGCTCCCATGCTCCTACAGCGGTTTGCCCAGTGACCAAACTTTCCATAGTTGGTGCATTGCATGCACTGAGTGTTTGGTGCGTGATGATACTGGCAAGTGTTGCACAAAGGTGCAGTGCCAGTGTAGGGCTTTCTGACTTGAAGTGGTGGTGGTTGATTGAGCATTGGGGCTTGAGTGGTGGCAGCAAAGTTTCTAGCCACCTTTTGTTTCTTAGCCGGGCGTTTTTCCGACTTCTTGGAAGTTCCAGCTTTGGCTGCTTCAGCCTCTTTCTTGATTGCCCCAGAGGCAACCATCACGTCTGTCATTGTTGATGACAGTGTAACAGCCATTTCCAGGGTAGTGGGGTGAGCAACAAGGATAAAACCTTGCATACATGCTGGTAATCCCCCGATGTACTGCTCGATTCTCTTTTCCAATGTTGGCACTATATCTGGTGCCAATGTTGCCAATTCATGAAATCTTGTGGTGTAGGCCAGATGCCCAGCACCAATCATAACCAGGTTGAGTAATTCGGTCTCAACCTTTTTGACTTCATTTCTTGGGCAAAACTCTGCCCGCAGTAATGCCTTGAAATCATCCCACGGCATTGACAAGGCCTCATCCCTGCCTCTGGTAGTAACCTGAGCGTTCCACCAAGTTAACGCCCGTTTGTGAAATGACCCCGCATCATACTTTACCCTATACTGTTCCGGGCAGTTGCTGATCTCCAGTGTTGTTTCCATCTTTTTGATCCATTGGATCAATCCAACGGCTCCTTCGCTGCCACTAAAACTCGGTGGCTTGCAACCTACAAAGTTTTTGTAGGAGTAGTCTTGATGGTTTCGGGTGTTTCCACTGCCTTCTCCAGATGAGTTGGCAATGTTGTTGCTGTTATTGGTGTTGATTCGGTTCATCATCTCTGGGATTACATCCCTCAGCTGACTGGTCAACAGTGTGGCCAGTGCAATGGTAGCGGGATCCAGCTGATGAACTGGTGGTGGTGGAGGAGGAGGTGGTTGTATAGGAGAGTCAGGCGGTGTCGGTGTAGAAGAATGAGGAGCAGAATCCTGTGGTGGTGGTGGCAATATAGCAGGTGGTGGTCTTCTCGGCGGCATTCTGATCATAACCGAAAGAAAATCGGTTAGTGCAGTGATCAGACGCAGAAGACATATGCAAATAGAATCCTATATCACATGATTTCTAAATGAGGGTCCTTAGGTTATAGTCTAGGCCAAACCGTTTCAGTAATATGACCTATATTTCTCTATAACCATGGCTCTGATACCAATCTGTCGCACCCCGAGCCGGCGGGCTAGATCGACTTTCCCGCCGGGCGGAAGGTTCCTGGGGCGCGATATCGTTTGATAATCGAATTGATCAGATTGTTTGCATAGCAGATGATGTATAATTGAGAAATGTAAACATGTCAATGATATAAAATGTCACACCCCAGGCCGGCGGGAACGGATCGGGTTTTCCCGTCGGGCGGAAGGTTCCCGGGGCGCGATATCTTGAATGATAATCGAAATGATCAGATTGTTTACATGGCACATGATAAATAATGAGAAAGGCTAACATGACATATAATATAGAATTAAAAAGTTAAATTACACAGTACGTGTTCATAATTTAACTAAGTAAATCTACTCCAAAAGAATCGTGTAGTCTCTATCTTGTAGCTGTACAAGATATGCAAAATAGATTCACAATGTTATCAAAATATGTGCATCCAAAAGTAAGCTAGGTCTTCTAAAAATCCTCTAGCTTAATCAATGATGCTAGTTAACTAGACCTGTCCGTCACCTGAGAAAACATGCATTTAAACAACGTCAACACTAGGTTGGTGAGTTCATAAGTTTAGTACTTGAAAACCACTGAATTACGTCAGTCATGTTCACAATGTTTTACACACGTTGTATTGCAAGTTGTTTCCCATATCCCACACAATGTCCTCTCCATGGTTGTATGCACAGATAATGTCTCATCCAGTCAAGCATGCTTATATATAGGCCATACGAAAGGGTCAAGCCCAGACGCCATCCCACCACATGCTTAACTGCACTCAACACTACCTGTAATATAACGATGGATACCCATCTCTTTTCACCCATGATTTCCCGATATGTTTATCCCAATAATGAAAAAGAGATAGAGACATAATTATCTCTGTTAACCATTCCTCATGGAATAGCCGGCATGTAAAATAACCCAATGAATGAAGTAAGAGACGTAATCATCTCTGTTAACTAATCCTTACGGATTAGCCGGTGTGTAAAATAAACCAATAATTGATTAAAGAGACTTAATAATCTCTGTTAGCTAATCCTTACGGATTAGCCCGGCGTGTATAATAACCCAATGAAACAAGTAAGAGATGAAATCGTCTCTGTTAGCTATTCCTTACGGATTAGCCCGGCATGTAAGATATCATACTCGATATCTAGAATGAAACGTAATAGTTTCAGTAGCTAATCATTACCGATTAGCCCGGCATGTAGTGTAACCAAACAATTGAATAAAGAGACATAATTGTCTCTGTTAGCTATTCCTTACGGTTTAGCCCGGCGTGTAAGATATCATACTCGATATCTAGAGCGAGACCTAGGGATCTCTGTGACTGTCAGTACTAATCAGTCCGGTGTGTAAGATATCATACTCGATACCTAGGTAGGGACATAATAGTCCCAGTAGCTGTCACCCCTATCCAGCCCGGTGTGTAAAGTGTCCTACCCATGATTTCTAGTTAGAGACGTAATAGTCTCAGTAGCTGTCATTTCTGATCAGCCCGGTGTGTAAGATATCCTCCGACGATATCTATTGTAATGAATACGTTCTCTAAATTTTATGTATGTTATCAATTAGATTGATAGCACCTCTTGTGCCCGGTATGATTTAATTTGACTACTCCCAAGTTCTAATGATTGATGTTCGTGATTACCCGACTGATCTATGATTGTGTACCCGTCTTCCCATGAAGGTTATAAGGTGTGCTCTAATAGAGTCTTAATAAAGTAATGATAGTCTGTGTGGGAAATACCATCCCAAAAGTGTGTGCTTGCGATATCATCCTCGATATTACAAGTAATTGTCTCAACTGTTATCTCGGTGTTGAGTGTTCTTACTAACTTGAACAGAGTGTTATAAGAACATGTCTTATACACAATGATAGTAATGTGTGAATGATCTTGTTATCATGAAGTTACTTTATCATGATGATCATTCTAGTCATTAGTAATTGTTATTGGCATATTATCCCATAGTTTTCTCCCGTTGTTCTATCGTGTAAGAATAATAAACAGTTGCAAGATGTTTTCTTGACAACTTATATTATTCTAGTGCATACATGTGTCAGGAAGTTATAATGGCATGTATCTTCCTAATTATCTCAAATATGATAATATCAGACAAGCAAGCATGTAATGATCAATGATAATAAAGATAAACAATATTTATCTAAATCATGAAATAAGCAATATGTGAATAGAAGCTTTTAAGTAAATAAAAGTTTTGCATGTTTCTCAGTCCCGAGCTTTGAAATCAGTAAAGATTAAGAAAAGGGGCATATGAACTCACCTTGTTGTTGCAGGGTTGACTTAGCTTAAAAGAAAGAATGCACGCGCTCTTTGATTGTTCTTGTAGTTGTGTTCACGTTCCTGTATTGATTTCATGTCGTATTCAACTTATAAGTATTGAGTGTAATTGTTCGTGTGTGTGTGTTGGTGTTAGCCCTAAAGTTGGCTAACACCCATAAATCGCGGTCATCATTCGGCCCCATTTAATGATTCAGGATTTTGTTATCACATGACTATCGTGGATCTGGTTATTACACTTCGTTGTCAACTTTTCATTCCACTTGAATTATCATTGTGACAATAAGAGTTTTAAGTGTAATCCTAAGTTACATAGCAATTATTCTTTGTGTCTTGTGATGTCACTTTGCACCATGATTGTTTCGTTTCTACCCATCCTTAATCATTTGTTGTCATCTCCTAACTTCATGATTTTAAATTTTTAGAAACTAATTCAACCTTACCACCTTTGTATTAAACAAAGAAAGTTTCACATATGTTATCCATAATAGTTGTTTTTAATGTGTTTGATTACAACCACTCATGTAGGTCGGATGTGATAATGTTGGGTCTAATCACAAAATCCTTGGGCCGAATGAGTTACAGATTTGAGGCCGACTAGATGTTTTTGGGCCGATTTAAATTCATTGGACTAGGTTAGTCACATAGATCAATTTATTGGGCCAAGTGGGCCTTGTACTTGGGCCGAATTAAATGGACTTGGCTTCGTGTGTATGTGGGCCTGATTAATGGGCCGAACAAAACTGATCCAATTGTGTGTGGGCCGAAGGGAATAATATTGGGCTAATCTAATGAAGGTGGGCTGCAACCATATGCATTGGGCCGAAAGAATTTGAATAAACAGTATGTTGGGCAGGTTAGTTTAAATCAGTAGGAACTTGGGCCAATCAACTTCGTGGGCTGCTAACTGATTCTCGGGCAAAAAAAAGGAACAGAAGAAAAGGTTCGGCATTTATGTATCCATGCATGGTTCGGTTGTGACTACTAGGGTTCTCAGCACCTCTGAAGGTTCGGCTAACATCTGGTTCGGTCCTAAGGTTCGTGCATGGCTCGTTGCTGCTTCAAGGTTCGTCTCCCAAAACAAAAGGTTCGGCCATATTAAGGAGGTTCGGTGGTTGAACCAATATGATGAAGGTTCGTCGAGAGTTTCAGCAAAAGGGTTCGTGGTGGCATCAAGGTTCGGCAACACGAGGGTTCGCTGCTGATGGCTAGGTTCGTGGCACACAGCGAGGTTCGGCTCAGATGAACCAAGGTTCGGCCACCTTGAAACCAACAGCAACCCCGAACCTGTCATGCTCTCAACATCATCATCCTTGATTCTTTTGGTTGTAGGCCCTAATTTTCGGTGATTACCAGTAAATATGAGCTGCCCTCGAGGGTGTAGTGATCAGTGATGGTGAGTATAAGCCGGTCAGATCCAAGGTCGAACAAGACACAAGAAACCCTCTTTTTCAGAGTTTTCTTTCGTTAATACCTTGAATTTGGCTAGGTAACTTCTCCGATCTGTTGTACTTTCTTGTAGAGCTCGTCAAGGGCTACGCGTGGGCGCAAGAATCACCCAAATCGGTTGAGAAATGAGCAAGTTATGCTAGTTTGAAGGTGGTTTGGTGGTGGTGAAGAGGGTGGCCAGAAATAGAGAGAGAGAGAGAGAGAGAGGATGAAGATGATAAAAATGAGAAAACACTCTCATTTTAGGGTTTTTATACCCCGTGTGGTGTCCGGGTCCGTTTCGGTTGCTCGGTTCGTAATTTAGTCGCGTAACCGGATTTTTACGCGTAATTTAATTGTAATAAATAAGAGAATGTTGTCTAAATTATTTTAATGAGTTTCAAAATTGTAAAATGTTTAACATTTTATTTTATTAAATTTATTATCGATCGTGCCGTGTTTTCGTTTCGTCAGATCGCGTCACTTACGCGCGTCTTCGTACAGAGCGATGACTGTGCGAACACGATCGTACGTTTCACTGTCTGATTTGGTTTTCTACTTATCAGTTATCGTTCAGAACGTTAAACTCACAGATATGTTTGTGCGAATCGTCACCCACGCAAACACGCTGTCAGTTTATTATTCTTAAAACGACACTGCAATATGATTTGAATTGTGTTTCCTCACTGACGAACTCAACTAAACCTCCTGTTATCACTTTGTTTTCACACTGATTTGTCGGCCCTCTGATTCTTGTCATCTATGGATATCAGATCGTGACCGATTTGTTTTCGTTATTCGTTTGTACACTGCTGTTTCTCTTGAGTTGTTGTATTTGCTGTATTTAAGTTTTCACTTAAACACATACAACTATGGTTGGTTTTCAGAGTTCTGTTATCATACGACTGTTTACGTACTGTATTTACACACAGTACATGGTGAAAGTACACACACCGTACGGACTTGCAGGACGGTTTG
The DNA here is from genome assembly GCA_009363875.1 of Mikania micrantha. Taxonomy (NCBI): domain Eukaryota; kingdom Viridiplantae; phylum Streptophyta; class Magnoliopsida; order Asterales; family Asteraceae; genus Mikania; species Mikania micrantha. Next base: position 36,308,626 of record CM018693.1, read on the forward strand.
GTATTAGTTGTCACAGTCTCCCCTTGTTAAAGAAATTTAGTCCCGGAATTTAAGCGTCATTTTTGGGTACTACTTTTTCTTTGCATAGTGGAGATGCTTTGATATCGTGTGTTTCTCATGTTTTCATGTTTATGCGAAGTTGTATTTAGAGTTTCCCCAAGTCTGTTCGATGTGATACGGATTCATTTTCAGTCACTCGACCATACGATCCGAAATGTTTATGTTCCTTGAAAGAACATTGTTCGTATGTGACCTAGTCCTCCTTAGGGGGCCTAGAATCTTGTGTATGGTTATGAAATGAGTAGAATTGATTTCATTGTTCCTGTCAATTCAAGAACATCAAGCCTACTGGAAGTGTAAGGTAGCTTGGCATCATACTCCATAGCTGTTTGTATACACTCCCATGGTGGTATTTCATGATGTTACATAATTTCATGATCTATAATGTTCACTATGATTCTTATGCTCGCGTGTTATTCCTGTTAGGAGAAACCCCTCGTTTCTCCCCTTGTTAGGATGGATTCGTATATTGTCTGGTAGGACAACATTGACGGATCTATTCGTGAGTTTTCGTTTCCCAATAATGAGTTTTATGGATGCATCTATGTTGTTCACTGTAATGACATGAGAAGGCCTTATCGGACTAGATGACTTCATCCTTATCAGGACAAAGCATCAGTTCCGATAAAGGTATCGACACCACTCGTGCCCATCACTTTGAATTTCATGGTATGTGTTTGTTCACTAGCTGTAAGTGAACACTGTGTTCATGTGTGACACCCCGTAATTTCCAGGTCAGCAACCTATTTATTTAAATGTTTATTTAAATGTTTTATGTACACGTGGCACTAGAATTAGATTAATTTAGTGTGACACGTGGCACGACAGTACGAACACTGACACATGACTTGATAATTCGTGGAATTATCGACAAACAGCACACACGTGTCAAAACACACGAACGTTGGTGAACGTCAAGCACATTGTGTAGCACAACACTCGAAACCTCACGAAACACTCACACATTGAACTTGGAAGTTCAAACAAGGCCAAACGAAAGTTCGTAAACGTGAAAACGGCAACGAACGGATCAAACCAATGAAAATGGGCCTATTGGGCTCATCAGGGGATCTGTCGCGCTACGCGACGGTCCACAAGGACACTGTCGCGATACGCGACAAGTGGCGGGGGAAATTTGAACGCGGGACTCTCTCGCGTTACGCGAGGGGAACCCTTGAACGTGTCGCGCTACGCGACGAGACCCAGTTCGCAGAAATCTTTATAAATCCAAGAAAAATCATTTCTTGGCCACCCTACACACTCTCTCCGATATCTAGCCATCATATCTCGACCATCTTCCCTCCCAAACCTCTGCAACACTCAAGAACCACCATTGAAGCTCAAGTTTGAAGCTTGGAAGCCCAAGACTTGAAGATTTGGAGTCCCTCACCCTCAAGAAAGCTTGGAACCACAACCACCTCCCTTCTTCCTGTCGAAATCAGCAACCTTAGGAGTTCCAGGAGCTGCTCATCCATCTTCCTAGTGTTCAAGAAGCTCTAGAAGGTAACTCTATGCTCCAAACCCACTTTCACATCTATTACACTCACATGCAAGCATGGCTAAAGCACATGCACGAATTTTGTTTATGGGTTTATTAGTTTTGATGTGATTTATGATGATCTAACATGATTAGCATGCATTTGGTGATGATCTATGATGATGTGTTTAGGAGAATATCATTATTTGGTTATAAAATGATGTAAAAGTGCCATGCATGTATGATCCATGACTCATGGAGTGATCTTGTAGTTGTAAATGTGTTTATAAATGATATTAGAAGATCTTCACATGATTGGATGATGTTGAAATGGCCAAAATTATGATTTTGATGAAACTTGCCATTAATAGTAACTTTCTACTTATGAAATGAGAATGTGAATGATATTTGGTGTCATGCATGTTCATGGATGGTTGTTTAGATGTTATTAGGATGATAATAAGGTTAGAATGTGATTTTAATGATGTTCATGGGTATTTTGACATAGTTACTATATCTAGTAACTTTTATAGATGAAATATTGCTAAGTGATGGGTTAGGTTATGTTGACATGTTTAAATGATGTTAGATGGATTATTTTGATGATTTGTAACATGAAAATAGGTTTAGAAATGTCAAATGGTCATTTTTATGCAAAAACCACAAAGTTACTATTTATAGTAACTTTATTTTTACAAAAACCGATTTGTCAACGTGTTATATTATTTGAGCATGCTAAATGACTTATTATGTTATAATATGTGGATTAGATGCTAAGTTAGATGGTTTCCGATAACACGTATGCTAAAAATGGAAACTTTCCATTTTAGGAAACTTTTATGTGCTAACATGTTATAAACGACTTATGTGAACCCGTATGATGATGTGCTATGTGTTAACATGATCACGTAGGACTAATAAGCATGCTAGAACTCTAAAACCAATATGCTTTGTGAACTTTCCAAAAATGGAAACTTACTATAAATGGTAAGTTGTCCATAGACGCGACTTGCGCGTTTCGCACACGACGAGCACTTACACGATTGCTACACGATTCACAACCGTCACACGGATCACCAACGGGTCGTTGACTTGACACGGTCAACTTTGGTCAACTCTGGTCAAACACGGTCAATGTGGACCAACACAGTCAAACACGGTCAATGTGGACCAACACAGTCAAACACAGTCAATGTGGACCGACACGGACAAACATGAACAACCAAGGGTTGTTGGACACAAACACGAGCACTAACACAAACACTAGCACTGTCACTTACACAAACTCACAAACGGTGTACGATATAGGTTGACGGTGACCGACACGCCTTACGACGCGGGAGCTTACGCTTACATTCGATTCATTTCACTAAGGTGAGTTTACGGCCCCTCTTTACTCTTTTTTCAAACGCTTTTAAATAGGGGGAGAGTACTAGTTGCATCGAGTCAAACATTATTGCTATTACAAACATTTTTGTGTATGCTGGTTTATTGGACAAACATTAAGTGTTGAACTCGTAACAAGACCTCACAAAGTCTTACCGTTAATGTACGAACAACGTGGTAGATTTGGATGGATCCATTAGGGAATGACTAACCCCACGGGGCACTATGTTGACTGGATGTCATAACCCGTGCAAACTCTGACCTAACTTGCTATGCATACGAGGCATAGCGGAGGCAAGGACAAACAAGTCTAGTTCGGTAGTGACGCACTGACACTTTGGGCCTAGGGCTCGGTACTAACATTGATAAACAGCATGACACACTTTTATTACTATATGTATATCAAAACCTGTGAACTCACCAACCATCGTGTTGACACTTTTTCTAACTGGTATTCTCAGGTAACTAGCTGCGCATGGAACAGGATGCACGTTAAGGGATGAGCTTTAGGAACCGCATGCATTCTGTTGTTTCTTTTGAAAACAATTTAGTTGTTAATGTTCTAAACAATGTTGTATTAAACTATTTACATTTCCGCTGCATGCTTTCAAACATATTTATTTCCGCTGCTATGATAACTTTTATTCCGCTGCAAATTATTTTGTTATGTGTGTGTGTCAAACATGGGATTTGTAAACGCATATAGAGGTGTTCTATATGACCTTGAGCTGTGATTCTGGCCATGTCACACCCACGTGGACTGACACCACGAGTGGGAAATTGGGGGTGTGACATCATGTCACTAACACTTGTTTACCCCTAACTACTAAAGTAGTGTAAAAGGTATTCTAAAGTTACCCCACCGCGAGTAAGTTATGAACTAACTCTAATGAGGTTAATGATAATCTATGCTAGTATATATTATACAACTGCAAAGATTTAAAATGAGAAGTGTACCAGTGTTGGTGTCAGTGTCTTGGCGAGCCGCAACCGCTCCAATTTGAAATGCATGTCCCCTCGGTGCTTGCCCTCTCGGTAGCACCCTCTTTGGACAGTCTTTCGCATAATGTCCTGGCTCCCCGCAGGTGTAGCAGGAAACACGATCGAGATGTGCAGCGGTCTGTGCCACTTCTTGGTTTGCCCTGTGTTGTGTCGTCTGCCCCTTGCAGAATTTGGCCCAGTGCCCCATTTTTCCACAATGAGTGCATTGTCTGCACCTGGTGCCAGGTTGATGATGATAGTTGCACTTATTGCAGAATGGGGCCGTGCCAGAATAGGATCCGCGATTCTGTGGTGGTTGGGTGGGCACAGCTTGTTTGGTAGTGGTGGTCGTTGCGAAATTCTTAACGACCTTTCGTTTCTTGGTGGAGGGTTGCTCCAGTCCCTCGGTAGTTCCAGATTGTCTCTTAAGTGCACCAGAGGCAACCATTACATCAGTCAATGAAGCTTATAGCGTAACAGCCATCTCTAGTGTGGTTGGGTGGGCGGCAATCACATGCCCCCGTATGCATGGTGGTAGTCCACCGACATACCGTTCAATCCTTTTCTCGAGTGTGGGCACAATATTCGGTGCCAATGTTGCCAGTTCATGGAATCTGGTAGTGAATTCCAGATGGTCAGCTCCCACCATCACGTGGTTCAGTAGTTCAGTTTCCACTTTCTTCAGTTCATTCCTCGGGCAGAATTCGCCTCTCAGCAAAGTCTTGAAATCCTCCCAAGGCATCGCCAATGCCTCCTCTCTTCCTCTGGTGTGAACCTGGGCATTCCACCAGGTTAGTGCTCTTTTCTCAAATGATCCCGCAGCATACCTCATGCGGTGTTGATCAGGACACCCGCTAATGTCGAGAGTTGTTTCCGTCTTTTCGATCCATTGGATCAAACCGACGGCTCCCTCAGCGCCACTGAATGCTGGTGGCTTGCATCCTACAAAGTTCTTGTAGGAGTAATCCTCTTGTTGTCGGGTGTTCCCGCTGCCTTCTCCAGATGAGTTGGCGACATTGTTGCTGTTGTTAGTGTTGATTTTGTTCATCATCTCTGGGATCACCTCTCTCAGTTGACTAGTCAAAAGGGTGGCCAATGCCGCAGTAGCAAGGTCCAACTGATAAGCTGGTGGTGGCGGGGGAGGAGGTGGTTGTGTAGGAGAGTCAGTAGGTGAAGGTGTAGATGAGTGCGGTGCCAAGTCTTGTGGTGGTGGTGGCAGTATAGCAGGTGGTTGTCTTCGTGGCTGCATTCTGATCATAACCGAAAGAAAATCGGTTAGTGCAGTGATCAGACGCAGAAGACATATGCAAATAGAATCCTATGTCACATGATCTTTATATGAGGGTCCCTAGGTTATAGTCTAGGCCAAACCGTTTAAGTAATATGACCTATATTTCTCTATAACCATGGCTCTGATACCAATCTGTCACACCCCAGGCCGGCGGGAACGGATCGGGTTTTCCCGTCGGGCGGAAGGTTCCCGGGGCGCGATATCTTGAATGATAATCGAAATGATCAGATTGTTTACATGGCACATGATAAATAATGAGAAAGGCTAACATGACATATAATATAGAATTACAAAGTTAAATTACACAGTACGTGTTCATAATTTAACTAAGTAAATCTACTCTAAAAGAATCGTGTAGTCTCTATCTTGTAGCTGTACAAGATATGCAAAATAGATTCACAATGTCATCAAAATATGTGCATCCAAAAGTAAGCTAGGTCTTCTAAAAATCCTCTAGCTTAATCAATGATGCTGGTTAACTAGACATTTCCGTCAGCAAGATCCCGATTGTAAAAGTGCGATGGAATTCGCTAGAGGAACGGAATTCACGTGGGAACGTGAAGACCAGATGAAACAAAAGTACCCACACCTGTTCGCGAAACAGACAAACACTGACAACACGAGTTGAATTTCGGGACGAAATTCTTTCTAATAAGGGGAGGATGTGACACCCCGTATTTTCCAGGTCAGCTTTATATTTATTTAAATGTTTATTTAAATGCTTTATGTACACGTGGCACTAGAATTAGATTAATTTAGTGTGACACGTGGCACGACAGTACGAACACCGACACATGACTAGATAATTCGTGGAATTATCGACAAACAGCACACACGTGTCAAAACACATGAACGTTGGTGAACGTCAGGCACATTGTGTAGCACAACACTCAAAGCTTCACGAAACACTCACACATTGAACTTGGAAGTTCAAACGATAGTTCGGAAGTGTGAAAACGACGACGAACGGATCAAACCCATTAAAAAGGGCTTATTGGGCTCTTCAGGGGCCCATCGCGGTACGCGATGGCCCAACAAGAAGCATCGTCGCGGTATGCGACAGACATCGCGAAGAGTTGACTCCCGGATTCCTTCGCGTAGCGCGAAGCATCTTCCTGGCCTATCTCCGCGGTACGCGACGGGTGTCTGACGGCAAATCTTATAAAACCAAGATGCCATCATGTCTAAGCCACCCTATTTTATCTTCTCGAGCTCTAGACCACTCCAACCCTTCTTCCCCACCAGAAAACTCCATTTTTACTCTGTTAGAACCATTATCAAGCTTGTGAAAGCTTGAGGTGAAGATTGGGAGCTTGAAGAACGACGTTGGAAGCTCGACACCGTCACCACCTCTACATCCTTGCGCGAACCAGCTGTCCAGAAGCACTCAGGAGCCTTCTTGCTCGATTTCATCATCATCTCAGCCTTTTAGGAGCACTCAAAGGTAGTTTCTAGACTTGAAACACACTTTCACACCCCTTACACACACATGCAAGACCTTATACCCACATGCAAGTACCTATAGTGCACATGCACGAATTCTACTTCTGGGTTTATTGGTTTAGATGAGTTTCTTGATGATCTATGGTGTTTAGATAGGGCTTTGTGACGATCCATGATGATGTGTGTCATTTGTATGCATGACTTGGTCTTGAAATGGTGAAAAACCCACATGCATGTATGATCCATGACATGAGGGATGATTTTCAGTAAATGGTTATGTATCTTGATGGTATTGAAAGTGGATGTCATGTTTAGATAATGTTAGAATCGTTAAAAATATGATTTTTATGAATCTTTCCATTTATAGTAACTTTTTAGTTACAAGTTGATGTTTTGGTGGAAATGATGAACATGCATGTATCTAGATATGTTATTTGAATGTATTTAGGATGATATTGATGCTAAGAAGAGGATTTAGAAGTTGGTTATGGTCATTTTGACATAGTTACTATATTTAGTAACTTTTATTGATGAAATGTTGATAGTTAATGATTTGGGTTATATTGACATATTTACATGATGCTAAATGGTTTAATATGATGCTTTGTAACATGGAAATGGTTTAGAAATGTTAGAATGGTCATTTCCATGCAAAATTACAAAGTTACTATTTATAGTAACTTTATTTTTAGAAATGCTAACATGTGAACATTTTGTATGATTTGAGCATGCTAAATGACTTATTACGTTATACCATGATGATTAGATGCTAAGTTAGATGGTTTCCGATGTCACGTATGCTAAAAATGGAAACTTTCCATTTTAGGAAACTTTTGTGTCCTAACATGATGAAAACGACTTATGTGAATTCGTATGATGATGTGTTATGTGTTAACATGATCACGTAGGACTAACGAGCATGCTAGAACTTTAAAACCGATATGCTTTGTGAACTTTCCAAAAATGGAAACTTACTATAAATAGTAAGTTGTCCATAGGCGCGACTTGCGTGTTTTGCACACGACGAACACTTACACGATTGCTACACGATTCACAAACCGTCACACGGTTCACCAACGGGTCGTTGACTTGACACGGTCAACTCTGGTCAAACACGGTCAAACACGGTCAATGTGGACCAACACAGTCAAACACGGTCAATGTGGACCAACACGAGCAAACACGGTCATTGTGGACCGACACGGACAAACATGAACAACCAAGGGTTGTTGGACACAAACACGAACACTAACACGAGCACTAGCATGGTCATATTCACGAACTCACGTACGGTGTACGATATAGGTTGCCGGTGACCGACGCGCTACTTTCTCGAGGAGCTTACGCGTACTTTCATTCACATCACTAAGGTGAGTTTACGGCCCCTCTTTACTCTTTTTCAAACGCTTTTAAATAGGGGGAGAATACTAGTTACATCGAGTCAAACATTTATTACTGTACAAACATATTTGGTGTATGCTGGTTTATTGGACAAACATTAAGTGTTGAACTCGTATTAAGCCCTCACAAAGTCTTACCGTTAATGTACGAACAACGTGGTAGATTTGGATGGATCCATTAGGGAATGACTAACCCCACGGGGCACTATGTTGACTGGATGTCATAACCCGTGCAAACTCTGACCTAACTTGCTATGCATACGAGGCATAGCGGAGGCAAGGACAAACAAGTCTAGTTCGGTAGTGACGCACTGACACTTTGGGCCTAGGGCTCGGTACTAACATTTGATAAACAACATGACACACTTTCTTACTATATGTATATCAAAACCTGTGAACTCACCAACCATCGTGTTGACACTTTTTCTAACTTGTATTCTCAGGTAACTAGCGCGGCTAGCAGGAGGACAGGAATGCACGATTTAAGGAACGAGCATTAGGAACTTACATGCATTCTGTCTTGTCATTTTGAAAACAATTTACTTTTATTCTATTCAACAATGTTGTGTTAAACTATTTACATTTCCGCTGCATTTTGTCAAACATTTGATATTCCGCTGCAATATGACATGATAACTTTTATTCCGCTGCAAACTATTTTATGAGTGTATGTGTCAAACTTTGGATTTGTAAACGCATATAGAGGTGTTCTATATGACCTTGAGTTGTGATTCTGGACACGTCACATCCACGTGGACATACACCACGAGTGGGAATTTGGGGGTGTGACAGACTGGTATCAGAGCCTTGGTTATAGAGAACTAGGTTTGCATGTAGTGAACTTAGACTATAGCCATTGCTCAAACTTTAGACACTACACGTAGAACTTGCACATTGATGATATTATTGCTTATATTGAACTGTTACTTACTAACATGGAACTTACAGGATGGCCAACAATGAAGACACAAGCAGGAACTCGGGCAGGCGTCCGGCGACAGACGACTTGACGATAGAGAGCCGCCGACACGTTCACGACATTGTGGCGCAGGTAGACGCCGAGATGGACAGACGAGCTAGGGACGCAGCACGAGCCCGACACTGGGGATGGCTACCCATGATGATACAGGAGTGGATTACCGGGGAGAGGGTACCTCCATACCGTTTCCCTGGCGATACCACTCCAGGCCGTCGATTACCACCACTCGGGGTACCACTAGAGCAGGCCTTCGCAGCCCACGTTGCTTGCACTCGGCGAGAGATTTGGAGGAGTGGCGAGCTGTCTGATGAGGTTCGAGTTCTTCGCGAGAAGAACGAGCGCCTGGAAAGGCGAAACAACCGACTGGAGGAACGAAACAGTCGACTGGAGGAGCAGGTGGAGACCCTTCGTCTCCAGGTATCCCAGCTGATGAGTCAGCATGGGCAGATGGTGGACATCATGCAGGAGCATGATGGACGTATTACGGAGAACCGAGTCGCCAACGAGGAGACTCAGGCGATGGTACAGGCTAGTGACGCCATGCTCAATGCATGGGCCGCACAGTTTATAGAAGAACCTCCACAGGAGGATGGTCCTGAATTCGAAGTCAATGACCTCGGAGAAGATGATTTTGATGAGGATCCCAACGAGGATCCTGAGGAGGACGATGATGACGGAGACGCTGCTAGTGACATTTCACACGTCTCCATGGACTCGGACTAGATAGGTTACTTTATTTTATATCTCTTTCTGTATTTGCCTAGACGAGTGGGATGTGCTCGAAGAACTTGTATTGTATTTCCTTTTGAAATTATTGTACTTCAAAATTTGGTATTAATGAGAATTATGCTTTGTTATTATCTATTGTATCATTATGACTGTTGCTGACACGACTTCTGACCTGACATCTGACTTGACTCATAACATGACATTTGCTAACACTCTAACCCATGCTAACTAACATTCTAACCTTTCCGTATAGCAACATGTCTGGAAGAGGATCTAACGCTCTCAAACTCAAACGCAAGGCCGAAAAGGCAAGGATCGACTTGATGGTCGAACGTAAGTTCAACAAAGTACTCGCGGAGTACGAAGCGAACCGACATGCCAGTGAGACTAGTGGCACTAACAATGGTATTAACTTCTGCCTACGTGACTAACATAGTATAGGCAGCATAGACACTAACACGTTACATTGAACTCCGATGCACAGGATCTCATGGGGGCGTAGCAAAGGGATGCTCATTCAAAGCTTTCCTGAGCTGCCACCCACATAAGTTCCAAGGAACTGAGGGAGCAGTGGGACTGCTTCGCTGGATCGAGAAGCTGGAGTCAGTCTTCTCTATGTCTGAGTGCTCGGAGGAAAATCGAGTGAAATATGCTACGGGAACTCTGGAGGGACCGGCCCTCACATGGTGGAACACACATGTCCAGACTCTTGGACTAGAAACCGCCAACTCTATTCCCTGGGAGAATTTCACAAGAATGCTCCATGAGGAGTATTGCCCTCGTGATGAAATCCGGAAGCTCGAAGAGGAATTCTGGGTGCACAAAATGGTGGGATCGGAAATCGAGAAGTACTGTACTCGGTTTCACGAACTATGCAAGCTGTGCCCGGCTATGGTGACGCCGGAGTACAAAAAGATCGAGCAGTTCATCAGTGGACTGCCCGAACAAATCCAAAGCATGGTGACCGCTTCTGACCACACCACCATCCAACCACTGATCAGACTGGCTCATAAACTGACTGATCAGGCTGAAGCTCAGGGCAAGCTACCAAAACGAGGCGAGCATGTGAAGCCTCAAGAAAGCCAGAAAAGAAAATGGGAACCCAATCAGCACCAATCTCATCAACCTCAACAACAACAACGATCTGCACCTGCCAGAGCTTTCACTGCCACCCAACCCGATGACAAGGGGAAGGGTGTGTACCAAGGAAAATACCCTCTGTGCAACAAATGTTCTTACCACCACTCTGGTCAATGCGAGCGATACCGATGCTTGCGATGTGGAAGACATGGCCACATGGCCAGAGATTGCAGGTCTAAATTCCCTAGCAACAACAACCCCAACCGCAACCAGAACAACAACAACAACCAGAACGCTCCCAGAGGGTGTTATGAATGCGGCAAGCCGGGCCACATGAGGAGGGATTGCCCTCAGCTGAAGAAGGCCGGAGGAGGAGCGGCCAAGGGTCGAGCTTTTGTGATTGGCTCGGGGGAAGCCAAGGATGACCCGAACATCGTGACCGGTACGTTTCTTTTAAATAATGTCTACGCTAGTATATTATTTGATACCGGTGCCGATAGAAGTTTTATATCTAGTGAGTTTAGTAAGTTGCTGGACATTACCCCGACACCACTAGACTATAAATATACTGTAGAGTTAGCCGACGGCAAGCTGATTGAAACACAACACGTCTATCGAGGATGCGTCATGGTGTTGGCGGGTCACGAACTCGAAATCGACTTGATGCCGGTAACTCTCGGAAGCTTTGATGTAGTCGTTGGAATGGATTGATTATCCGCTAACCAAGCCGAGATTGTATGCAACGAGAAGATCGTACGAGTGACGTTGCAGAACGGTGAACAGATCTCGATTCAGGGAGAAAGACGGGGAGTACCTCTGAACATCATGTCATGCATGAAGGCGAACAAGTATCTACAAAAGGGATACACTGCCATACTAGCCCTCATCGCAGAGCAACCGAAAAAGGAAAGGAAGATTGAGGACATCGCTGTAGTCCGCAATTTTCCCGAAGTATTTCCCGAGGATCTACCTGGACTACCCCCGAAACGGCAAGTCGAGTTCCAGATAGACCTTACACCTGGAGCAGCACCAATTGCTAAAGCTCCATACCGACTCGCACCAACTGAGATGCAAGAACTGTCTAATCAGTTGCAGGAGCTGTTAGACAAGGGGTTTATCAGACCGAGCTTCTCACCTTGGGGAGCACCGGTCTTATTTGTGAAGAAGAAAGACAGATCATTCCGTATGTGTATCGATTATAGAGAGCTGAACAAGGTGACGATCAAGAATCGGTACCCGTTACCGCGAATAGACGATCTGTTTGACCAGTCGCAAGGGTCAAGCTACTATTCGAAGATCGATTTAAGATCGGGTTACCATCAATTGAGGATACAGGAAAATGATATTCCTAAGACTGCCTTCAGAACCCGATAGGGACACTATGAATTCTTGGTTATGCCCTTCGGACTAACCAACGCACCAGCGGTATTCATGGACCTCATAAATAGAGTGTGCAAACCTTACCTTGACAAATTCGTAATAGTGTTCATTGACGACATTCTGATTTATTCAAAGAATCGGGAAGAACATGTTGAACATCTAAGGCTAGTCTTGGAATTACTGAAGAAAGAGCAACTATACGCGAAATTTTCAAAGTGCGACTTTTGGATTCGCGAAGTCCAATTTCTTGGACACGTGGTTAATGAACAAGGAATACACGTATACCCTGCCAAGATTGAAGCCATCAAGAACTGGGAAGCACCCAAAACTCCGACTGAGGTGCGACAATTCCTAGGTCTGGCCGGGTACTACCGGAGATTTATTGAAGGATTCTCAAAGATTGCTCAATCACTGACATCCCTGACCCATAAAGACAAGAAGTTTGACTGGGGAGACAAACAGGAAACTGCTTTCAATTTGTTGAAGCAGAAACTATGTACTGCACCTATCCTATCCTTACCGGAAGGATGCGATGATTTCGTGGTGTATTGTGACGCCGCGAAACAAGGACTTGGTTGCGTATTGATGCAACGCGAGAAGGTGATAGCATATGCTTCACGAAAACTGAAGGTGCATGAGAAGAACTACACGACTCATGACCTTGAGTTGGGAGCAGTAGTATTTGCCTTGAAGATCTGGCGACACTACTTGTATGGCACAAATGCACTATCTTTACCGATCATAAAAGCCTACAACACATCTTCGACCAGAAGGAGCTAAATATGAGGCAACGAAGATGGGCCGAACTCATCGGCGATTATGATTGCGCCATCAAGTACCATCCCGGTAAAGCAAACGTAGTGGCCGACGCGTTGAGTCAGAAAGAGACAACAAAACGAGTGCGTGCTCTACAACTCACGATTCATTCTGAACTACCAAATCAGATTCGAATCGCACAACAGGAAGCCCTGAAAGCTGAAAATCTCACTCTCAAGGCCATGCGTGGTATGGATAAACAACTAAGGGTAAAGGACGACGGAGCGTATTACCTAGCGGATCGAATCTGGATTCCACACTACGGGGGATTGAGAGAGGTAGTGATGGATGAAGCCCACAAGAGCCGGTATTCCGTACATCCGGGCTCTGACAAGATGTATCACGATCTGAAGACAACCTACTGGTGGCCAAACATGAAAGCTGAGATAGCAAGTTACGTGAGTAAGTGTCTAACATGCTCAAAGGTCAAAGTTGAGTACCAGAAGCCATCAGGGTTACTTCAACAACCGGAATTGCCGATGCGGAAATGGGAACAGATTTCCATGGACTTCATTACTAAACTGCCAAAGACGGCAAGTGGTTACGATACCATCTGGGTTATCGTAGACCGACTGACTAAGTCCGCACATTTCCTACCCATCAAGGAGACTGACAAGTTGGACAAGCTCACTCGTATCTATATAAAGGAAGTGGTCACTCGACATGGAGTACCAATCTTGATAATCTCCGATCGCGACAGTCGCTTTACGTCGCATTTCTGGAAGTCTTTGCATAAGGCTTTGGGCACGAGATTGGACATGAGTACCGCTTACCACCCGCAGACGGACGGACAGAGTGAGCGAACCATACAGACACTAGAGGACATGCTTCGGGCATGTGTTATTGACTTTGGAAATAGCTGGGAGACTCACCTACCGTTAGTTGAGTTTTCATATAACAACAGCTACCACACTAGCATCCAAGCTGCACCATTCGAAGCACTTTACGGACGAAAGTGTCGATCACCCATCTGCTGGGCGGAAGTTGGAGACAGCCAACTGACCGGTCCAGAACTGGTGCACGAAACAACTGAAAAGATCGTGCAAATACGCAAACGGATGGCAGCAGCTCGAGACAGACAGAAAAGCTATGCTGATAAACGACGCAAACCGTTAGAGTTCCAGGTGGGAGACAGAGTATTACTCAAGGTCTCGCCTTGGAAGGGAGTCATACGGTTTGGCAAACGAGGAAAGTTAAACCCACGTTACATTGGACCTTTCGAGATCATCAAACGAATAGGCCCTGTGGCCTACGAGCTAAACCTGCCAGACGAACTGAGCAGCGTGCACAATGTATTTCATATATCGATTCTCAAGAAGTGTTTGTCTGACGAAACACTTGTTATTTCTCTCGAGGAGATACAAATCGACGAACAATTAAACTTCGTTGAGGAACCGGCGGAGATTATGGACCGGGAAACCAAGAAGCTCAAACTCAGCAAGATCCCGATTGTAAAAGTGCGATGGAATTCGCGACGAGGACCGGAATTCACGTGGGAACGTGAAGACCAGATGAAACAAAAGTACCCATACCTGTTCGCGAAACAGACAAACACTGACAACACGAGTTGAATTTCGGGACGAAATTCTTTCTAACAAGGGGAGGATGTGACACCCCGTATTTTCCAGGTCAGCTTTATATTTATTTAAATGTTTATTTAAATGCTTTATGTACACGTGGCACTAGAATTAGATTAATTTAGTGTGACACGTGGCACGACAGTACGAACACCGACACATGACTAGATAATTCGTGGAATTATCGACAAACAGCACACACGTGTCAAAACACATGAACGTTGGTGAACGTCAAGCACATTGTGTAGCACAACACTCAAAACTTCACAAAACACTCACACATTGAACTTGGAAGTTCAAACGAGGCCAAACGACGACGAACGGATCAAATCCATTAAAAAGGGCTTATTGGGCTCTTAGGGGCCCATCGAGGTATGCGATGGCCCAACAAGAAGCATCGTCGCGGTACGCGACAGACATCGCGAAGAGTTGACTCCCGGATTCCTTCGCGTAGCGCGAAGCATCTTCCTGGCCTATCTCCGCGGTACGCACGGGTGTCAGACGGCAAATCTTATAAAACCAAGATGCCATCATCTCTAAGCCACCCTATTTTATCTTCTCGAGCTCTAGACCACTCCAACCCTTCTTCCCCACCAGAAAACTCCATTTTTACTCTGTTAGAACCATTATCAAGCTTGTGAAAGCTTGAGGTGAAGATTGGGAGCTTGAAGAACGACGTTGGAAGCTCGACACCGTCACCACCTCTACATCCTTGCGCGAACCAGCTGTCCAGAAGCACTCAGGAGCCTTCTTGCTCGATTTCATCATCATCTCAGCCTTTTAGGAGCACTCAAAGGTAGTTTCTAGACTTGAAACACACTTTCACACCCCTTACACACACATGCAAGACCTTATACCCACATGCAAGTACCTATAGTGCACATGCACGAATTCTACTTCTGGGTTTATTGGTTTAGATGAGTTTCTTGATGATCTATGGTGTTTAGATAGGGCTTTGTGACGATCCATGATGATGTGTGTCATTTGTATGCATGACTTGGTCTTGAAATGGTGAAAAACCCACATGCATGTATGATCCATGACATGAGGGATGATTTTCAGTAAATGGTTATGTATCTTGATGGTATTGAAAGTGGATGTCATGTTTAGATAATGTTAGAATCGTTAAAAATATGATTTTTATGAATCTTTCCATTTATAGTAACTTTTTAGTTACAAGTTGATGTTTTGGTGGAAATGATGAACATGCATGTATCTAGATATGTTATTTGAATGTATTTAGGATGATATTGATGCTAAGAAGAGGATTTAGAAGTTGGTTATGGTCATTTTGACATAGTTACTATATTTAGTAACTTTTATTGATGAAATGTTGATAGTTAATGATTTGGGTTATGTTGATATATTTACATGATGCTAAATGGTTTAATATGATGCTTTGTAACATGGAAATGGTTTAGAAATGTTAGAATGGTCATTTCCATGCAAAATTACAAAGTTACTATTTATAGTAACTTTATTTTTAGAAATGCTAACATGTGAACATTTTGTATGATTTGAGCATGCTAAATGACTTATTACGTTATACCATAATGATTAGATGCTAAGTTAGATGGTTTCCGATGTCACGTATGCTAAAAATGGAAACTTTCCATTTTAGGAAACTTTTGTGTCCTAACATGATGAAAACGACTTATGTGAATTCGTATGATGATGTGTTATGTGTTAACATGATCACGTAGGACTAACGAGCATGCTAGAACTTTAAAACCGATATGCTTTGTGAACTTTCCAAAAATGGAAACTTACTATAAATAGTAAGTTGTCCATAGGCGCGACTTGCGTGTTTTGCACACGACGAACACTTACACGATTGCTACACGATTCACAAACCGTCACACGGTTCACCAACGGGTCGTTGACTTGACACGGTCAACTCTGGTCAAACACGGTCAATGTGGACCAACACAGTCAAACACGGTCAATGTGGACCAACACAGTCAAACACGGTCAATGTGGACCAACACGAGCAAACACGGTCATTGTGGACCGACACGGACAAACATGAACAACCAAGGGTTGTTGGACACAAACACGAACACTAACACGAGCACTAGCACGGTCATATTCACGAACTCACGTACGGTGTACGATATAGGTTGCCGGTGACCGACGCGCTACTTTCTCGAGGAGCTTACACGTACTTTCATTCACATCACTAAGGTGAGTTTACGGCCCCTCTTTACTCTTTTTCAAACGCTTTTAAATAGGGGGAGAATACTAGTTACATCGAGTCAAACATTTATTACTGTACAAACATATTTGGTGTATGCTGGTTTATTGGACAAACATTAAGTGTTGAACTCGTATTAAGCCCTCACAAAGTCTTACCGCTAATGTACGAACAACGTGGTAGATTTGGATGGATCCATTAGGGAATGACTAACCCCACGGGGCACTATGTTGACTGGATGTCATAACCCGTGCAAACTCTGACCTAACTTGCTATGCATACGAGGCATAGCGGAGGCAAGGACAAACAAGTCTAGTTCGGTAGTGACGCACTGACACTTTGGGCCTAGGGCTTGGTACTAACATTTGATAAACAGCATGACACACTTTCTTACTATATGTATATCAAAACCTGTGAACTCACCAACCATCGTGTTGACACTTTTTCTAACTTGTATTCTCAGGTAACTAGCGCGGCTAGCAGGAGGACAGGAATGCACGATTTAAGGAACGAGCATTAGGAACTTACATGCATTCTGTCTTGTCATTTTGAAAACAATTTACTTTTATTCTATTAAACAATGTTGTGTTAAACTATTTACATTTCCGCTGCATTTTGTCAAACATTTGATATTCCGCTGCAATATGACATGATAACTTTTATTCCGCTGCAAACTATTTTATGAGTGTATGTGTCAAACTTTGGATTTGTAAACGCATATAGAGGTGTTCTATATGACCTTGAGCTGTGATTCTGGACACGTCACATCCACGTGGACATACACCACGAGTGGGAATTTGGGGGTGTGACATTAACATATTTTGTTGTTGGCATTATCTCCAACTTTATTTTAACTTGTCATAATATACATATCACCATCTTTGTAACGAAATGAGATTTGTAAATCAATTTTCATGTATAATCCCTTATGATTTATTCAAGTGTATGTCTCCCATTTTAATAAATTGGGTCGAATAAAAATTAATTGGGCCATATGGGTGTGACATGGGCCGACTTGCATAGCCTTGTTTAGATTGGTCCTGATCAAGTTTTATGGGCCAAATAGTTATATGGGCCGAAGAAATTTCTGCTGGGCCAACGAGGTGTCTTTGGGCCTGCTAGATGTTATTTGGTCGAACTGGTCATGTGGGCTTATACCACTGGGCCGGACATTTGAACTGGTAATATGTATGGGATGAAATCAAGTTGCATGCGAATGAGAGGCTTGGACCATGACCGAATGAATGGTGCCAAGTGAATAAGGGTAGGCCGAAGGTGGTGAGCTGAGCCGAATGGAAACTGGCCTGCGAATGGCTTGGACTCAACCGAATGGGTGGTCCCCCCCCCCCCACGAATGAGCACCGACCGAAGAAGCATGCCAAGCGAATGGAGCTAATCGGCTCCCTGGTCATTCGACCCTCAGTCATTCTCTCGAGGCTGGTTCGGCTATGGCTTAATCGGTCGAGACATTCGGCCAACCTATGGATGAGCACATTCGGCCGTTCGAATGTACAGTTCCACTTCTCAACTTCGAGTCCTCATCTCAGCTCAAGGTGTTTTCGGAGGTACCGGTCTCGAAGGGAGGGGTGTAGAACCGGTTTGGAACAAGGTGTGAATAAGAAGGGTAGAAAACCCTAATTTCGTGTGTCTTGGCAGCCTCATACCTCGATTTTGAGCGGATAAAACCTCAGATCCGTTGTACTTTCGTGTAGGGGATGATGAGAGCTTTGTGTAGGTTCAAGAATGCAGTGATTTGGTGAAGTATTGAGGGAGATATGGAAGAAAGAAGCTTGAAAATGGTGGGTGGGGATGAAAAACCGGGATTTAGGGTTTGAGTGGGGAAGAAGGAGAGAAAGTGAGGGGAATTTCCCTCATTTAGAGTATTTATACTCCGAGGGTGTTCGGGTTCGTTTTCTTTGCTCGGTTCGCGTTTTCGTTACGTTTCCGGAACGTAACGCGCGTTTTTACGGTTTTAATAAAAATAGTTTATTTATTTAATTTTGATGAGTTTCAAAATTGTAAAACATTAATTATTTTATTTTATTAATTTAAAGTCGTTCGTGTCGTATTTTTGTTTTCGTTTCGTCAGATCGCGTCACCATCGCGCGTACTCGTTCGAATCGTCACCCGAACGAACACGACAATGGTTTTGCTTTCCGACTCTTGTTTTCTA
The DNA here is from genome assembly GCA_009363875.1 of Mikania micrantha. Taxonomy (NCBI): domain Eukaryota; kingdom Viridiplantae; phylum Streptophyta; class Magnoliopsida; order Asterales; family Asteraceae; genus Mikania; species Mikania micrantha. The sequence continues at coordinate 36,327,592 of CM018693.1, forward strand.
CTTTTCAGTCATTATTTCAGAACTCCAAACTCACAGATATGTTTGTGTGAATCGTCACCCACGCAAACACACTGTTAGTTCGTTATTCTGAAATAACACTGCATTTGTGTTTAAATTGTATTTCCTCACTGACGGACTGAACTAAACTTCCTGTTTTCACATAGTTTTCGTACTGATTTGTCGGTCATCTGATTTCTGTCATCTGTGGATATCAGATCGCAACCGACTCGTTCTTGTTATTTACTTGAACTCCGTTGTTTCTCTTGATTCGTTGTTTTAACTGTACTTAGGTTTTCACCTAAATATTAACAACTATTGTGTATCGTGCGTGTTGTACTTACAGTATTTAAGTTTTCACTTAAATACGTACAACTGTTTCTTGTATTCTGAATTCTGTTATCACATACACTGTTCATATACTTGTATTTACACACAGTAAGTAGTGAAAGTACACATACCGTACAGACTTGCCGGACGATCTGGTACTGGATGTCACATTGTCTTAGTAATAAATTACTTTAAACTAATTAGGAATTTTTTCCCCAAACGACTATAATAAATCGTCAAAAAATATGTATGTTCTAGTAACACATCTCTTGCCACTCTTTCCCTTAATGCGATTTAATTTAGCATGAAACTTCTAGCGTACCATATCATCTTGACTTCTCTTATAAGAGGTTTTGGGTTTGGGTCTCTCTGGGAACAGTTTGTTTCTAGATGTGTAGGAGGTTTTCCCAATAGGCTTATTTTAAGAGGTGAGTTTCCTTCTGAAGAGTAGGAAATCAGGGGTGTTCCTAGAAGACCAGATATATTGCCTAAAAAATTGCTAGTGAAAAGAGGCATGAGACACTCATGGTTCATTGTTAAAAAAAATAGCATGAAACTTGAATCCCAATACATTAATATAGATAATAATAACTTAATAAGTATTTAATAATTATAAAATTATATATATAAGATATAATTGAAATATTATTATATTTATTAAATTTTAATAAATTAGTAGATTATTAAAATAAAAAGATTTATAATTTTTTATATTTAATTATATAATTTAATTACTAAAAATTTTAGTACTTATTAGGAAAGAAGAACATGTTCTAAATATACTCTCTTATAATAAAAGATAATTCCTCCAAATTTGATCATAAATAGAATAATTAAATTCACCCTATTTTCGCCTTAAGTTTACACAAGTAGCTACTTGATCCGATCACGTTCTACAACTGTGAAAGGAAAGAATCAGTAAACCATACATTTATCTCTCATCAGAATCGGTAAAACACCTCACTCACACACACACACACCATCGATCGATCTTCTAATACTAATTAATTACAAGTTCTTCGATACATGATATGATTTTGTATCTTTAATTAATTAATCAATTAATTTTACACATTAATTGAATCATGGATTTGTTCTTCGATGCAGACAAAGGCATGTCATTCACAGTTGAAGTTGGCTACTTTGACACCATTCAAGAAATCAAACAAAAAGTGACAAAATATCATGGCATTCCGGTTCACCAACAAACCCTAAAATTCCATGGAAAAACCCTACCAGATGATCTAAACATTCACACTTCCGACATCTTAGACGGGTCCCGTCTCAACCTCGTCACCACCGTCTTCGATCCCCAGCCGCCACCACAAACCGTCACCACTACCATAGTCAAAACCGAAGAAACTACCCCTGCACCACCTTCATGCATGAGTACTTCATCCTCCAATGTCATCATCAAGCTCGTTTTAAAACCGTTTGGTGTGTCGATCAATGTGGGCATGGACGATCCGGTTTCGAAGATCAAAGAGAAAGTTAACGAAATGGAGCAAATCCCATTAAGCAGAATGACTGTTCATGCAAATGGGATTGAGTTGCATGATCATAACACCATGCATGAGTGCCAGCTTGTTGATGGTTCACAAGTTGACATAACATTTAAGCCGCCTACACCGCCAGCACCACCACCACCAACGTTGATCACTCGTGCACCATCCCCATGCGGTTTAAATATGGTGAATTCGAAGAAAATGAAGGTGTTTGTGATGTCAAAATGCGGCGAAAAGATTAGTTTGGAGGTGAATTCATCGAGTAACGTAGGAGAATTGAGAAAGGAGTTGGAGAAGGTTGTAAGAAATCAAGGGCTTGGATTTGGGTTACCGGAAGAAGGTTACTTCTTCATTTATAAACAGAATGTGATGGAAGAAGATCATTCGTTCCGGTGGCATCGAGTCGGACATGGTGACACCATTGAGATCTTCAATGGATGTGTCACCGGTGGTTCTTGATCAGAATACATACAACGTTAATTGATTGATTATTTTTATTCTTTTCCCCCTCATCATTTATAATAAATCTTTATATTTAGTGTTATTTGATAATGTATATGTTATATATACACATTTACTTGCAATTTATCCTCATATTCAGTTATTGAATTTGAGAATTATGAATCAAACTTGAAATTCGTATTCGATTCGAATCAAATTTCAAGTTTTTGAGTCTGATTCGAATATTGAACACCTTGAATGTGACATAGTTTTGTGATGTCTCAAGTCTTGATATCTGACCAGGACCAGAACCAATTCGTAGGATACTAAGGTATAGAGTGCCATTAGAATAGAAAAGGTACATTAAAACTACCTTAGGACATGTCTTGCCGTGGAAGCAATGGCCGGAAGCTTGACTACATCAGCTGTAAAAATCGGAATCTCGGCTGGTTTCGGAATATCGGCCAAGATACGTCGTGTTGTCTAAAGAGCTGTCAAACAAGGAGTTTGTTGTTGACGAAATCCGTACCGTTAGCTCTAGAGAACATCCTTTTACTCACTCCAATAACAAAGACCTATTCTTGCTTTAGCTAATGCAGCATGCAACTGTAAGATAGTCCCAATAGGTACCGTTCGCTGCTACCGACTCACTACCACTTTAGCTACTAAAGCTCGGAAATTAGAGCATCAGCTCGCTCAAACTCCCAATGGCTCGCCAGCTCTACAACTCTTAGTGCCATATCTTCCAAAACCAAGTCGTGTATCCGGTTTGTAACTCCAACCAGAGAGATCAACCTGCGCCATTGATGTTAGTGCCGGCGGTAAGTTTTCCAAAGCCGAACTGAATGGAATTGTTACTTTCGAAAATGATTTCTGAAAAGAAAGAAGGTCCATTTTTGATCGGATAAAAATGGCGGTAAGCGTTTAAAAAAAATGATTAAGGTTCAGATATAAAAAATTTTGCACATTTGAGTTAATAATTTAACGAGATTGGAATAAAAAAGAAAAATAAAAGATTCAATAGATGGTTGTCATATAGTCTTTTACAAGTTAAAATTTAACTGCAATTCAGAAAACCATCCAATGAGGTGGAATCTTCTGGTTCTTCCTATTTGACCCGAAACCGATCGATCTAGCCATGAGCAGGTTGAAGTCACAAGGGTTTATGAAGGGTAGGATCCATTGTTGAAAGCTCTGCATACATGTTCGATATTTCTTTTTCAAAGTATGCTTTTGCCTGCGGTCTCTTCACCTGCAAGAAACAGATCTTTAAGAGTCTATTGCCAAGATTTGGGTTTTGTGTCATCTCTAAGATCGGCGAAAATAAAATTTTCAAAATTTTATTAATCGGAAATGGGTGCCCATGGTGCATTTTCTTAATTCTTACAACCCGTTTTAACCACTTCTTGTGATAATAAGATTGAAATTAATATAGTTTTTGTAGTAAACAAATTATATATAAAAAATAATAAAATGGGATGAAAATCAGTGTAACAAGAACTGCGTACCAAAAAGTATTCGTTGACATGTTACCCAACCCGCCCATTTCATCTGCTAACCTGTTTTTTTTTTTTGGTTTTTTTTTTATTTTATTTTTTTTTAAAAAAAAAAAAACAAGTTGAGTTCTAAAATAAACATTGAGAACAGAAGTACCTTGAAGGTTGGAGTAAGAAGGCCATTCTCCACAGTGAATGGTTCAGGCACCAAGGTTACAGCTTTTGCAAACTCAAAGCCTCTCAGCTGCAGGAGCAATACACACACCCACACACACATATATATTATTAGATATGATTAAAATATAAAACTCAAAAGTGAAAGTAATTGTCATAATTAACAAAACACCTGAGCTTCCCTGGCTACAGCATCCATTTCAGCTAGGACAGCAGCCTTTGCCCTTGGATCATTGCATAGTTGTCCTAAATTATCATACTGCATAACACCAAATACACTTCATGAACCTTAGTAATGAAAATGAGATACTGTCAGTTAATAATTTCATTTATTGGCTTTTTTGACAGAAATGAACCAGGAGTGCTTCATGGCTCTTCCCACTAGCACTTTTTTAGGCAACTTATATGGTCTCCCATGGACACTCCTGGTCTCCTACTCCTCAAAAGGAAACCCACCTCTTAGGTTATGCCTATTAGGAAAACCTTTTGCTTATCTAGGAGCAAATTGCAACCAAATAGACTCGAACCCAAGACCTCCAGGGGGTACCGCTAGACAAGAAGCCTTTTGGTTCATGTCTTAGATGATGCAAGGAAAAAGAATATGAAAATATGGTGTAAAGAGGACAAAAGGGTGTGCTTTTGGTACAGATCGAATTTGGGTTGACCCAAAAGGCCAAAACACTTGTTCGTACAAAATTATAACTTTTCTTGATGTTTTAAACGGTGAATCTGATATAACAATGGAAATTGTTTAGTTAATTTTCATACAAACGAATATTGCTTAAAACTATTACGAAAGTATATTATGTTAATCAAAATCAATTTTTATGAACAAAATAGATAAAGTAGATTTAATGCATTGAAAGATACATTTTGGGCAAACTCCGCACATTTTCTTTCAAGTTATTTTCTTTTGGTTTACCTGTATATTATGGATGAAGCATAACCTGAACCGACCCACTCATAAGTAAACAATTCAAACTGCGAACTCTACTACAAATAATATAAACCTAGCTAGCGACCCTGGTATTTTTGTATTTGATCACCCAATTTCTATAGCAGATTTGAAAGTACCTTTATGCCCTCAGATGCCGCCCAATCCTTCATCACATCTGGATCAACCGACACAACAGCTACCAAAGATGAGTTAAAGCTGTCACCTATCAAACAGGAACAATTAGCACGGTAGAAGTAGATTAATGTTTTGCTAGCACTAAACACTAATGTGTTAATGGGCTCGATGACAAATCTTCTTACCATACACAAAAGATTGAGCAACAAATTTACATTTGGCATATACGTTTTCAATTTTATCAGGTGCTATGTACTCCCCTTGTGCCAGCTTAAATATGTTCTTTTTCCTGTCACGAATCAAAATTAAACTTTAAATAAATTATCAAAATCCAGGAACAGTTTCAAGAATTGCAAATAGGGAGTAAACAATGCCCATGAGCTACTCGAGATCGGCTCGCTAAAAACTTGAAATAGACTAAAGTTACACAAGCTTGGAACCAAGCTCATAAATTAGAGCTCTTTAATCGTGAGCTCAAGCACGAGATTCACATAGGGAACTTGACTAGACACATAAGCCTTAACAAGCCTTTTATTCATGTAAATATAATACTTCTAAATGAATATAATTACATAATATATATCCTTATACATATATCTTTTAACTGAATAATATATTATATTAATATAAAATTATAATTATAAAGATATATAAAAAAATTGATACATATATATGTAAATAAACAAAATAATTAATAATTGATAAACGAGCCGAACTCTAGCCTAAATTTTTACTCATGACTCCAACTTACAGTTAAACAAGCCTTAGGCAAACTAACGCTCGGCTAGTTAACACACTCAATTGTGTAAATCAATAAAGAATACTTGGAAGCAAATGTCGCAAGTTCAGCCCATTTTCTTATGACCCATAATAAATATTATAGTAAATCTTACGTTCCTTAAGGTACATAAAAAAAATCAGGCTTACCTGTCAATGATCTTAAGACGGCCTCCAGGTATCCACATTCCAATGTCCCCTGTATGAAGCCAGCCCTCATCATCAATTACTTCTCTTCTGCTCAATTATGTCAAATTTCAAATCAGTTAAACTGACACACAGTTTCATTTTCCTAAAAAGAAGATGCTATATAATTAGTTACAAACGTTTGGACTTCATCTTTGTAGTAGCCATGGAAAACACTTGGCCCCCTGACACAGATTTCTCCTCGAGGGTTTGGTTGATCGTCAGAGGTATAATTCATCTCAGGAACATCAGCAAGTTTTACTTCTGAAAAGATGTTCACAAAATAGTTCGCATAAAGAAGTGCATCAATGAATCATGCTCACATGTATAGAAATTAAATATGGCCCTTATGTGCCAATTTAGTCTTAAAATTGATTAAAAAATCATGGATTTTCTTATAATAGCGTCATGCTTTCAGCCTCAAAATTCTAAAAATAATATACATATAGATGGACAAAGATATAATTAATTAATATACCAAAAAGGGAACAAACAAACGAACATACCCAGTGAATTCCTACTTTTAAGTGGGGTCTGGTAAGGGAAAGATGAAGACAAGCCTTACCCCTACCTTAAAATGTGGTAGAAAGGCTGCTTCTATAACACCAAAAAATGAAGAAACTTTTTATAAGGTATAGTTTTAATCAAACCTAATATTTATTAACCTAAATCAATGTTTAGTAGCTACCAATTTAAGGTCCAAAAAGCTGATTAAGCAGGCAGAGAATTCGACACATTATATGATGGGGTGGCAAGAAATATCTGTAACACTAACAAATCAGTGGCACATAATGTCCCTAATGATTATTTTGACACATAAATAAATTATTTAATTGACATGAATTTAGAAAATACTGCATACCCTAGTTTATTAAAAAAATCCAAACTCACCGCATGAAGGATTAGGACAGCCAACATGGCCAGACAAGTTATCACTGTCATCCATGATAGTTATGACACATGCAGTTTCTGTCATACCATAACCTTCAATTACTGGGCAGCCAAAGCATCTGCGAAAATTTCATTGCACACATTGAACAAAAACAAATATTAATTACTAGTAAAGGAAAAAATAGCTTAGTGAGAAATAAAAAGGTGCAGAAGACAGAAGTGTTTTATCATCTATTATAGATAAACTTACACTTTTAGGAAGTCCATGATATCAGGAGATAAAGGTGAAGCACCTGAGCCCAAGAAACGAACCCGGCCTCCCATTTTTGCCTTTATTTTATTGAATACCAATCTATCCCAAATTGGTGATGGCTTTCGACCTACATAAATACAACAGATTAGTCATATTCTTGACATTAGAAATTTTACCAGTAGTGCAACCCTACCTCAAATGTGATTCAAAATATTATATTGTTTAATCTAATTTTGAAAATAAAGTGATTTAGAAGGATTAATGAAAAACCCACTTTACCATTTACTTTTAAGTTATAATTAATCTCTTCGACGGTTTAAGATTATGGAAGGGTTGACCCAAAATACTTCAAAGGGTTGACCCAAAATAATTTCATGCAGACTTCTAAATTAAGAACAATTATATTATTGCAAGAATAATTTAATTTATGGAATAAAATGATGTATAAGATTGGCAACTTTCGAATCATTAGACCCATTTGGCTCGTTCCCTTTTGAATTATGGTATTTGAGTTTACTAGTTCCACCCATTAGAGATATAGGATAGCTTGAAATTTCAATCGATCCATTCATCAGCAAAGGACCAAACATTACAACCTCCTAAGTACTATGATCGTATTGCTATCAAGTTATCTTTTTATCAGTTTGTAAATACCTCTATACTTTCTTCATACGCACTACTGTTCTGTCCAAAACGACAAGCAGCGTGATATCATATTATACATTGATAAAAGAAAGAACTTTTTTAGTGTCAAGATCCACAAAAGATAACCATGTGACTGAAACAATTTCATTTTCAATCATCAACAGTTTTTTACTCCACTGACAAGAGATGGCAATTGTGTGTGATACCCAAATATATATATATATATATATATATATATATATATATATATATATATAGGGGGAGGTTCTTTAGAAAACCTTCGTATTTGAGAAAACTTAGAAAACTAATCACAATTGTTATTAATCAATTTCGTTTTTCGTTTTTTATTTTACATTTTGTTTTATTATAAGGTTAGATTTGTTAACAAAAATAAAAAAAGAAAAATATATATGTAATTCATGTTATTACATATATGTAACTCATTGATTACATATATGTAACTTGTAAACTACATTTTCAAGTTACATATATGTAACTTTATAGATTACATATACGTAACTTCGTGATCTATATATTTTTATTAAAATTTTTTTTTCTTATTTATAACATTTCTAAGCTAATAATAAAAAATCATGAATTTTTTTTTTTTAAAAATTGATTGGTTAGTAGGAGTTTTCTTAGTTTTCTCCAAAGTGAGGAGTTTTCTTTTGAACCCTCCCCTATATATATAACAAAATATAACAATTGCTGAAGGGAAGCAGGCCGGATTTTTTATTTTGTTAATATCCCCTTTATTATTACTACTACTATAACTATGAATATTATTATTGTTTTTGTTGGTCGATAAATTTTGTTATATGTAGCTAGAGTTTAATGATCATCTTAGATTCTAAATAGTTACAACCTAAGATGCAAAGATTAATTATTGTTCTTTTTTAAGCTTAACAAAAAATAGAGGTACTGAGATACGTTTTCTACGTGTATATATTTACAAGTTTTGATCGTCACATTTTGATTATATTTTTCTTTACCCAAGGTCTCAATTTATGTTACAGATATTGGCCTGCCTTAGAGAGGCAACCATCCATCCCAAGGATACTCAAATCAACCCTGATTCACTAATTAAAGCAGGCAAAATAAAATAATATATCCTAATCTTTATTTCAAGAGTTATCAAAATACAGAAACAATATAACGATAAAATTATCTGATAAACCATAGATGCAATGATGCTTCTATAGCTATAAAGATATGAAATGCATCATAAGTTTGTTTCCCTTACATTAACAAATAAGATACAGGACATACCGTTCATTAATGCCTGCTTCTTGGAATTGTATGCAGCATTAAACAGTCTTTGCTTTAATACCCCAGATGTGTTTACAGCATTCACAATCCTGTAAAAACCCAACAAAGCTAAGTTAACATATAAAAGAAAATGAAACATGGTTTAATTGACTATCAGAAATGGGTCTACCCAGCATATATTCTATTGTAAAGACGAGGAACGCTGCAGAAAATTGTTGGTCTTAGAACAGCCAAGTCATCCATCAGTTTTAAATTATCCTACACGGAAGAGAAACTAATTTTAGACAAAACAACAGCAGAAGTTAAGCCACAAACCAGGTACAAAACGATGTACACTAGACTATTTGAGATGGAAAATGGGCATGTTGGATAATGGCTCTAAAATACATACAGGTTTCATCATAATGGGTAACTTTTACATGTAGGAGGTGCTAAACTATGAATAAGAGAACCATATTATCATAAAAACACTTAACATGTTCCAATGAAGTGAATTATGATATTTAAATAGGAAGCATCATGTCATCTTGAAATTGAGGAGCCCAAGCATGACCCATATACTTATTCAGTTACAAGCCATTTAATTCATGTCAAAGGCATTAACCCTTAACCCGGACACACTTAAAGTCACGTAACACGAACCTCTGTAACCCATTAAATGGTTTGTAAACATATTAAACATGTCATAAACAGGCTGGTGGGTTGTATGTGGATGGTAATAAAGCTGTACACAGGTTAAGCATGTCATAATCAACTTGTTTAAGATAAATATAAACAGGGGCTGTCTAACCAAATGAGTTAAGCACGTCATCCCAGACACAACCTGTTTATTACAATGGTCAGACATGACAACTCAAAACCTGATTGTTTTCGTGTTAGGTTTCGAGTCAGGACAATGATTGCCACCACTTCATTTATGCATCTAAATACACTCCTGATTACTTTCAACCTGTTTGACTCAATTCCTTTCTTGCTAAATAATAAACTCATAATATTCTTGGAGACTACATAATCCAGATCATCAATTCATGTATATGTATATGGGTCAATTTGTTGAAGGAACACCCAATGGTTGATGGAAATTTTTTTAACAAGAGCACAAATGGCAAACATTTATAAAAACAAAACAGAAAGAAAGTGGTGGCAAAAAGAGCAACAAATAATAATTAATAGCAAATTGACCTGCAACCAAGCATCTTTAATTTGATTCCGGGGAATATTTATTATTTATTCAATAGAAGAATTGGTAGATTTCATTTCAACAACTAAAATCATGCAACAGATGTGGCACATACCCCTTGGTAAAAACCAACAGCAAGACCGCCGTATACTGCCATAATTTGGTTAGCTCGCTCATAGATATGCGCCAATGGAAGATAAGATATATAACTGTCCAAATAAATAAAGCACAATAACCAAAAGAAAGTAAAGGATTCAAGGTGGCAAATTGAGTGGGCCGGTTCGGTCAAAATGAACTCATTTTAGAACATAAGCTTGGGTTGGGCTGATACACAACAATCTTTTGTCTTCTCTTTCTTTTATTTTAATAAATAAGCAACGTGTTAAACTAAAATTACAAAAACTATATGTTCAATATAGGAAACTTTTATAAAAACAGTTTAGAAGCCTTTATAAATTTTGAGTAGATTAAAATCGTTATATTCGCTCATTTTACCATTTAACACATTAGAATTCTAGTATGACCCAAATCAGCCTATATAATCATAAATAGATCAAACTCCAAAATTAATGAGCAATGATCAAAACATTTGGTAATAAAGTAGAAGCACACATGTCTGAGGAGTGGAATTTAATTTGAAGGGTTGAGGCTGCAACACTTGCGATCAAGTTTTCATGTGTCAGAACCACACCCTGTACATATAAATAAGTAAAATGATATGTATATTTCATTATTAAGCCTGTAAATATTTGAAGTAAAACTATGGGTGCTATAAAATATCACCTTAGGCGTTCCAGTAGTACCACTTGTGTAGCATATAGTAGCAATGTCATTAGCCTTTGGAGGGCAAAAAGGTTTCAGGTTACTATAACCCTACAAGGGTATCAATTATTAAAAAAAATAAAAAATCATAATAAAATATTAGAAAAGTTCAGTTCTACTAATGATCAGTAAGACAAATATAATAATAACATTAACCAACCTGACTAATAAGTTTTGAATATGATATAAGTTGAACACCGGATTTCACTGGAAGGGAGGGAAGGTGTTCGTCTGTCCCTCCCACTACCTGCCACATGAATATTACAAAACAAAATATAAAATAAGATCATTATATCACAAAGCAGTATTTTCATATCATATGTTGGTGGCCAATAAAAATCAACGATTGGTTTAAGAACATACCACTATTATGCGAACACTATTAATTTCAGATAAGAAGCTCAACAACTGCAAGTTGAAAAAAGACAAATGAGTAACAATTCTAAAGAAAACAAGTTTCCAAAAATGTGATTTTGGAATAATAAGGTGGACATAGATCAAACTTACGACATTCAATGTATTTGGTACACAAAAAACTGCCTGTAAATCAGCATGGTTTATGATATATTTGACAGCATCAGGGCCTGCAAATCAAGCAGGAGTATTAGAAAGTCTAGATATTTGCATTAATATAATATTTATTTATGAAACCACACTTACACACCAAGAGTGTCATATAGAGGCACCGAAACAAATGAATATGCTGAACATGCGTGATCAACAACCAGCCACTCAGGTCTATTTGTAAAATAGAGTCCAATGCATGCTCCCTGCCCCAAAACAGCAACCCAAAAAAAGCAGATTGAGTACCCAAATTATATGACCATATGTGGATTCCAAAGGTGGGAAAATGAGAGAGTTGGGTGGCAGATCAAACCAGGTTCAAGTCAAGAACAAGCAATTTTACGGGTCAAAAGGTTTTGGCTTGGGTTGTTTCAACCCTGAACACTAGTTTTCCTGAAATTCAAGTATTTTTTATAAATAATTGATGTGCTTCAAAAATTATATTGTTTCATTTGATATATTGAATAAAATGATTTAGGAGGTTTCATGCGTTAATAGTATACTTTAGGCAACATTGGCCCATTTAACATGTTTCCTCCTAAACTGTTTTTATTAAATCCTACCCGTTAATGATAAAACATAACTCAAATTCATTCATATATAAGTATGCCAAGAACAAATAGAAAACTTATTTAAATAAAATAAGAACAAATATAAAACTAAACTCACTTCAGATAGTCCATGATACTGGAGGCCAGATCCAATTGCAGATCGAGCAGTGGCTGTTTCTCCATATGTCATCCATTTGTACCTTCAGAAACAAATTAATACGCTACTCAACATGGAATGGAGCTATATTTATTAACAGTACACTCACTCTCCAACGGTCCCATCTACTCGTACACGTGAACCCAAGTACTTGTAATCTGGGAATGCATCAACTGCATGTCTGAAAACACAAAAGAATTAATGAAATCCTGAATTGAACTACAACTACTTCAAAATTACCAGGGATGTAAGAAATCAGTCATGCTAAGCATGTTTTTAATCCAAGTTCAACAATTGTATCACAATACTATTGGGATGGCAAAGCAGGCAGGTCAAATATGAAGGCCAGGCCCTTATTTGATCAGAATAGTTTTGAACCAGAAGAAAAGAAACAGAAACTTTATTGATTGAATAATCCGTACACCTTAAAAACCAACATCCCATACCCTATTTAAACAAAACATAAATAAACTAGGATTCAAACATCTGTGCTTTATAGCAAATTCAAACAACTTAATGTACTTGCAAACAATTTAAAAAACTAAACTAATATTTATCCTATACTCTTTATTCGATGATTATGCAAATAAACTAGACAAACATAGCAATTAAATAATAAATAAAAACCTAAACTTTCATCTGCCAATTCTTTCATTTGTCATGAACATTCATGATTAATTCCAACAAAATAACCACTCAAAACGGACTAGGGCCAAATGTAAAAACTAATAGTTTTTATGTGTGGGTTAAAACAATTTGGGGACCTCCTAACACTTTTTTGCCCACTTTTTGTATTTTGCAAACAATAAGCATGTTAAATATGATTTAATTAATAAAAATAAGATGATATTTTTTATATAAAAATGAACTGCGGCCCTATAAGCATTTGAACACATGGTCAAGATTCTTGACCCATTTCCTGAAACTTAATCTTCTACGTTTAAGTACAACCCAAATTGATCTGTTTCCGTGTCAATTGGTTTGAAATAATTAAAAAGAACCACGATTCGTCAAAGGTGTGCCTAAAGAATATGATTGAGATGCTCACACAAAATTATCATGCAATGTTTCAATCTCAGGATGATCAGGGAATCTGGTGACAAGCTTCAAAGGAGAACGTGCAGATCTGCCATCAATCAGATTTTGCAAGATGTCAGTTATATCAACACAGAAATAATAAGTTAAGTTACAAAAGTATTGATTTGTTGACTCAAGTAGAATATATCTAATCACCTGTAAACATTCCATTTTCCTGACTTCAATTTTTCTGGGAGAACAACACTATATCTCCGTTCTGCAGAAAGAATAACATGTTTTAATAAGCATATCTTAGTCACAGATTCAAATGCAACTCATCTTTGAATTAGTATTAGATAGTCAAAGGTAGTCAATGTGTATTTCAATGTATATCCTCGAATATCTCTAGTCAAAGGTAGAGAAAATATAGTGGTTGTCTTTGATGAGGCTTCGTAACTTGGGTTTTCCTTCACCTGGGTTGTTTTTTAGTCAGTAAACAGGTGCTTGAGCTTGTTGTTTGTTCCCATTCACCATTAAAAAGGTCTTAAGTTTTAAGTGTGTCATTAGTATTAGGTGTACCTTCAGACTCAGGGATTTTATGCTAGTTTGATATTAATAACCTTTGATTTGAATATGTGTTTTATTGTATGTGTTATATGTTCTTCTTCTTTTGCTTTATGCTATTACGTGTTTTATTGTGTATGTTATTTTTACTCTTATGTTTTTTGCTTGTGCTTTTTACATACCCAAAAGAAATAAATAAAATTGTGTCGTATATGAACTGAGGGTCTCTCAAAGAGCAGCCTCTATATCAAATTAGGATAGAGATAAGGTTTGCTTTTATCTCAGCATCCCTCCCCCAACCCCACCAACACCCAAAAAAAAACTACTGGTTTAGTAGAATTTTGTTGGGAACGTTTATTCATTTGTTACGGCTATATACAACCCTCTTATTGTACCTGTATCATCATCAAACATACAGCAGTTTATCATTCCAATATCATATGTGTTATATGGTATCAAAAATTCAAAGCATTGACTGTTCCAGTGCAACCCAAATCACTATCACGAACCATTTTTTGATTAAGCTAACTACAAAAAATTTCCTTGTTTGGCGACTTCAGATAGAATCAACCCTAATTGTACTTGCCTTCATCAATGGCACTCAGTAACAGAAGCTCCTCGATGACCAAACAGCACCAAACCAAACCAAGCCAACGTAGCCCATTACCGCCAAAATTAAATAATAATTAGCACCATCCTCACAATTGCTAGAATCCTATGCAACCCTTAATATCCTTCGTTGTTACGTCCTAGGATGAAGCTGCTGTTGTTGTTCCCAGAACCCAAAACGAATTGATTCAAAGAAAAACACAGACTTTTATTGATAGATTGATTGGTACAATTGAAACCATAAATCTAAACCCCTATTTAAGCTAAAACAAAACCTTAAAAGTCAAACTTCTATCCCAAATAAAGCTGCCTACTTTAAGGAAAAACAAAAACAAATAAATAAACTTTACTAATAACCTTTAACTAATAAATAAATACAAGATTGACCCAACAATCACCCCCCAATCTTGTAATCCTTTATTCATCAAAGTAAAGGATATGATCCTCATCCACTTGAGTCAAGTTGACCTTCTCTTTCTTTTCTTCCCAACTAGGACATTCTGACAAGTAATGTCCAAGCTCACCACACTTGTAGCACCTAATGCGACTTTTATCCC
Source organism: Mikania micrantha (assembly GCA_009363875.1). Classification (NCBI taxonomy): domain Eukaryota; kingdom Viridiplantae; phylum Streptophyta; class Magnoliopsida; order Asterales; family Asteraceae; genus Mikania; species Mikania micrantha. The sequence goes on from CM018693.1 coordinate 36,342,649, forward strand.
GTGGAACTTGCTCACCACCACCCCGACCTCTCCCGGACCCCCGACCCCTACCTTGGCCACGTCCAAAGTCATCCCGGTTAAAGTTTTCACATCCACAATGCTCACATTTGTGCCCCTTTTCTGCTGCCTTTTCATCCAACCTTGTAAATAACAATTGATTTTGCTTGGTTTGGGTCTCCTCATCCTTGATCCTTTCCTCATAAGCCTTAAGCCTACCCACAACATCATCATAACCGATGGTCTTCAAGTCTACAACTTGCTCTATTGAAGCCACCGTATGAATGAAACGTTTAGGCAACCCGTTTAGGAACTTCTTAACCAAGGTTGTTTCTTCTATAACCGAGCCAAGTGAGTTTGCTCGAGATGCATACTCAGATAGCTTGTTAGCAAAGTCATCAATTACACCTTGATCCTTCATCTTTAGGTTTTCAAACTCTCTCATTAGAGTTTGAAGTCTTGCCTCCCGAATTCGATCCGCACCCAGGTGACGATTTTTAAGAACTCCCCCCATCTCCTTCGCGGTTGGAAGGTTTCCTATTTGCAATATTTGTTCTTCAGCCATGGCTTGGAACAAAAAAGCTATTGCAATGTTGTTTTTCCTAGCATCCAAGTTTGTTCCCGGTTCTATCATCTCCCACACCCCATGAACATTGAAAATCACTCGCATCCTCATAGCCCATACCGTGTAATTTGTAGAAGATAATACTGGGCATTGAAGGGACATGGTATTATTCTCCTTAACAGTGGCCAGTGCTTGATTTTCTGGTTGAGCCATAGTCCCGATCAGATCTGATTACGCCTCAAGACTTGCTGCTTGATCCAAGAAATCCAACCCTCTTGTGAACACCTCCCTGATCAATATCAACGAACCCGACCAGCCCTTGCTTTTCTGTCTCCCTGGTTGCAAACGACTCCTTCAGCCCCCTGCTGATTCGTTTTTCTGCACCAGGTTCGTTGGTTTCAACATGCCGCACCAACAACCCCTGTTTGCTGTTTCACGGCTGAGATGATTACAAAGAAATCGGACTATACTTCCTTCTCCTGGCTCGGATCAAAGCTAATCAGCCCCTAATTACACCGATTTTATTGCCAATTGATGCTTCCCGTCGATGGTGATTGCCGATCGAGAATAGATGCTTCCCGCCGATCTCTGATTTCCAGTCGCACGTATGAGCTTTTCCAAGCTCTGATACCAATTGAAGTTGCTTTTGTTGTTCCCAGAACCCAAAACGAATTGATTCAAAGAAAAACACAGACTTTTATTGATAGATTGATTGGTACAATTGAAACCATAAACCTAAACCCCTATTTAAGCTAAAACAAAACCTTAAAAGTCAAACTTCTAACCCAAATAAAGCTGCCTACTTTAAGGAAAAACAAAAACAAATAAATAAACTTTACTAATAACCTTTAACTAATAAATAAATACAAGATTGACCCAACATAGGATGCCTGGGAATGACTCAACTTAAGCTTTGCAAGTGGGTCTTGGTCTCATATAATCTCTCTCAAGTCAAAGTTTGTCAAGCTGAATGCAATAATACACATGGCATCAAATCTAGACACTTGTTTTTCCAATGGCAATTACAACAGTGTTGTAAAATACGTCCTATACGGTCAATTAATCGGCGCCTGGGCGCTAGTCGGTTGTTTCGATTTTGGCTAATCAGCCAATTAATCGGACAGACTAAAAATCGGGCCTAGGCAGCCAAATTGGCGGAAATCGGCAAATATATTCCAGTGACTTTGCAGATTCCAGGCTTCCAGCAGATATTCCAATATATAAATTTATAAAAAATATATATGAGAATTGGTTGTAAATGTATAGTTTGAAAAACTACATATAAAATTCAGATCCAATTAATCCCCATTCCCTACATCACTGTTCGACTAGCACCTAGCGATTTTTACAACCATGATTAACAGTGAACCTCTCCCACTTAAAATCACTGTTCCACCTCGATCTCAAGCAGAAATTGTCCAAATCAAGCCAACAATTTATGCAAATTTTGTAATATTCTGGTCACATCACACCTGACTTCCGGAAACGAGCCCAGTTCATACAAGACAATAACGTCACCGTTGCCAATTTTCAGCCCAATGCACCCATGACTATTGTGACCATGTCTGGTTCATCTCCCATCTCAACAACAGTTTTTTTACAATGGTGCTTCCAACCATGTAACTTCTAAGTTCTAAACGCTACACCGTACATAATGTCTCTGACTATGATGACCCTAATGAATTAAATCTTGGTGATGGTAAAAGTCTATAAATATCGCATATGGTAAAAGTAAAAGTGAACTAATTTTAACGTTATTTCAATTATTTTGTGAAAAAAATGTTAAGATCATTGGGATGATTAACTTCAAACGATAACTTTGAGCCGGGGACTCTTTCGGAGCAGCCTCTCTATCCCAATTGGGATAGGGGTAAGGTTTGTATCTATCCTTCCCCCCCAGACCCTACTGAAAAGTGGGAATATGCTGGGTAAGGTTTTTGTTGTTGTTGTTGGTCTTACACATATTGAAACCATCTCCATACATCCATGTTGTAACTCAATAGCACCACCAAAACATCTCTACTTCTACAACATCAAACATTAGATCACCCATCCATCAAAGTCTTCAAGTCACTTATTTCAAACCTTGGTTGTTCCAAGTCTTTTTCATATTCAAGTATGCATTGCTAGTCTTGTTCGATTAAATAAAAGTCATAGCTCCCGAGACTTCATGGGTTCAAAACTAGCTCAAAGACCTAGGTGTCACTCAATCATAACCACCTACACTTTTATGTGGCAACATGGGTGCCACTTATCTATGTCCCAATCTAGTATATCATTCCAGAATGAAACATGTGGCATTTGACTACCATTTTGTAAGTCATAAATTGCCCAATGTTTCATTAAAGGTGCTTCATATAAATTCTCATGATCAACTTGCAGATGCTCTCACAAAACCACTAGGTTGCAGCCCGTTTCTTCATCCCTGACCCAAGATTGGAGTCAGATAATAGAATATCTCTAATCATCTAATCAAAGGTAGGGCTAATTTACCTCCTTATTTCCTCTCTAATTCACTATATGTATCAGATATATATAGTCCTCTTATTGTACTTGTATCAGCACCAAATATACAGCAGATTATGATTCCAATATCATACCTGTAAATAACTAGTAAATGCAACCTGAACTTTGATGATCAAGGTAACGTATTTATTATTGTTCTGGCTTTCTTTCTTCATTGAGAAGAAAACTATTTCTGTTCTAACCAATTAAGGCAAAATCAAGATCAAAACCAAAATCTATCATTTTCAAATTCATATCAAAATTCAAATGCATTAGTTGCTTTAATCATTCACCTAAAACTAGGGTAAAAAACTAATAACCACCATAAAAAAATGCAATTAAATAGCAGGAAACAGAAACAGTCACTCAGATCAACAATCAGATATACACTAACAAATTCGATGCATGCAACAGAATCAGATGATTACCATCCACGAATTCTCCGGCAGTGACATTACTTCGAATCTGAGAATCGGTATTGTCGGTAGAAGCAATAAGATGAGTTCGAATTGCAGCAAGGCGTCGGCTAGCGATTGAATTCGAATCCTCCATTAACGTCAATCAATGAATCAATTACAAGTAAACACACAACAACAGTTGCAGAATCAAATTCCTGATTTGGGGCTTTTGGCAATCGAAATAAGAGTCTGATGCAGATACGTATGCATACAGATGAGAAAGAAATTGGCGGATAAAGGGTAGGTGGCACGCAACTCGATAAATATGACAGGATATATAATAATTGTGGGGGATAAACATTCTGTAAATTGAAATTGGAATTTGGAAATCGGATAAGGTTAGGGTTAAAGAAATTCAACGAGGTTGTTCTTCACCTAAAACGATGAGATCACAGAGGTTGAATGACAGAGCAATTTGAGCCGTGTGGGTGTCGTTATGGGCGGGCTATATCATATGTGCACACGAAAATTACAAAATTACCAAAATTGAAAAAATTGTTAAAGAAGGAAGTATATTCTAGTTATTTAAAGGAAATGTTACTTTGTAAGTTTGGTGATTAATTTTTTTTTTTACTAATTTTGGTTAATTACATTTAGGTTTTTATAATTATTTTAGATACAATTCAGTGATTCACTGTCAATAGTACTATTAATTAATAATAATATTGAAATAATAAAAATTATTATAATAGTAATAATAAAATAAAATTAAAAAATAAATAACAAAATCCATATAAACTCAATGATAATTAAATAACTAGTAGGTTTTCCCTCGCGTTGCGGCGGAATTCCACCACGATTTTGAATATCAAAACGCAGACACCATCCCGTATATTAAAAGGCATATATAAAAAAACAATACAACGGTTGTTACTCTGACGTAAACTCCTAAGTGTAGCTGTTATAAATGTGACATGAGTATTTGATCACGACGAAACATAGTCACGATTACATCAAATTGCATACCAAAAAGTCAGTAGTTACAACTATCAATCTGTCTTAAAACAATAAATTGAACGTTTTTTCCCAAAAAATTATTAATATATTGGTATTATATTTGAAAAGTATTATATATAATCAAAGAAAAGAAAATTTGTTGAGTGTGAGATTCGAACTCCTAGCTTAAAATTTAAAAAGAGATGGTATTAACCAGCACGCCAATGCTTACATAAGATTTGGAAACAATAGATATTTATCTATTAATTATTTTAGTAGTATAATACCCGAAAATATATATATATAGATAAATGAAATACTAATATAATAATTATAACAAAGTTAAAAAAAAACTTGAAAAAAAAATAAATAATAATCGTGAATAATTATTAATTAATTGGTTGGTAACTAATTAACGGTTTAAACCCCTACGTATGATTATTATTAAATGCAACACGTGTCATGATCGTTACTGTAACGAAATCATGAGAACACTAATTTAAACAAACTAAATAAAAACGATATGGTTAGAAATCAAATTGAGGTTCTAGAAAAATATTCAAATTGTAACTGACTAGATCGTTAAGAAAAAAAATGTCTAAACTAACAAATACAAACTAAAATCTAGGCTTGGCCTGTATAAATAAAATAGAAATTGATTCTAGAAAAATATTCAAATTGTAACTGACTAGATAGTTAAGAAAAAAAATGTCTAAACTAACAAATACAAACTAAAATCTAGGCTTGGCCTATATAAATAAAATAGAAATTGATTTTGACCAATAAAATAGAAACTAATTCTAGAAAAATATTCAAATTGTAACTGACTAGATCGTTAAGAAAAAAAAATGTCTAAACTAACAAATACAAACTAAAATATAGGCTTGGCCTATATAAATAAAATAGAAACTGATTTTGACCAACAATCCATTTTCATTGCAAAAAAAAAAAATTCAGTCGAGGAGTTCTCATTTTTCAACATCAAATATTTAAAACGGTAGGGAGGAGTTGTTAAGAGATAAATCTCACCATTTAATTTGTGACATTATTTAATTTCAAATGCTCATGTTTATCTATAGCTTGGTCAAATAGAGTTTGTTGTAATTAGCTAGATTTCCCTGGTTCTTCTCCTAATATTGCTCGATTGTTTAGCTACGCAACAAGTATATTATGTACATCTTCTTCATTGAATAAAAACACACAGAACCTCAATCAAAGCTATTGTGATTATCTTGATTTCTTTACATGGTATCACAGCACGGTTCGAACCCGCCTTCCGCACAAACGTCTCCTACTTCTTCACCTTCAAATTCCCGACCAACCACACCACCACAATCCATGGCTGACGCATCCTTTGTGATTAACCCATCCATGAACTCATCCATGAAGGATCTTACTGTCATCACCTTACCATCCACCCTAAAACTCACTCCCTCAAATTACCTTGCATGGAAAACACAGATTGAGGCCCTTCTTTATGGTCTTGATTTGTTCAAATTTATAGACGGATCATATCCAGCCCCGAAACCTAACATCTCTGAAGACGGTAGCGAAATCCCTCACAACAACTTCTCCCACTGGTTTCGACAAGATAAGCTTCTTTTTGGTGCACTTGTGGGCAGTTTATCTCCGCAAATTGTACCGCTCATTACCGGAGCTTCATCCTCGCATGAAGCATGGCAAATTTTGTCCAAAACCTATGCTTCTCCCAGTTGTGGCCACATCAAGCAACTCAAATATCGTCTCAAAAAACTCTCCAAAACCCCCACCCAATCCATAACCGAATACATGCAAGATATAAAAACCATAGTTGATGAGTTGGCTATTCTTGGCAAAAAGATGGATGATGAAGACATTATCGATGCCATACTCAATGGTCTTGACCAAACTAGCTACAAACCTATCCTAGATGCAATTCATGCTAGAGATACAACAATCTCTTTCAATGAATTACATGAGAAACTTATAAATCATGAGTTGTCTCTTTTACAACAAATACCATCCAATGCCATTCACCAACCCGTGTCTGTTTTTTATGCTCAAAACAAACATAGTACCAAGCCATGGCAAACCAAATCAGCCACCTCGGGAACTCGTAACCCACATCAGCACCCAAAACAAGCCACTGGTTTACTACCTACACCCTCTCAACCAGTTAGCCAACGCCCCTATCTTGGTAAATGCCAATGGTGTTTTCAAAGGGGCCATTCTCTCACAAATTGTACTTCTTTTAAAAGAGCACATCCTATGATTTCTCCTCCTGTTTTTAATCGTGATATGCAGGTCAAGAATGCACAGGTCCACACCATGACCACAAATGTTGGAACATCCACAAATTGGCTTTTTGATAGTGGTGCCTCTCATCATGTTACCAATGATTTAAACAACCTCTCCCTTCATGCACCTTATGATGGAACGGAAGAGCTCGTCATCGGGGATGGTTCGTGTCTTAAAATCACTCATATTGGCTTTCTTATTTTGAAAACATCAAATGCATCTCTTATTCTTAAAAATGTCTTATGTGTACCTTCATTATCTAAAAATATCATATCCATTTCTAAATTATGTTTTGACAACAGTTTTCTCATCAAATTCTATTCTTCTGTTTTTGTTATTAAGGATCGGGTCACCAAACTTCAAGTCCTCAAAGGAACAGCCACAAAGGGAATGTATGAGCTTAGCTCTTCCACGTTACTTTCACCTTCGGTTTTCGCCATGCAACAAACCAACTCTGTCACGTGGCATCATCGTTTTGGACATCCGCAGAATAAAGTTTTTAAGCTTTTGTCTTCTATTGTTTCCTTTAATTCTAGTTTTAATGACAATTGTAATTCTTGTCACGTTAATAAAAGTCATCGTTTGCCATTTTCGGATTCCTCACTTACTTTTAGTAAACCACTTGAACTTATTTTTTCTGATATATGGTGTTCTCCGGTCACTTCTTTTGATCATTACAAATATTACATAATCTTTGTTGATCACTTTACCAAATATATATGGCTATATCCCTTAAAACTCAAATCTGACTCACTTGCCACATTTACTAGATTTCAACTTCTTGTTGAAAACTATTTTAATAGGAAAATTAAACAATTATTTTATGATAATGGAGGCGAATTTATTAAACTTCTACCACACTTACATGCTTGTGGTATTTCTCATCTCACATCTCCACCTCACACACCAGAACATAACGGTTATGCTGAGCGCCATCACCGACACATTGTCGAAACCGGTTTAACTCTTCTTTCCCATGCCAACCTTCCCGTGACACTTTGGCCGTTTGCCTTCACAACAGCAGCCTATTTAATTAACCTCATGCCTACCTCCACACTACACAACTCTTCGCCTTTCTACCAACTCTTTCATCGGCATCCTAACTATCACAAACTTCGTAGTTTTGGTTGTCTTTGCTACCCATGGCTTCGACCCTATTCTCCTCATAAACTACATTCCCGTTCTACCCCTTGCATTTTTGTTGGTTACTCACCTACTCAAAGTGCCTACTACACTCTTGATCCTTCCACATATAAAATCTTTACTTCACGACATGTCATTTTTGTCGAGCATGATTTCCCTTTTCCCAGACTCACTGGAACACCTACTACTTCACCACCTTCTCTTTCTGATTGGGTGTCCATGACTCTCATTCTTCCATCCACACATTCTTCCAAACTTAATACCTCACATGCTCCTACCACCCATGAAAATAATACTCATATCCATCCAAATAACCCTCACTCACCCACGGTTACAACTCCCGTTCAACCACCATCGGCTCCCCGTTCACACACTACTACAACACTACCTTCTCTTCCTCAACACATACAACTTTCCACTAGCAAACCAACAACTCGTCAAAATCCTAAACCTAATTCCCGGTACCACAATTCAAATTTTATCCTATACACCAACACCCCATTTGCTTCTACCGAACCCAAAACAATTACCCATGCATTAAAGCATCCATCTTGGCGTCATGCCATGCAAGAAGAGTTCGAGGCTCTTAAACGAAACCACACATGGACACTCGTTCCATCCACACTCGCCCCAAACTTAGTCGGTTGCAAATGGGTTTATCGCACAAAGTATAAACCCGATGGATCTATTGATCGTTTCAAAGCCCGCTTAGTTGCCAAAGGTTTTACCCAAAGACCGGGCATTGATTATATTGAAACTTTTAGTCCGGTTCTTAAACCGGCAACTCTTCATCTTATACTCTCCATGGTTGTTTCCCACGGTTGGCCTTTGCGTCAACTTGACATAAACAATGCATTCTTGCAAGGCTCACTAAATGAAGAGGTTTTCATGGCTCAACCACCCGGTTTTGTAGACCCGTCCTTTCCTAACCATGTTTGCAAACTAAACAAAGCAATCTATGGCCTTAAACAAGCTTCTCGTGCTTGGTATGATGAACTTAAATCTTATCTTACTTCTCATGGCTTCAAATCCACTATTTCTGATTCTTCTCTTTTTACTCTTACTACTGGTTCATGTCCTATATTCATCCTCGTTTATGTCGATGACATAATTATTACCGGGCCATCTACCACTCTTATAAATCGGTTTATCAACCTCTTGGCAAAAAAATTTTCCTTAAAGGACTTGGGCCCTCTCTCCTACTTCCTTGGTGTCGAGGTGTTGCCCCATTCACAAGGCATCCTTCTTTCACAAAAGAAATACATCTCTGATATCCTCCAAAAGGCAAATATGAGTGATTGCAAGTCTATATCCACTCCAATAACCTGCTCTGAACCGCTTACATTACATGGTGGCACAACCCTTCCTAACCCAACAAAGTTTAGAACCATTGTAGGAGCTTTGCAATATTTGTCGCTAACTCGACCGGATGTAGCTTTTACTGTTAACAGGTTATCTCAATTCATGCATGCGCCAACATCTAAACATTGGGCAGCTCTTAAAAGACTCCTACGCTACCTCCAGGGAACTTCTCATGTGAGGCCCCGACTTCCGGGAGTCCCCTCGGTTGGTAAACATCAAACTCATAGTCATTAAACCAAATTTACATTACTATGGCAGCGGAATTTCAGGTGATTACATAAAACATGGCACACATATTTTACAAACGTTAAACATAGCCCACTCTCTATGGTTTTATACATAGCCAGTTTATGCCAGATTATGCCAGGGTAGTCTTCAGGGTATGCCTCGAGCCTTTCTGCTATTCTTTCTCAATACCATTCAACCTGATATACATGCTAAAACAAGTCAGCTTTCGCTGGTGAGTCCTAAGTTAATCTTTCTATAAACATAAAATCTTTACTATACATAAAAATGTTAGCATTCACTGTTGACCGAAGTCTACAGTCTCAAAACTTTATAGAACATAACATAATTCACATGTATAACATACATGTCGTCATAACATAAATACATTTCATACTGTACATAAAACATTAGCCTTAGCCGCCGTCCGTAGTCAACAGGCTCGTGTAGCACAAGACTCTTTAACTATCAACCTGCAGCTGATAACTCATACATGTATAAGATTTCTTTAACACTATTAACGCGCAGCTGATAACTCAAGCATGCCTAAGATTTCTTTAACTGAACTGGCGACACACAGTTGACTGGCCTGTTCTTTCACAGGACTTCTTAAACCATCAACCGAAATTGACGGCTCATACCGGTACAAGACTTCTTAACATACATCATAACATGGTCTAAATCATTTAAACCATCATACGCATAAGCGGCTCCTTTCACCGCAGTGCACATGTTTTGCCCAACCGCAGCCGGGACTTTCATAACACATTTCCTGCTCGACCTCGGTCGATGTCTTTCAAAAATCATGTTCTTCTCAACCACAGTTGAGACTTCAAACATTCTTTACATAATAACATTCTTTATTTGAAAACATACTTTACCTGAAAACATACTTTACCTGATCATAATCAGGTTGCAATCACTTTCATACAATAATTTTATAACATGCATATCAGCCCAAAATAATAAAACATTTAAAATAGGGCTATAAGAACTCACTGGATGTCTTACTGTAGCAAGATCCCTCGTAACTGGTACTAGCAGTATAACTCTGCGTTGGTTTACGTTTAATTAGCTATCTATACTTTAACTTACAGATTAAATATTTCTAAACGTTCAATGTCAAAGACATTGCATTGATAGTCATCAAACCGATATTAGGTTGATAACACACTTGATTAGTCAGAATAAATCTTGGATTAATCAAATAGTTAATGTTGTTGATTGAGCTGCTAAAACAGTTTCCTAGACAGATTAATGGCTTATAAATGACCAATCATTTTTATTGATTACCCAGATATCATGAAATATCACAACATAGCATTAGAATAGGTGTAACAACCATATTTAACATACTAATCTGCCTGTTATCATAAACATCAGATAACCATTCAAATGAGTATGTTAATGGTTGTGATTAGTTTGAAACACCTGGATTTCACGTTGCATGTCAAAGATTAATCAAACTAATCACCTACGGTGTGATAATCACATGGTTTAAACCATCATAACCATTGTTATGATTTCATGCAAACCGGGCATTACAACGGCTCAAAACAAGGATTTACCCATTAATAGTTCAAGTTTGTCATTTATCTAGCCATCATCTAGGCAATAATCAACAACCCTAACTATATCATCACTTCAGAAACAAGATTTAATCAATCATAATCAATCTAGAAGTTTAAAATGAACCGTTATCTCTTCACATGAAGTTCTACGCGTAAAAAGACGATCAGGACTTGTTTTAACGATCCTTGGAGCGATCCACGTGATTAAGAGGCTTCACAACTGAGGTTATGATGGATAAAAAGATGGTTTTGTTCGTCTGGCTCGTTGAAACGTCGAAAGGAAGCAAGAAACTATGATTTCTAGAAAAAATCTGACTTTTTAAGCTCATTACGCGATATGCTGACGTCAGACGTATCGCCCCAATCGGGACTGCGGGATGGGGCGTACTGCGCGGCCAGTTGGGCGGCCAGATATTTTTGATGCAATCCGCGCGCATCGCCTAGGTCCGGGGTGTGGCTTGGGGCGTACCGCCCCAGGCCGTTTTTGTCCGTTTTTCGATTTTATCTTCGTTTCGCGATTCCGGACAATCCGTAACTCCGTTTCGCGCACGGTTTTCGCCCACGTTCACCATTTCTCGCATACTATCACCCTGTACTAATTTCGTTTGTCAAATCAACGTGGATTCCAAGCACGTTCAAATGTGCTAAGTCTTCGGTTGTTACATCTCACCATGGCCTCTTACTTTGACACAAGTCCCCCATGCATTTACATGCCTTTTTCGATGCAGACTGGGCAGGTGACAAGGATAATTACAAAAGCACAACAGGTTATATTGTTTATCTTGGCTCAAATCCAATTGTATAGAGCTCCAAACGTCAAAGCACCTTAGCACGTAGCTCCACCGAAGCCGAATTTCGCGCGGTAGCCTCCACCACCACCGAAGTACAATGGTTAATCTCTCTCCTCACTGAACTTGGTTTTACCTCAGCCACAGTTCCCACCATTTACTGCGATAATTTGAGTGCTACAACGTATTCAAAGAATCCGGTTTTCCTCTCTCGCATGAAGCATCTAGCATTGGATTTTCATTTTGTGAGAGAAAAAGTTCAAGCTGGTGTTTTGCGAGTCACTCACATCTCCGGTGATGATCAACTTGCAGACGCACTTACGAAACCACTGTTGAAGCCACGCTTTCAATCCTTAATTGCCAAGATTGGTCTCACATCCGGTTCACCCATCTTGCGGGGGAATGTTAAGAGATAAATGTCACCATTTAATTTGTGACATTATTTAATTTCAAATGCTCATGTTTATCTATAGCTTGGTCAAATAGAGTTTGTTGTAATTAGCTAGATTTCCCTGGTTCTTCTCCTAGTATTGCTCGATTGTTTAGCTACGCAACAAGTATATTATGTACATCTTCTTCATTGAATAAAAACACACAGAACCTCAATCAAAGCTATTGTGATTATCTTGATTTCTTTACAGGAGTAACTGATATGACTCATCAATTGCTTAGTAATTAAATGGTTCTTAAAACCATAATGATATTGTGCGATCAACATAACAATTGTTCATCACCAACAAACCATAGAAGATCCTCCTCTTCATATTACCTAGAAGCCACTGCAAGCTCTATTCAAACTCTCGCATAAACTTCCTTCGACTCGGTTTTTTTTTTGAAAACACACGGTGTTCGTTGAAGTCTATCTGAACAGCCCATGTTCCTGTCGTTCAGAACACACACATGAAGCTACAGTCGATGTGAAACCTCGTCATATCGCCAACATCGGACAACGAAACCAAACCATGAGTATCGTTGTCGCCGTTTCGATTACGAAATCATCTTCGAGCGACTGTTAAAGGTAAGCTCCAAAAATCTAGTATTTTTAGATTATGCATGAATCCTATATGCATCTAAACGTGTAGATGGTTGCCAAGCTAAATTATTATATATCCATTGGAATTTCTTAAGTTAATAAAAAAAAATAGAAACGAAGGAGATGGCTGGTTATATAATTGTAAATGAACTATGTTTGATTCATGAAAGATGTTTGGGTTTTGTGGTTAGAATTCATGAATCGAGATCGAGGGGTCAACACATAATTGTTTTTTTTATTATCTTTAAACTTGGTTCTAGCCAAAAAAAAGTTACAACAAAACAATAAACGATCTGTGTTAATTATAACCGGCATGCATAGATAGACCGGTTAAGATTTGGGTGTTGTACCGGCTGGTAGATAGAGGTGGTTGAGCCTTGGCCAGACTATTTTTTTCCTTCTCTTTTAGTTTTAGAATATTCACACAAACCTTGTAATACTGTTAAAGACAAAACAATTGAAAGTTTGATATGATCGCAACCCTTCAACCGATATACATTTAAATCAAAATTTACGAAATTAACGAATATTTACAAACATTAATAAATGTTTATATAAAATAAGCCAATCTAAACGATTAAACGTGGAAAAGGTTCAAATCACTAAAAATTTAACCGATCATGTATACGAATCAAAATTCGGTTAAACTAACATAAAATTTAACAAAAACACAGATTTCTGAAATTGTTCAAGATTCGGGTTGCTTGTTATCTGCTTATTTGCTGATTATTTGCTAAGGCTAATGTACAGATCCAGTTTAATTAAATCATAGTATTTCTGTTTCTGTAATCGTTTATTTCCGTTTCTATATAATATTCTGATTTGTTATTGCCACAATATGATATTGTGTTTCCCTGCTTCGTTTATCATGCAATAGATTTAGATTATATTGTACTCATTATTGCATGATCCGAATACGATATTACTTGGTAGTTTAACTACCCTACTGAACCTACTGAACTTACTGAACCTACTGAACTTATGATCAATTACCCGAGCATGCCCCTACCTGTAAGGACGACTACAGGCCCTTCATGGCGGCAACCATGATGTGGAACCACCCGTGACGGTTAGTTGAGTTCACAGCGTCTCTATTTTAGTACTCTGATAGTACACTTGTGCACCTACTGAATTATGGAGAGGCGTATGGACTAGTCCTAGGATAATTGTTAGCTGTACTTTCTGATTTCTGGGGATAGTGACGTGTATGCCAACACTAACTATCTCATGTGTCTGGTAAGCGGGAGTAGCTACCCCTGAACCTTACACTTATATATGTACAGTCGACTCGTGGTATATTATGGGATTTTCCCACTATTTCTGACTTAATTTATAACCTATATTGTTGTTTCGAAAGGTTATATTTTATTCAAGTCAGATCATGTTACCGTTCTGTTTTTGTTACTGTCTTGTTATGGTATCTGTTTCTGAATATTATTTTCATTACTTTCACCACCTTCTGAATTTCTGTTAATTACTGTTGTTTATCCGTTACCGAGCATTCTTTGGCTCAGCCGTATCTGTTTTTGTGGTGTTTATATGTATTGTATAGGTAATCCAGGAAACCAGGAAGGGAATTGAGGAACGAAAGACTATAGATTATCAAGGATTTATGTTTTTGGGTGACTTATGTAAGACTTTTATTACATTTTAACTATTTTGGGATTGTTGCATTAATTCTGATCTCCATATAAGTGACATGTCAGCCCTAATCAGGTTGGAGTGTTACAAGTAAAGGGCTTCAATTCAAATGAGGTCATTTTTCAGGGTTGGTTTGCTCGAGATTTAGGTGCTCTGGCCGAAATATTAGGATATAATTGATTATGGCTAGGCTAAGTTGAGTGTTGTAGGAGTTTTGGCATCTGCGGCTTCCAGGCGTATCGCCTAGCGTGCATGCGCGAGGCCAGGCGTAGTGCCTAGATTAAAATAATCATATTGGCTTCTAGTTCATCCGCACGCATCGCCCCGAGTGGGAGTAGCATCCCGGGCGTAGTGTCTGGTGCCTGGCGTACCGCCTAGACCCAAACCATGGTCCTAAGTGTACCGCCTGACTTGTAGGATGAGCCCAATTGGCCCAATTTGGTTGTTTCGACCCGTTTTTCGATTTAATTAACTTTCTTTTTTGCTCTCAGAAAAAAAATAGAAGTGTCTGAACTGACACTTCTATTTAAAGTTATATAAATAGTAGTATTATTACTACCATATATACGCACAACTGCAATTATTGCATTCTGAATAATAATATTAATTAATTAATAATAATATTTAAATAACAACAAAAGTTAATTATAGTAAAATTATATAAATAATAACAATAAAATAATAATAAATAATAAAACATATATAACAACAATAAGAATTAACTATTTGTTCGTTTTATGTTTTTTATGATATATTTTACGATTATAGGCGTTTTTTTTATCATTTTAGTTCTATAATTTTTAACATGATGCATTTATATAATTTGTGTACATATTTCCCGCTATTGACACTAATTTTTGTGATTGTTCCACTTATAATTTTAAGACGGATTAATAATTGTTGTGGATTTTGTTGTCTACTTTTTGATACTCTTACTTCTATAATCGTATTCTTGATCGAATACCTTATTTATTTCAATTTGTGTAGATTTATTGTTTATTTTTTATTGTATTTTAGTCTCTTATTTTTATATTTTTACTTCAATCTTTCTTTTAGTCATATTTTTTAAATTAATTTTCCTTTATTTTGTTATTACAATTTAGTAGGCGTCTTTTTTTATCATTTTAGTTCTATAATTTTTAACATTATGCATTTATATTTGTGTACATATTTCCCCTATTGACACTAATTTTTGTGATTGTTCCATTTATAATTTTAAGACGGATTAATAATTGATGTGGATTTTGTTGTCTACTTTTTGATACTCTTACTTCTATCATCGTATTCTTGATCGAATACCTTATTTATTTCAATTTGTGTAGCTTTATTGTTTATTTTTTATTGTATTTTAGTCTCTTATTTTTATATTTTTACTTCAATTTTTCTTTTAGTCATATTTTTAAATTAATTTTCCTTTATTTTGTTATTACAATTTAGTCATATTTATTATTTTTTTGTTTTTTCATAGAATGTCGGTCTTTTAATTCTATTAAAAGTACTTTTAACCCCTAACTATTATAACGTTAAAAGTTTAATTCCCAAGGCTTATAAAAATGTAATTGGGCCATCTGAAGTTTCAGATTTAAATTTGATCTCGATACATAATATTAAAAATTTTATATTTTACTTTTAAACACATACGTTTCATCTCTAAAGTTATGTAGAAAGCAAGTCTGACTCATGTTGTAGGCAAGTGTGCATAAACACTTGAACAAATTATGTCTCATATATTTAATATTTAAAAATCATATTTAGATCCTTCTAATTGCTTAAAAAGACCTGGCATGTGTTATAAGTGTTAGCATGATATAATCTTTAAAAATTATAGTATTCTCTATTCAAATTGATTTGCTTTATTAAATAATAATAATTTAATAGATCATATATAAGGTTTATGTGTTTTCTTTGTACGTAGGCACTAATTTATTTGTGCATGGTTGTCTATATGTAAATAAAACCAACAACATTCGCAACCTTTTTATTGGTTGTTCGATGGAAGCAACTAAAAAAATTTAATTGACATAATTGAACAACTTGAGTGCTTAACCAACCAATGGTTATATGTTTTTCTATTATTATTTTGGATTTTAATTGATATTTGACAACTCATGATTGGTTGACGTTTGTTAAAAAATATAACATTATCTTATTTAAAACATATTAAAATTCTATAATTTTTTCCCTCTATTTATAGAGTGTGATATTGATATACTTTCATATCCATAATTGATCTTCTATTTCTAACATCTTTTTATTTCTTATTTTATATCACAAGTCCTTCGTATCTACCTCCAAGAAGATCGTTCTCCCTCATTATTTTCAAATATGGATCAAGATATTGCAACACAAAGCTATATTTATTTAGTGAATTATTTTAAATGAAATAAACATAATCAAAAACCAATATTTATTTAATGAAAATTAGGTTGAGTTGATTGTTAATGAGAGTGAAGAAATTAAGTTTGATCTGTTGTAACGAAAAGAGTACATGACATATTGATAGGTTAGTTATACATATGCATCATGATCTATAAAATGCATGTTGTAAATCTTTTTGCTCCATACATTGTGTCCATAAAATCACAATAACCCTAAGTTTTTGTAGACGACATGCATAAAATAATGAATCAAACAATGTGTTTCTTTTATCTCAACTTAGCTCTTTTATATTTATGTAATTTCGTTATACCATGATCTCGCTTTAATACGATAGGTTATTAGTCATTTACTTTCAAAATACAGGAACAATAGACATGCAAAATACAGGATATATATACATGTAAAGTAGTTTTAAGAAACTAGGAAAGTTTTATGCTAACTTTAAATTTGTTTGAGTTGTTTGTGTTATTTGAATTTATCCGAAATGAAAATGAATCCTAATTCAAATAAATTCATGTTGGATGGAATTCAATCCAAATAAAAATAATCTCATTCAAATCTACTTATTTTAATAAATAAAGGTTTATATGACACATGGCATGCTTATAGAGTATATCAACTTTATTTTTTCGCCTCTCTCTTATTAAATATAAATATTATTAAATAATAATATTAAATATACTTTTAGATATTTTTAAACTAAAAGAGAATTTTTAATATGTATAAAATATATTGATGTTAAAACACATACTTTTTAATATATATATATATATATATATATATATATATATATATATATATATATATAGGATTAGGTTCAAGTAAAAAGGGTGGGATTTGTGAGAAGGGTGAGAAGGATTGTGGATTTGACAAGTGGCATTACTCTAATTTTATAAAAAGGGTATTTTGGTCATTGTGTTGAATGCTTCAAGTTATTGTGTTTAATGCTTCATGTCATTGTGTTTAATATTTTTATTAATTTGTTTTATTTTTTGATATCATATCGTGTTATTTTGTGATTGTTTTTTATGCATTAAATAAATTGTTCTTATTTATTTTTTATGTTTTATGTATTAAAAGTACATAATTGTGTTATTTTACCATTATGTTTATAAAACTTATAATTTTAAAAAACATAAATTGTTTTTATTTTTTGAAAAATACATTTTCGTCATTGTATATATGTTTATGTCATTGTGTAATATATTCATCATTATGTTTTATCGTCAGAACATTGTGTAATATAATCATTATTGTGTGTTATGTTCAGGTCATTGTGTAATATATTCATCATTGTTTTTTATCTTCAGATGATTGTGTAATATAGCATCATTGTGTCTTACGTTCAGGTTATTGTGTAATAGTCATTATTTTGTTTTACGTTAAGGTCATTGTGTAATCTACGCGTCATTGTGTTTTACGTTCAGGTCATTGTGTAATATACACATTGTGTGTTATGTTCAGGTCATTGTGTAATATATTCATCATTATTTTTAATCTTCAGATGATTGTGTAATATACACATTGTGTGTTATGTTCATCTCATTGTGTAATATATTCATCATTATTTTTTATCTTCAAATTATTGTGTAATATAACATCATTGTGTCTTACGTTCAAATCATTTTGTAATAGTCATTATTTTGTTTTATGTTAAGGTCATTGTGTAATCTACGCGTCATTGTGTTTTACGTTCAGGTCATTGTGTAATATACACATTGTTGTATTAAATGAATTTGTTTTGTTTTATCATTATGATTTACATATAAAAAGTACGTGATTTTGTTGTTTCACCAATATTATTTTTAAAGCTCGTGAATTTATAAAAAAATAGTTAGACACTACGACGACAAAAAGAAACACTCACAAACAAAAAGACACAATAACAATAATAGTCAATTAGACACAATGACGCATTACAAATATTAAAGGTAGAGGAAAACATTTTTTTTAAATTTTTTATATAACAATACTATACTCGTTTTAAAGATAATAAAATGCTCGTTTTTTTTGTGTAATTTTTTTAAAAATAATATTGTATGTAAAAGTTATGACCGTTTAAAAAAATGGGGGAACATGATAAAAAGTCAACAAAAGTGTATGACTAAAATACCCTCTCACTAACTTTTTTAATACAACTTTGATCTCAACCATCAAATTATATATCTAATGGCCCACAATCCTTCTCACACTTCTCACCAATCTAAGCCTTTTTACTATAACCTCACCCTATATATATATATATATACACATTATAAATTATAAAACTTTGAAAATATTAAAACAAAATGTTTAAAGAAACAAACATTTAAAAAAAAGTAGTGTTTTAAGATACGATATAATATTTATTAGTTAAAGTAACAAATTATACTAAATTTTAATTATATTTTATATTAAAAAATCATTTTATATTATCTAAATTTTTCTTGGACACTATTTATTTTATTTAGCAAATGTAATTGTTAACTTAGTAGGCTAAGATGGTGTTTGTTTTTTCAGAGGTATAACGTCTGCATTCTGCGAACCATATCTGCAAACCTTTTTTGCAGAAGAAGTGGACAAAAGATCTTCAGTAAGGTAAAATAAGACCGTTTGTTTTTTAACACATATCCCATCTTCCGATTCAACACAGATCCCATTTTTGGCGATTGACGTCAGCGTCGTGGAAGGAGTGGCAGTCGCTGGTCGAGGGGGGTCATCGGTCGAGGGGGTAGCGGTGGACGGGAAGAAGCACCGATGTGGCCCTGTGCGCTTGCTATTCCTGTTGGATGTCGATCGTTGCTTTTGTTAAATTAGGTTGGAGGGGCGGCGGCGGAGCTGCGCCGTTGAGGGATGACGAAGCAAGGACGACAGTGGAGTTGCGCCGCTGAGGGATGAAAGTGGCAGTGAACGGGAAGAGAAGGGGGTGCCGGTGTGTCACACCCCGAGCTGGCGGAGTTAGATCGGAGTCCCTGTCGGACGGAAGGTTCCCGGGGCGCGATATCGTGAGTGATAATCGTGATGATCAGATTGTTTACATTGCACATGATAATAATGAGAAATGCTAAATAGAATAGAATTACAAAGTTAAATTACATCAGTATCGTTTATAATTTAACAATATAAATCTACCATCAACATCATAAATTCCCTATCTTGTATCTGCACAAGATATACAAAGTCCATTGTATAATGATGTTCCAAAAGTATGCAGGTCCAAGATATACTAAGTCTTCTATCTGAACTTACCCCAAAACACTTGTAGAAATATGATATTAAATGTTTGATTAAATTAATAATCAATCACTTAAATACAACTAAGACATGTTGATTGGGCCTTAATTTGACTCAATCAATTAGACTTAGTTGTTGGTGGTTGTCCAAGTTGTACCCTCTCACACGTGGCCCATATCAGACTGACCCACAAGGAGTCTACCTGTA
Source organism: Mikania micrantha (assembly GCA_009363875.1). Taxonomy (NCBI): domain Eukaryota; kingdom Viridiplantae; phylum Streptophyta; class Magnoliopsida; order Asterales; family Asteraceae; genus Mikania; species Mikania micrantha. The sequence continues at coordinate 36,362,949 of CM018693.1, forward strand.
TGCATCGGGACTTTCATGATTTGCCCATATCAGCTTGACCCACAAGGTCTACTGTATGCGTCGGGACTTTAGGATATCCTTTGATTCTGATCTTCTTGATTCTCTTGATTTCATTTGATAGTTTAAGTTATGCCCATGTAGCTTGACTACAAGAGTCTACTACTGTGACGGGACTTTCCGTGTGTTACACGTGGTCTTGATTTACATACAACTGACATCCACCTTAACTTACGTTATTAATGATTTCATTAGGTCTTAATGATTTCATTATTTCAATGATTCACACACGGTAATGATTCCCATGATTCACTTGATTCTGATCTTTAGGTTTCCATGATTTCACCATGATTGTAGATTATGGAGTAGGATCCTTAGTTTACTGATCACACACTAGATTAGATTCCATTGCATTTGATCTTTAGCTTTAGTTCTTTTGATTTCACTTTGATTTTAGATTATGGAATATGAACTCGATGGACTAAGGGTTTGTTTAGAGTTTAGAATTAAATTGTTACTCATAAGAGTAATTAATTAACTTGATAGTTCATTATGCATAACAATTACCTAGACAAGAGTATAGGAGTATAACAAGCATATATAAAGCATAAAATAAGTAAAAGCATATACGTAAAACAGTTTAAATAAAAAGATTCACGCATGCTTTTCAGCCCCGCGTTTGAAAACAAAAATGTTTAGAAAAGGGGCAATGAACTCACATGTGTTGCTCTGTATATAATTACCACAAAAATACGCGCTCTTTGTTGTAACCTAAGTATCTTCAGTACCTGAGTTGTTTTAAGAGAATTCGAATATAATAAGTTGTTATAGTAAACGCAAACTAGGGTTTTGGTCTCGGTGTGCAACTAAGTGTCCTAATTTACTAATGTGTTTCTAGCATTCCTTCTACTTAGTTTAAATGTATTACCCGTAAATAAACCCTTATCCCATGAATAATTACCATTACACCTTATTGATGTATGGTCCACGTTATTCATATTCAACGTTTCTTAATTAATACCTTTTAACATCTTGTTTTACTTTAAGTTAAACATTTTGAGAAACTTCATTTTATGTAATTTAATAAAGTTATTAGTTTATTTTCCTTTACTCAAAACATAATTACTTTAAATGAAACTATTTAACAAATGATGGGCTTAGATTAAGCCCATTGGGCCATCCCCGGGCCCATTGATTAGACTTTGTGTGTTCAACGATACTTGATCCACATATTGATTAACTAGGCCTAGATAATTCATGTTTTTCTTCATTCAATTCATTAAGTATGCCCCTTGAACTTAACCCGTCATGATTTAGGCGACTCCCATAGGTATTTAATCAAGTTGAGTCGTTCCAAAGTTGGTTTGCATGAGAATAAAACCCTAATGCATATTCCCATGCACACACATGATCATGTCCCATTCATGCATTTGCCAAGGCCGGACCAAAAGTGGTGGTGGCCGAAAGGCTATGGCCGAATGATGCTCATGAAACCCTAGCCGAATCAATCATTGCCGAATAGAACTCTTGGACCGAATAGGTTACTGGCCGAAGGGCTACCGGCGACTGAATGTGGGTCGAATGAAGTAGCACTTGGCCGGTCGAATGAGGGTTGAGCCGAATGTGGCTGTCGAATGGAGCCTTGGGCGAATGGCCTATTTCAGGCGAATGGGACCAATCCAACCTAATGAGGGTCGAGCGAAGGAGTAATGGCCGACAGAATGAGAGGTGGCAGAATGGAGGTCTCTCAATCGTGGTTCATTCGGCGAATGGGGTGGTCTTCAGCTGAGAGCCATTCGGCTAGCTGATGGAGACCATTCGGCCTGAGTGAGTTCGACATATAAGCAGCCATGATTCTCGAGGAAATCAGCCAGGGGGTTGGTTCCTACACCTTCCTACATGGTGGTGAAGTGATTTCCCTAAGGCTTTGAAGTGGTTTAGTCGGTTTCTACAAGGGGGTCGAAATAGGGTTTTTAAAACCCTAAAACGCAACAAAACCATGATCTTTACCTCGATTTGGCTGGATAAAACCTTAGATCCGTTGTACTTTCGTGATCTACAAGTGATGGTGGTTGTTTTGACACCAAAATGGGTCGATTTCGTGGAGAAATGGGTGATAAATCTTAGAGAGAAGGTAGAGAGATTTTAGAGAGAGAAAGCTCCGAATTTTTGAGTGTGAGGGTTGGTTGGTGGGGAAGAAGATGGCATTAATTGCCATCATAAATGATGGTAAGATACCCACGTTCGTTCGGGTTCGTTCAGTTTCGCGTGGTTTCGCGTAGAAGAGTCTGTTTTCGTTGTTTTCGTAACGAAACGATTCGGTTTAAAAATAGAAGTTATGAAATTATTTTAGGTGATTATTTCTAGTAAATTAACTAAATATCTTTTATTTATTTTAAATATTCAAAAATATTTAATTTACGGTGTACAATCGAATCGTACAGTCGTCGCGCGCATTCGTCTGAATCGTCACCCGTACGAATACAGCGATAACTATACATTTCAATATTGTTTTCTAATTATTGGATATCATTCAGAACGTTAAAATTCTAGATTTATTCGTACAGATCGTCACCTATACGAAAAATCTGTCGGTTTAGCATTCACATAACGACATCCGTGTTGTTTTGTTATGTAAGTCCTCACATACGTTTATACATAATAGAGTAAACTTCTCTTTTGCTCCCTGTGGTTTGACAAAAGTAACAATTTTCATCCAAATTTTGAAATTTTGCAATTTTCCTCCATTAGTTTCAGAAAATTAACCATTTTCATCCAAAGTCCAATTAAACTTTGGATGAAAATGGTTACTTTTGTCAAACCACAGGGACTAAAATGGTTAATTTTCTTAAACTAATGGAGGAAAATTGCAAAATTTCAAAATTTGGATGAAAATTGTTACTTTTGTCAAACCACAGGAAGCAAAAGAGAAGTTTACTCTACATAATAAAATCCTAACAGATAATCCCATGATGGTTCTGAAATTCCAGATAATTGTCTGACTAACGAACCATAGTTCTGAGTTACGTTTCTGAATTGAATCTGAACTGTGCTATGATAACATGTAATGACAATGATATATGAATAATAACTGAAATGTGTACCTGATTTACTGTGCGTGCTGTTCAGATCACTGTTCCGGTGACGTTTCCGGCACTGATGTTACATGGTGGAAGGAGTGGCGGTGAACGGGAAGAGGAGGGGCGCCGATGGAAGGAGTGGCGGTGAACGAGAAGAGGCAGCGGTGGAAGGAAGTGCTGGTGGGGAGGAGGGGTGCCAGTGGGGAGGAAGGGGCAACCGTGGGGAGAAAACGTGTGACCTAATCAGAAGAGAGGGAAAGAGGTGAGAAGAGCCTTGTTCATGTCTGCACTAAAAAGAGGTCATGCAGACATTTTTTAGTGAAATGTCTTCCGAAAAATAAACAAGTTGTTGCCCCTACCTCTGCCCATTGTATGTGCGGCGCAGAAAAAGAGGTCAGGAAGAGCTTTTGAAAAAAAAAAACCACCTAAATAACTCATAACTTGTAAAGAGGCTAGATAAAAGACTATTTAGGTTTTGAAAAGGTTTTATATTATTTTTGTTTGCAATTTCACAAGATAAGATCTATATCTATATCTATATACTATTTAATAAAAGAATAGTACTCCGCCACTTGTCGTTAATAGGTTAAACTACACGCCAAATGTCATCAAATGATTGGACAAATTGCAATTGATGCCGATGCCACTTGTCATTATTATATTAGTCCTTAATATTTTAAAATAAACTAACTTTAATAAATGTAGTCAATTTTCCTAATTTAAAAAGATGATATTTATTTTTCTTTAAATACTAAAAAAAAAATTAATCATATCAAACAATTTTCATTTTTGATTAATAATTTTGAAATTCAAAATATTTTCAAATTAAAATATCAAGATAATCAAGACAAATTTTTTTAATTATAATTAAAGAAAGAATAATGATGATAATTATATTTTATGAATGGTTTCAAATTTGTATGATTATTAAATCTATGATAACTCTGTAATTAATATTTATTTCTAATTAACTTCATTTTCCAACTTAAAAAACCATTTTACAATTTTATATCTTAATTGTTAATTAATATTATTTAATATAGTTAAATGTCAAAATTGTCCATGTGTTTATATCGAAAATGCCATTTTAGTCTCTAAATAAAATTTGTTGCCATTTTAGTCCTTGTGTTTTAATTTAGTTGCCAATATAGTTTTTTTAGTTACCATTTTAGGGACTATATTGGCAATTAAATTTCAAACACAAGGATTAAAATGACAACAAAAATTTAAACGAAGAACTATATCGGCAATTAAATTAAAAAACAAGGATTAAAATGGAACAAATTTTATTTAGGGACTAAAATGACATTTTTGATATAAAAACATAGATCATTTTGATATTTAACTCTATTTAATATAATTTTATGATTCAGTCCGTGTAATACGTGTACCACACGGGCTAACAACTTAATAAGCTACTTTGTTGTATAATCCGAATGCTCACATGAATACACTTATACACATCCTCATGTAGTCTTGGTGTCGTCGTAAATAAAAAGAAATACATAATCAGATGTTTTCCTTCTCCATAGCCGCACGTTTTAGATTTATCAAACAACTCCTTCGATTTCATCCAGCGACTTACACGTAATCGATCATCTTTAGTTTATACAGTTTTGTATGATATCAATTTCTTCGTGTTTATTTATATGCGACGGTAGAGATGGACTGCCTTCTGATGTGCAAAAAATCTGTGATCTTATATTCCTTCTATCAAGCAAAACCACCATTAATGAAAAAGAATCACTGCAATATCTGTCAACAAACACCCTTTGAATGTTCATTTCGATGGAGATTTAATCCAGCCATTAAACACCCACATCGTTTCTCCTCAATTACCAACAACCAATTCAGGGTGAACTCACTTAGAGACGGTAATGAAGATCAAAGCATCATGTCTGTTTCTTATGCATACCAAGTGCTCGACGTAATGCCAGATTGCACTTTATCCGACCTCAAAACAGCTTTTCGTGCCAAAGTATGTTTTTACACAATTTGTTTGTTAGCTCCTACTAAAAAGTAAAAACTATGGTTCTTTCTTTCATCTTTTTTTTTTTTTTTTTTCATGTCCTTCGGTATGTTCTACGTCCGTTTACAAAGAAATTGGTTCCTTTCAAGTATTTCATGTTTTAAGCCCATTCGAATCAGTTCAGGTCGGGTCACCTAAAAAATCACAAATAGACAACAAAATTACACTGAATTGTCATTTCGTTTATTAGAATGATATGGTAAATTGATTTTCTTTCGACAAAATTTGAATGAACAAATTTGATATTGAAACAAGGTGAAGTTCCGAATTTTCTTTTGAAAAATTGTTTAATATTACTTTATTATACAAACTATACCCAAATCAACAAAGTTTCTCATCATACTAACATGTTTTAACATTTAAAATTATACCTAAATGAGTAAATCATAGGAAAATTTTATTCATCTAACAAATAAGTGACAAGTGAATGGTTGGGTCCAAATGGCAAAACCATTGGAGTTAAAGTTGTTCTCTTTTAGGTCAAAGATTTAAGCTTGTCAAAGACGGATTAGTATAAGTAATCACAATTTACAAAGTACGACCATAATCGAATGAGATGAAAACAAGTTAATTATCTTAAAATCAGTAAACATAATTTTGCCAAAATCTAAGGAAAAACTCTAGAAGGCAATTGGGTTTCATAATGCATATCAGGTCATTTGGGAATTAGTTTAATTAGTTTTTATTTTAAAATAGTTTTAATTTGGGCTTCATCTGGGTCATCAAAATTTTATAGGGGTTGGTGACAAAAATTTTTTAGAGGTTGGTCGAGATTAGATCGTATATATAGCATAAAAAAAAGTTTCAAGGTGTCTATTGACCCCATAAGCCTCTTCTAGGTTCGCCTATGCCATTTATTATAGAGTCTAAAATGATCCAGTGTCATATAGTTTGTAAACACTTGGAGAAACATATGAAGTTGACTTTTGATAGTCACCATTTTCTAAATGTTTATTCTATTTTAAACGTAGGTTGTATAAGTATTAGTGCATATCTTCAAAACGTGGTAGTCTTCATGTTCTTATTTAGTTTTTCACAGGTGAAGCAATTCCATCCTGATGTTAGAAGGAGTGATGAGAATAGCTCAGATGCAATGATTCGCCTTGTCATTCAGGCCTATGAGGTACATATACTTTTTTTACAATTAAGCAGGTGGCTGTAATCTAGTTTCTTTATTCTAGTTTTCTGTAAGATAAGATGATGCATAAAAAAAGGCATGCAACTTTAACAAGTTTTGGCGTTGACTTTACATAATTCTGATTGATGGTTGCATAATGGGCATCATTTTCATGTTGAGAATAGAAAGCACTTTCTTTCTTGACGTGTGTTTTGATTGTCTGATGGGTGATAGGGTTGCTTTAGTTTATGTGTTCATCATCATCGTACTCAGAGTATCCCAGCATTAGCAAAACTAAGGTAGGGTCCAAGAGGGTAACATGTAGACTAGACAAACATACCTCTACCTGTAGGAATAGAGAGACTGCATCCAGTGAGACCCTCGGGTCATGATGCCTAATTAACCGACCAACCCAACGTTTTTAACGTTATTTTCGCAAAAATTAAGTAAAATAACGTTAAAATTAGTGCAATTTTACTTTTGCCCCTCGGGGGCCGACACATATATACATTGTATGCGCGCACCGCAAACGAGGCTTAGTTTGTGTGTTCTGTTAAACAAATCAAATGTGTCACATCATAAGGTTTTTCTAAAAGGGAACAAATGGCTGAAAGCCCATGTCTAACTTATGCATACAACCTCCTAAGTTATTTATATTTAAAGATTTCAATAACATTGTAATAAAATCGATTTTGGAATAATGATTTAGACATATTTATAAAGCATTTAAAAAAGGTAAAAAAAAAAAGTGTTATCTGGTCATTCCTACCCAAGTTCGACCTGCTGACCTGCTCCCATTTGGCTGAAAATCTAACCCGTCTGTCTTTTCACCTCTGGCTATGATGCATAAGCTTCTTTTAATCTTGTTTAGAAATTTTTGTACATTCTCAAGGATTTAAGCATGTGAATACTGGTGAATACTCATCAAAATGTTTTAACTATTTTCTCTGCAGATGTTATCCAATTTAAGCAAATTAGAAATTATTGAGAGGTATGTATGAATACTTGATTATGCATTTATGCCCCTTTTTTCTTGTAAAAATTCAGACCCTACTTCTGTTTGTGATTGTTTCCTTATGAATTTGTAGCGAATGTCTCGACCCCTTTGATGCTCCTGAGTGCGAGGCATTTGACATCTTTGTTAATGAGGTTTTATGTGTTGGCAAAGGTAAAACATTCTTTATTCTTTTAATTTTGTTCTCTCTGTTTCACATTGAAATGAATAATTTATGTATAAAAAGAACATAGTTTCATTCTCTTTAGACACTGTAATTATTACATAAGCATAGATTATATATTTATATTAGTTTCTCAAAACAAAACCAACCAGAATCCGAGGATATTGAAAAGCATCATGAATACAGACTTCCAACAAGTTAACTATATTATTGTCAGAATGTAAGCTTGGTTGTGGGGTCTCATAATATCATACTCAAGAGTTTATCTGTTAGCGAATCAGATTAAGCAAACACACACACACAATCAAATGCGGAAAAGCAAATGAACACTAGACACAAGGATTTATGTGGTTCAGTCAAGGTAACCTAGTGCCCCATTTGTGGTGCACACATTTAATGTATATGTGTGTGGGCTCTCAAAAAAGTAAAATTGCATTAATTTTAACGTTATTTTACTTATTTTGTGAAAATAACGTTGAAAGCGTTGAGATGATTAACTTCAAATGATAACTTTGAGCCGGGGACTCCTTCGGAGTAGCCTCTCTATCCCAACTAGGATAGGGGTAAGGTTTCTTTTCTTCCTCCTCCCAGACCCTACTGAAAAATAGGAATATAATGTGTAAGTTTGTTTATTTTGGTCAAGGTAACCTAGGCAGTAACTAGGGTTTCTGTTCTATCACTGCTCAATAGAATTACAATAGCCTATCATATATATATAACATTTGGATTAGGGTAAACAACTTTGGGAACAAGAAATCTAAAATATGGCAACCTGCCATTAATTCAGCCACAAGACAATTAGGGTTGGCTGCCCAATTGCCTTGAAGACTCCACTATCCCAACATTATCTTATTTAAAGGTGATAATTTCAACCCATTAACATTTGAAAGGATCTATTTGGACTGTGTTTTACCTTAACTGGCTGAAATCATAAAAAGTTGGTGAAGTGGGAAACGATCTATTTTTAAAGCACATAACCACCAAATCAATTTAGTCAAACATTTAGGTTGTGATTATGGAACCATTTGTGGTGCTCACATATAATGTATATATGTGACGGCCCTCAAGAGGCAAAAGTAAAATTGCACAAATTTTAACGTTATTTTAATTATTTTTTTGTGAAAATAACAATAGAGGTAAGGTTATCTACATCTTACCCTCCTCAAACCCTACCTTAGCTTTGCTAATGGTGGGATATATTGAGCACGAAGAATCTTAGCTTTGCTAATGGTGGGATATATTGAGCACGAAGAAGATGATGATGCTTAGGTTGCAGGGACAGTTCTTTATTGGGGCCCGGGCCCCCCCTGTTTTTCCGGTCAGAAAGGTCGATTTAGTAGTATTTTGTCAGAAAATCATTCGATCTCCTTCGTTTTCTTCCTAAAAATCCTTCGGCCCCCTCCGAGCTTTTTTTCAAGCTCCGTCCCTGTTAGGTTGTGTTGTTGTGATTGTGAATACGAGATTTATTTAATCAAATTTAAGACATTGATTAATTATGTAACATATATGAAAATGCACCATGATGGTAGTACCGTCAGCCTAATCCGACCCTGCCCATTTGACCCATACAAAAATGACGGGTAGAACTTGTTTACCATTGCCTGACTCACCCATCTTTCTCTCCTTAAATCTTCTCAAGTCATAGGAATGTAGACATAGAAAACAACATTTCCAAATACATTCAGTTCTACCTAAGAACATATACATACAAACAAACAAACAAACAAACCCAGTATATTCCCACTGTGTGGGGTCTGGGGAGGGTGAGACGAAAACAAACCTTACCCCTACCCCAGAAGTGGTAGAGAGGCTGTTTCTAAGAGACCCCCGGCTCAAAAAAACATTTTTTTTTATTATTTTTTTTTTATTATTATTTTTTTCTTCCCAAAGAACACGATACCATCTACAAACAAATATATGCCGTAACACACATTTTCATACATATACACGCATAAAGTAACAGCCAGACACACCCTTGCATATTACACATGAGAAGCATTATAGGTAGGAAAGACAAAACAAACAGAGCAAGCAGGAGACCATCCAACCATAAGCAGGAAAAGAAATTACACCAAACGACATGCCAAACTTAAACACACCGCTAGCACGTAGACCAATCGACCACAACCACCTATGACCCATGCATTCTATGAAACTAAGATCCTACCAACTTGCATCCTACACAAACTAGAAATCTTTCGCCTTTATCCTATGCCTCCATGAACTCCTATCACTGATCATGTCCTCCGAGAGGTGCAACTCCGACAAATCGTGGCGAATCTGCTCATCCCATGTCAACCTGGGTCGTCCTCTACTCCTCTTTCCCTCCACAATAAGGCTCTCTACTCTTCGAACAGGTGTCAGCCGGTCTCTCCTCCTCACATGTCCGAACCATCTCAATCTTCCTTCCCTTACTTTGTCTGAGATGCACGCTACCTCCAATCTTTCCCTGATGAGTTCGTTCCTTATTCGATCGAGCCTTGTGTGCCCACACATCCATCTTAGCATCCTCATCTTAGCCGACTCTAACTTTCTCGCTTGAGTCTTTTTGATTGGCCAACAATCACTCCCATACATCATGGCAGGTCTTACCGCGACCCTATAGAACTTGCCTTTTAGTTTTTCTGGGAACCTCTTGTCGCATAGGATGGTTGTGGCTGCTCTCCACTTGTTCCAACCTGCTTGGACCCGATGAGCTACGTCACTGTCAATGTCCTCGTCACTCTGGACGAACGATCCCTGATATTTAAACTTTGTTGTCTTCGGCACTTCCTGGTCACCAATAGTCACATGGTTCTCCTCCGCGATGCTACCGCTAAAGTTACAGTATAGATACTCGGTCTTTGACCTGCTGATGCGCAAGCCTTTGCTCTCTAAGGCCAATCGCCACTCCTCTAGCCTCGCATTTAAGTCCTCTACGCTTTCTGCCACTAGCACTATATCATCCGCAAAAAGCATGCACCATGGAATGTCGTGCTGAATAGACCTCGACAACTCATCTAGAATAACTGCAAAAAGGAACGGGCTAAGTGCCGAACCTTGGTGTAGTCCCACCTCCACCGGGAAAGAATCTGTCTCTCCCACCGGTGCTCTAACACTAGTTTTAGCCCCTGCATATGTATCTCTTATCAACTCTATATATCTCCAAGGGATACTTCTTCTCTCCAGGCTATCCCAAATCACCTGGCGTGGCACACTATCACATGCCTTCTCAAGGTCGATGAACACCATGTGTAAATCTCTCTTCTTCTCTCTATATCTCTCCATCAGCCTCCTCAAAATGTGTATCGCCTCTGTGGTCGACCTCCCTGGCATAAAACCGAATTGGTTCTCAGTCACCTGGGTTTCTCTCCTCAATCTTGTCTCGATCACTCTTTCCCAGAGTTTCATTGTATGACTCAGTAGTTTAATCCCCCTATAGTTAGCGCAACACTGCGCGTCTCCCTTGTTCTTATATAAGGGAACTAAGACACTAGTTCTCCACTGATCCGGCATCTTGCCTGTCCGGATTATGTTGTTGAACAAAGTGGTCAACCAGCTGACTCCTTCATCTTGTAAACATATCCATACTTCAATAGGAATATTGTCTGGTCCCACCGCTTTCGCCTTCCCCATTTTCCTAAGCGCTCTCTGCACCTCCTCTTTGGTAACGCGTCTACAATAGCAGTTGTTCCGTTGAGTTTCTCTATTGGTGGGACCCTCACTACCTTCCACGTTGCCCCTGTTGTTGAATAATTCATTAAAGTATGTTTGCCACCTCTCTTTAATGTCCTGCTCCTTTACTAGGACTCGTCCATCCACCCCCTTTACTAAGAACATATACATAATATATCTTATTAAGGTATCTATCTCTGTATCTGCAGGGTGCCCTTATTCTTGTGTAAAGACAGCTCCTCATGCCTTCACATTCAGTTCTTCAACAGGAACCGCACACGCAACCTCTCAAGGTTGGTATATACAAGTAGTAATTAGCATAGTTAAACAACATTTCTAATATCAAGTTTTTTTAATCTTAATTAGGTCATGGGGAAGATTATCAAGTACAGCTTGCAGTTGGGCAGTGTCCACGAAGTTGCATCCATTATGTAACACCTTCTCAAAGGGTTATTTTGGAGGAGCTACTTGGAAGGTATAAAACCAGCCCAGAAAATGTGTTGTCCTTGTAAATAAGTAGTATTCATCTGTGATCAAAATGCATGTGGGACCAATTTAACAAGGGGTATTAAAATGGGTGGCTTGATCATATAACGGCAGGGTCGGCAGGGGCACTGCGTTTTTCTAGGTATGAAGCCTCGATATAGTAGTTTTCGGTTGGAAAATTTTATAGGTATTGAGCTCGTTCCCTTCGGATTTCCTTCCTAAAATTCCTTGGGCTCCCTTGGATTTTAAAAAATAATAAACTTGAACTAATATTGTAAGTTTTAACATTACCTTTAAGGGTTCATAGTGTCGTTTGTTATCTCATTCTTTAGCCGATCTTAGTTTAAAGCTTGTTTTAGGCCTTAAAAGTTAATATGGGCCTTAATTATTGAACATTACCTATTTACCTTGTGTTAAAAAAAAAAGGAAATCCAGCAACTCAGCCGATTACCATTTGCCGACCCGAATGTTTAGCTTGAAACATAGCAATAAAAAAAAATTGGCCCACGACTTTCGGTCCCCTTGGACATGGTTTTCAAGCTCCGTCACTGTTAATAATGGTCACTTAGTAAGAGTGGGTTTGGGTCAAAAAAGGCTGGGTTGTGTTGGTTGTCCCGTAAAAAAAATTAGTTTTTGTTTCAAAGTAATTTGTTACATACGAGTATACGGTTACAAACTCCTTTCTAGACATGACGCATACATACATACAATATCAAAGGTTTTATGAATTTGAACACATCTTGGATGCCTTGCAACCTGCTTAACTCATTTGACACAGTTACTTTTTTATTTAATTCTTTTGGTACCCTTTAAAAAGAAAAAAAAAAACAACTATTCCTTTGGCTTAAATGATTTGACCCGTTAGAGATCAAACAAAATTCAAATCTACCCATTTCTATATAAACCGGGTTAGAATTGCCTTGTAAAAATTCTACTCCCCTTTGTTTAATTCTTATTGTTTTATGCTTTTGTAGCATCTTGAACATGCCTTTCGATTGCTCGGCTGAGGCGGAGTTACTTTACTCTCTCATTGTGAAAGCAAAATACGAGAACAACCGTTACACGAAGCCAAAGAAGAAACCCAATGTATCAACCAAACACGTTGATTGGTATTGATATTTTGACAGTTTAATGTAAATCTTGTATAGGATAAAACATGTGTGCATATTTTCTTATGTTAAAGTACATGGTTTACTCATTTTGTTCAATTGTTTTGCCAAGAAACAGAAATATATGGTAGCTTATAGAGTTTTTACTCTAGTATACATGTGTTTAAAATATTGAAAAGGGTATAGACCATATAGTTTTTTAGTGGTTCGGTACCATCCCAGTACCGATACCGAAAATACCGTTACTGAAATTCTAGAAAAGTGGGTACCGGTTCGGTACCGGTATTTTCTGTATTTTACCGGTTTTGTACCGTTTTCTCAATTTTTTGTTGAAAAGAAGATGAAAAATATTAGTCTTCAAATAATAAATGTTATTATATCATAATTATAAGAAAAATCTATGCATATAAATGCATCATGTGAATGCATTATAAAAAAATCAAGTTCACAAAACGAATAATTACAAACAAAAAAATATGAATGCATTGTCCTTTGGAGTTATATAGTATTTTTTATAATAAATAATTAAAATATTCATTAGGTTAGTAAATAATCAAATTCAAAACAAAAATATCTATATTCTGGTACCAGTACCGTTTCGAGAATTTTCGGTATTTTACTGGTACATGTTGGTACCGATACCGAAACTTGAGAAAATGAAGTACCGTTACCGGTACCAAATCTACTGGTACGATATCAGTTTGGTATGGTATTCGGTGCAAAAATCTCATCCCTAGTTTGATGTATATTTGGTGCGTTTGTGGGATTCAAATCCAGGGCCTTTATGGCTCCTGAGTCTAATCTCAGCACGAGATTTTGTTGGGTTGTACTTGTAATGCCTTTACCTAGTAATTAAAACTTAAGCCCTAAATTTTAAACTCGTGTTTAGAGTGGTGCATGCCTCTATACGACTAAAAAGTTGATTTGGCTTAAAAGTAGTAAGCCTAATTAAATTCGTGTCCTACAGTTTAGGTCAAATTACAAATTTAATCTTGGTTCATGATTTTACGAGTTGTCTTGTCTCTTCAAGCATTGTTTTGTTTTAGTGATTGTCTTTTGTTATAAGGGGTTAATTTGGCAAATTAATTTATATTTTGGTTTTTTGGTTATAACAAATAAAAACAAACAAAACAAATTAAACCTTCTTTCATCACTAAAACAATCTTTAAAAACCATATAATGTTTGTATGTGACAATGCATCTCTATATATAGAGAGAGAGACACTAGTGGCTCATGCTCTGTTTAAAATAAATTTCCATTTAAATAAACCGCCTTACAAATAGTGGCATATCTTAATTAAATTTTTGACCTTCTTTACAAATAGAGGTGTTCATCGAGTATCATTACGAGTTACTCATTTTATTTGAATCGGTTTACTCAGATTTGAACTTTTTTTCCCTTGACCTAAAACCTGACTTGACCTGAATTGGGTTGAGTCTCATCCGACCCAAATAACAAGAATAAGGATTCGGTTTAAATTTCAAATAAACCAACGCAAACAACATGTATAAACTTAGATATAGGCTGGGCAGAAGAACTCGATATTGGCCCAGTTGAGTTGGACTAGTTCTAATCCATATTTTATTTTTTGAACGACCAAACGGATACATTTTAAGCTTGATAGGTAAACCTAATTGCAAAAGGTCACCCTCATAGACAACACTGGCAACCTGACCTGCCTACAATTCCAAAAAAAACTCATCATCTGAAAACCCATTGTATTAAAACCCCTAGCACACCTGGAACATATTGTTTCAAGTGAGACTTGAACCTAAGATTTTCACATAAGAAAGTCACGAGGTAACCTCCTCATAAACCGCTTGACTTAGGGCTCATTGACAAAAATCCCCAAAATTAAGACCTAAACCAAATAATTTCAAAAACTCAGTTAGAATACCAAGGAATATATATCTCTAAAAACCTTGATATGTCTCTCATACATAATGCCTAACCTGGTTATGCTTTATATAGACAAGTAATTACAACTGTAATCTAATCACTAATCCTCATCTTTAAGTTTCCTTAAGATATGCCGACTTGCACTCTTCAAACTTTATCCAGACTTCTTCTAGGCCCAAGCCATCTTGTTGGGTCGAAAATTTAGCCCAACGCAAAAAAGCCTGAACTTAAAAAAAATACCTTATATCCGAATCCAAACATATTATCCAAAAATCTATTTCGGGTTTGGATATATCGAAACCAAATAACCCGAATTACGATTCAAATTGATTTTTTCAAGTTTGGGTACGATTAGGGTTTAATAGTCTTTTTATGATTTAATTAAGAAGGTACCTCCAACACTGTCAGATGCTAAAACGGTTTTTTTCACTAAAAAAAATCTCTAAATTAGTTAGTTAGCCGCTTAAGTTTTAACCATTAAACTTTAAATAAAAATTGAATAATTCAGAGCTTTTACTAATTTAGAAAGACAACACCTAACTCTCACTAGAATGTATAAACTTTTCTTGTTTTATATCGCTAAACAAATATATTAAATATCAAATATAATCATAGTGGTAAGATAAAGGTATGAGGGAAGTGATAGGAGACCCATGTCATGGGTTCTATTCTTGATCCCACCAGGTTTTACCGGCCTTTCATGGTCGTGTCTTTGGGCAGGTGCTTGGGTAGGGTTTGTTTTCCTCGGGAATTGGTGGCTGGTGGTCTAGGGGTTCCGTCCGTCTGGACTAGTGGTCAGCTTGGGCATCCTTTAGTCATTGAGGACTGCGTAAAGATTACCCGACTGTTAAAAAAAATCATAGACTCTGTTACACTCGTAGTGTAATAATGAGATTGCTCGTGGCCTCGTGGGCCATATATTACAGAAGGCGAATCCCAAACGACGTCGTGCGTTAGCATACAGCATTTGACACTCAATGTGGTAAATCCAACTGACCAATTGTCGGTTTAATGTCACGAAGAAGATGAGATATAGTTTCGGCTTCTTTAGGTTTTAAGCTATTTTTAACTTAGTAGTTTTATTATAGTCATATGTTTTTTTTTAATTATAATTTTGGAAATCATTTTGTGCCTAATTAGTAAGTTAGATTAATGAAAAAGAAAATACTTACTCTCACCTTTATGGCTTTTTACGCCTCCCTCTCATGATTCTTACAACTTAAAAAAAAATAAAAATCATGAGCCGATAATCTTATGGTTTAATTTTATGGAGGAGGGATATATAGCTTAGGTTTCTTGAGGTCTCAGTATCTAATCTTAACTCTGAGGGTTTTACCACAGTAATGAATTTCCTTCTGAATTGTTGAGATATATGTGATGTGGTTGATGTATGAACTTTCATTCGGGAACATGGCTGTTAATCGACTGTTATCGTTAAAAAAAATAAATAAATCATGAAATTAGGATGTCGTCTAAGGTTGATGTGCTACGCTGATGTGCAGCGGTCCATACCCTAAAAATAAAGATAAATTAAAACTGTTTAACTTAAGCTAAATACACTATAACTAATCCTAGACCTAGACTTGACCTAAACACCTAGTTAAAATCGGAAATCAACCAACGGACGTTGGCATTTAAGTTATATATAAATTTTAACTTTGAGTAGTTTTATTATAATCATATGTTTTTTTTAATTAATAAAATATAGGTGGCGTAATTAGTGTATAAGGTCGTGTGTAATGGAGTGACCTAGCGTGAGTGGACTTGGTCACAACTCCACGGTGTCCCACACCCACTGCATATGGGACGTGACAAGACGTGAAAAGGAGTGGCGTGAGGGTGGTCCCAGGTGGATTAGAACTTTGAAATTAAAAAAAAAAAACATTACAGTCACGTTCAAAAAAGGAAAAAGAAAAAAACTTTTAAACCAATACAAATTAAACATCCAACTCTTTAGACCATTATTCTTCTCTTTAAAAGAGGAAATGGTTGAACATGTTTGAAAAAATCAAAACGAAAATTTGTAATTTTATTTATTTTTTTAAAAGTATGTAATTTTATTTTAATGTTTTTTAGTTCTAGTATATATTAATAGTTTTATTTTTATTTTATTATGTAATTTTTTATTGAGTAAATTACTGATTGTGTCCTTTAAACATGTATCAACTTGCTGGTTTTGTCCTTTAAATTCAAAAATTACTAAGAGTGTCTCTATTTTGAAATTTATGCACTGATTTTGTCCTTTGTCACTAACACTGTTAAAGGATTCTGTTAAAGCTTCCATGCCTGACTCACATGAGGGGTAAAATTGTCAAATCATCCTCTTTCCCTTCCACACCTAGGTTTTCATATCTGAAGTTGAAGTTAATACCACAATGTTAGCTATTAGCCGACATGTTTAGCTCATATCTTGTAATGTGATTGCTTTTTACACGGTTATGTTATTCTCTACTCACCTCACACACCCCATACCCCTTATACGACTCGTATAAGTGTATACGAAACACATATGAGGCAATCATTAGGTGTCAGAATTGTTAGTGTCAAACTGTCAATGATATGACTCCTATAAGAGACGTATAGACCTACACGTGTCGTATATGTCATATACACGGATCTATACGTGACTAATAATTGAGTGTCAGTGTCAATTATTAGACTCTTATACGATGCGTATAAACCTATGCTCGGGGTTATACACCACGTATAGATATATACGAGACGTATATAATTAGTGAGAACGTTAAAACAAAGTTAGATGATAAATAACTGGTCCATTTTATGATAGCTAAGTTTTCCTGTAAAAAACAATTGTATATACATTTATTTCAATACAAGCCCACCGACACTTTATTTATTTATTTTTTTTTGAATGAACAGCCATACGATCCTACTCCTAGATTACACCCAATATTTCACTATTTCTTAGATTTGAACCCAAAACCTTTTTTTTAAGAGACAATTCCTCTACAAGTAGCTAGTCCATATTGGCCGCCGACACTTTAAGTAATTAAATATGTTTCCTTAAAAAGGCAACTAACGTGCCTAGATCTGGTTAGACTATTTGTATGAAACAATCCAAATCAACTTTTTATCAAAAAATTAATTTCTTTCTTCTATCAAAACAACCTAATCAAACTTATTTTTTCACATATTCACAGTCCAACCCAAATATCTTTTTATTAAATAAAGATAATTTAGTATTTTTTCTTATGTATAAATAAAATAAAAATAAAAAATAAATCAACCAAAAACACCATTACCAACTATGCATCTTGGGTTCCATTTTTTTGTTGATGTACAAGTCTCGTATGCGTTCAACTCACGTAATTGCAATTTGCAAACAATAACAATGAGTTAACTACTTTTAAACTTTTCAGCAAATTGCTATACATGAAACAAGAAGAAGAAAAAGTATTGTTTTTATGATAATTGGCATTCAAAAGTCAAAATCTTGAGATTTTGATTGCTGATTACATGTTCAATTCCAGATATTTCTTGATTTTCAACTGTAATTTGGCTGGTTAATTTATAAATAGGTGGTTGTTCATAGGGCTGTAAACGAACCGAACGAACACGAACGAGCCCTTATTCGTGTTCGTTCGTTTAACTTTTAACTTGCTCACGAACGCTAACGAACATATATTATTTAAACAATAATAATCAACATTTTTAATCTCAAGCAATGGAGATAATCATTTATAAATATATAAATTAAGATATTATAGTGTTAAACTAAAATTAACGTATGTATTATGATATTTAACTAAAAATTAAAAATAAACAACACATTTAATGAATGAATATAATAAATGAACTTAACCGAACATAAACGAACGTAAACGAACATGTTACCGAACGTTCACGAGCACAAATAAACGAACACGACCTCTGTTCATGTTCGTTCATTTAACTAAACGAACTTTCCGCCGAACGGTTCACAAACTGCTTGCTGAACGTTCGGTTCATTTACAGCCCTAGTTGATCATTTAACCCACAATGATAGAAGTATCTAAATCGCAAAAACTAATTTATAATTTGGTGAGTTGATTCTCTTTGCTCTGTTATATGTTGCTATTATGCAGATGAATAGATCTGCTAAAGAAAATATCATGAACATTAATAGTAGACTTGGCAATCTTGATCAATAGGAAGATAAATAGGTAGATGTGGGTAAACAGTGTACTTTGGGTTGAAATGGGTAGCAATGTGGCATTTAATGGGTTGAGATGGATAACACCGTAACACATTAATGCAAGTCAAAATAGGTAACTTAAGATCAATGTGAATATAATTAATTCAAACGGGTAAGATTGATTAATGACATATTTGTTGAGAAATGTAACACCCCGACCAATGGCGGAAACATCTGGGTGACACGAATTGTAGATTGTTCATAGCATAAGATATAAAGTTGTAAATAGTTCAAACATTAAGCTCCAACATTTATTACATTGTTCATGATGATCAAACCCTAACTATTACATCTTTTCAATTCTAATACGTCAAAGATAAATTAAATGAAAACTAATCAAAGCTCAACAATATGGTTAACTAGCACTCCTACCTGAAACATATTTAAAAATCAAGTGTTAACTACAAAGAGTTGGTGAGTTATCATAGGTTTGGTCATATCAAAATATAGTTAATAATAGATAAGTAAAACATGTGATCACAAAGCAAAATGCAGATAAAATGTAAATTAACAAACATTAGATCAAATAGTAAATGAGAGGCCCCGTTCCCCGAGAGTCCCCTAGGTTGGTTAAGCATCAAAATCATAGCTTTTAAACCGTACAATAGTTGTATACTATAGCAGCGGAAATCATTACTTAACCTTTAATCTTAATAGGAATGTCAGTTCTTGAATAGGTAGTCCTCATGTCATGCCACGAGCCATCATATCCTTATCATAACTTGCTCTACCTGACATGCATGCTAAATCAAGTCAGGTTTCGCTGGTGAGTTCTAAGTTAACTTTTTATAAAAATCTTTACTTATTCATATCTTTATATAACATAACATAATTCAAAAACATAACATACATATAATCATAACATCATTCGTATTGTGCATAACCTTTAGCCTTCACTGCTGCCCTCAGTCAGCAGGCTTTAACATACATATCATCATCACATTATTACATTCATACATATCATCATAACGTCATTCATACGGTGAAGGAACTTCACCGTCAACTGCTGACCCTGAAGTCAAACAGGCTTGTGCAGCACAAGGCTCTATAACTATCAACCCAAAGTCGATAACTTATACATGCATAAGATTTCCTCAACTGACGACACACAGTCGGCAGACCCGTGTTTCCACAGGACTCTTTAACCATCAACCGAAGTTGACGGCTCATACCGGTACAAGACTTCTTTACATACATCATTCATATCCATAACATGGTTTAAATCATTTAAACCATCATAAGCAGAAGCGGCTCCTTTCACCGCAGTGCTCAAGTTCTGCCCAACCGCAGCTGGCAAAACCACATTTCCTCCTCGACCTCGGCCGAGTGTCTTACAAAAAAAATCATTTCTTTCTCAACCGCAGTTGAGTCTTTAAACATTCTTTACACCTCAGCTGAAATTCTTAAAATCATTTACTTCTCAACCGCTGTTGAGACTTAAAACATTCTTTACATATCAGCTGAGACTCTTAAAATCATTTACTTCTCAACCGCAGCTGAGACTTAAAACGTTCTTTAACTCTATTTGTTACCTGAAAACATTCTTTATATGAGAACATTCTTTATATGAGAACATTCTTTACATGAAAACATGCTTTATCTGAAAACATTCTTTACCTGATCACAATCAGGTTGAAATCACTTTCATACAATAACTTTGTAACATACATACAATCATTTCTTTACTGTAACATATTCTTTTATCCGACCGTAGTCAGATAAACAATCATTTTCATAAAACAACTTTATA
The DNA here is from genome assembly GCA_009363875.1 of Mikania micrantha. Classification (NCBI taxonomy): domain Eukaryota; kingdom Viridiplantae; phylum Streptophyta; class Magnoliopsida; order Asterales; family Asteraceae; genus Mikania; species Mikania micrantha. Next base: position 36,383,444 of record CM018693.1, read on the forward strand.
ACATGCATATCAGCCCAAAATGATAAAACATTTAAAACAGGGCTACAAGAACTCACCTTAATTCAAAGCTCGACTTACAATAAATTCCCAATTAGCCTCGGCTTTGGGAATTGCTAATAACCTGTATAACATTATTGTTTTAACATATCATTCAAGCATCCATATATAAACCAATAGGGCTAGTGGTTAGATTAAATAACGTTCTTACGTACTTGATTTATCCTAACCACTCATACCCATGCTTGACATTCATACTTTACATTACTCTCATTTACATAATACCTATTTACTTTCTTTCAATCATACCAACATTCTTGGTATTTTACACCAATCCTCACATCAGTCATATCATTCATAATTGCATAAAAACATTACTTGCTCGGCTTAAACAAGCGTATTCTCTTATTTAATTAATTCATCTTAGGCATTGCTAAACTTACTGATTGAATCTTTCTGAACGTCCAATGTCAAAGACATTGCCTTGACAGTCATCAAACCGATATTAGATTTTTAACTATTTATGTTAATGTCATATCATACAAGGTATGATAATGTAGGAACCTATACGGATTCATGTTCCTAATAATAGGTTGATGACCCACTTGATTAGTCAGAATAATCTCTGATTAACCAAATAGTTAATGTTGTTGATTATAATGCTAAAACAGGTTCCTAGACAGATTAATGACTTAGAAATGATCAATCCTTGTTATTGATTACCCAGATGTCAGGAAATACTACAACGTAGTATTAGAATAGGTTTAAACATTCTAATCTGCATGTTATCATAAACATCAAATACTCGTTCCAATGAGTATATTACTGATTGTGATTAGTTTAAAACACTTGGATTTAACCTTGCATGTCAAAGATTAACCAAACTCATCACCTACGTTGTCATAATCAAATGGTTTGAATCATTATAACCATTGTTATGATTCCATGCAAACCGGGCATTACAACGGCCCAAAACAAGGATTTACCCGTTAACAGTTCGAGTTCTGCGTTTATAATCAATCCTAGCCATTATCTAGGCAATAATCAACAACCCTAACTATATCATTACGTTCAAAAGCAAGATTTAATCAATCATAATCAATCTAGAAGGTTAAAACGAACCATTACCTAATCTGACGGATTTCTGCGGGTAAAACAACGATCAGTACTTGTAGATATGATCCCTGGTGCGATCCATGACTTCTAATGGCTTCAATATGGTGATTTGATGGTGAAGTGTGTGTGTTTTTCGTCTGGAAGAGGCTGAAGTTCGATAGTTTGAAAAATTATATCTTCTGTATGAAATCTGATAAAAAGATCAAACTATTCCACCGCCTCACCCGTCGCGTACCGTGACGAGGAGCCAAATAAGGCTTTGCGTACCGCGAAGAAATCCGGAGGAATCTTAGATATTTTGGTCCTTCGCGTACCGCGAAGAATCCTCAACCTCTCCGTCGCGTACCGCGACGAGTCCAGAAGTTCCATACTTTGAAATTTTTCTTCGTTTCGCGATTCCGGAAATCTGTAACTCCGTTTCGCGCACAGTTTTCGCCCACGTTCACCATTTCTCGCGTACTATCATCCTGTAATAATTTCGATTGTCAACTCAACGTGGATTTCATGCGCGATCAAATGTGCTAAATCTTTGGCTGTTACAGTAAAGTTTGACCAATAGGTAACAATCACTACGAATTTTCCACCATTGTGATAGTAATGATGTCTTAGAATATTTAAAGTTGACATAAGATGTTAATTTTTGAAATTAAACTAATTTTACGTTTAACCAAAATAATAATTGTTTTATAGTTTTAAATCTTTTAAATAATGTTAAATAAACTTTTAAAAAAATTCATTGAACCTTTTTCAAAAAGTGAGTTAAACATGTAATAATAAGTTGTAAAAAGTTTGAATAGAAGTTATTCGAATATTTTAAATATACAACGCGGCCAAAAATATAAGAATAAAATATAACATTTTTGTTTAATAAAAACCTTAGAAAGAATATTATATATATATATATATATATATATATATATATATATATATATAGGGAAAGGATAATTTGAAAACCTTTTCTCAATGAGAAAACTGTGAAAACTCATTTTCAACCATTGATTTAAGAGATGAGTGGCTGAGATTAAAGAAAAATTTTCTAATTTATTTATATGTTAATTAAATATTGAAAGAGGTACAAAAGGGTAAAAGTGTCATTTACCCACATGTACTTTATATGCATTTTTTTATGTTTTCTACCCAAAAGGACGTCCCTTTTCCCTCCAACCCTTACATCAAATCTGTCAAAAGCTTAAAGAAGTACAAATGAATTAATTATGACATGTCACATTATTTAAAACATTTAATGAATTCTTTAAAACTGATTCTTCAAATGTAACATATACGTAACAAAAGTGTAACTATGACGCATGACATAAATTTCGAATATATTTAAAAACCCATTTACTAACAAAATCAAAAGACAACTTTTATGAAAGCATAACAAAAGAACAAACATCCTAGATGTTTTATTAAACCAAAATTAACATTAATAAAAAAAACAAAAAGCACCTGATATTCCCTACTTTTCGACATTCACGTTAGCGGAATCGAAACTTTTTGTCTCTCAATTACATGAACCTAAAAAATACACGTAACATCGTTGTTTTTGTAGTGATGCGTTACCGAATAAACAACATTCTCATTGACAAGATCAATGTGAAAACATAACAAAACGACTTTCCATGTAAAAGTTACCGAAGAAAACAATATTCTCATCAATACGATTAGTGTGAGAAACATAACAAAAATACTTTCCTTGTGAGCTATCTAAGCTGTTATATGTAACAATTTGTGTAGCGTACATAATTCATATGTAAAACATATGTAACATAGTAAAACAAATATTGTCGTTATATGTAAAACCTTTGTAACGTAGGTGGATTAAATGTGTAAGAGTTCACGAATCTGAAAAACATTGGTAACATCGTTGTATTTGTTATGATGCGACCTAAGAGGCTACCTAGGGGCTAAGCGCCCTCCACTAAAAACTAAATGTAAAACATTGTTAACATCGTTGTATTTGGTATGTGTAATGAACGTAATTTATATGTAAAACATAAGTAATATAGTTGTTTCAAGTAAAACATATGTAACATAGTAATACAAAGATTGATGTTGATATGTAACACTTTTGCAACGTAGGTTTATTAACTGTTGAACAATTCACGAACATGAAAAACATTGGTAACATCATTACATTTGCTATGATGCGGCCTAGGCGGTTGCCTATATAGGGAACACGAACATTAAAAGCTGAAAAGGGTACAAAAGGAGTAATTATGACCTGTCACATCAGTTGAAACATTTAATAAATTCTTTGAAACTGATTCCACAAATGTAACAAATACGTAACATAAGTGTAACTATGACACATGACATACATTTCGAACATATTTAAAAAAACCTTCTAGTAACAAAATCAAAAGACAACTTTTATAAAAGCATAACAAAAGAACAAACACCCTATATATGTTTTTTTAAACCACAGTTAACATTAATAAAAAACAAAAACCACCTAATATTCCATACTTTTCGACATTCACGTTCGCGGAATCGAAACCCTTTGTCTTTCAATTACATGAATCATGCCCAATAACATACTTCTGACATGTACGACAAGTCCTATGTGCCTTGTGAGACTTCTCAATTGATTTATATGAAATCATATGTAATATAGTTGTTCCACTAAAATCTATCTAAGTTGTTTTATGTAAACATTGTGGAACAAACATAATTTATCCGTAAAACATATGTAATATAGTTGTTCCCAATAGAACATATGTAATATAGTAAAACAAAGATTGTTTTTAATGTGTAACATCTTTGTAACATAGGTACACTAACGGTGTAACAATTCATGAACTTAAAAAATAACTGTGACATCGTTGTCTTTGTAATGATGTGTTACCGAATAAACAACATTCTCATTTACAAGATCAATGTGAAGACATAACAAAACAACTTTTCATGTAAAAGTTACAGAAGAAACAATATTCTCATCGATATGATTAGTGTGATAAACGTAACAAAACAACTTTCCCTGTAAGCTATCTAAGCTGTTATATGTAACACTTTGTGTAACGAACGTAACTTATATGTAAAACATATGTAATATAGTTGTTTCCAGTAAAACATATGTAACATAGTAAAACAAAGATTGTTGTTATATGTAAAACCTTTGTAACGTTGGTGGATTAACTGTGTAATAATTCACGGACCTGAAAAACATTGGTAACATCGTTGTATTTGTTATGATGCGGCCTAGGAGGCTGCCTAGGCGCTAGGTGCCCTCCACTAAAAATTAAATGTAAAGCATTGGTAACATCTTTGTATTTAGTATGTGTAATGAACGTAATTTATATGTAAAACATATGTAATATAGTTGTTTCCAATAAAACATATGTAACATAGTAATACAAAGATTGATATTAATATGTAACACCTTTGTAACATAGGTGCATTAACTGTTTAACAATTCACGAACCTGAAAAACATTGGTAACATCATTACATTTGCTATGATGCAGCCTAGGCGGCTACCTATATAGGGAACACGAACATTTAAACGGACAAGGTTTTCTTGTTCGTGTTTGTTCTTTAAGAAACATAGTGTGTTCATGTTCGTTCGTTAATAGTATACATGAATAGTTCACGAACATGGACGAACATAAGTAAACGAACATAACTAAACAGACATAAACGAACATGACTAAAGAAACAAAACAACCATTATTGAACAAAATAGTTAAACAAACATAAACGAACAAATGATTTCTAAACTTGGATTGATATTAACCCATTTCAGTTAATAACTTCACGAAAATTCCGATAAAATAAGAATGACACAAGCATGTTAATTTATAAAGAACACGAGTATATCAATGATTTTTAAAATAAATGAATTGATTTACTAATAAAAATAAATTAACGAGAATAAACGAACCTAAACGAACAAATATAAATGAACGTAAATGAACGAATATAAACGAACGTTCACAGACGTAAATGATGCGGCTTCCTGTATAGGGAACACGAACATTTAAACGAACATAGGTTTCTAGTTCGTGTTCGTTCGTTAAGAAATTTAGTGTGTTCGTGTACGTTCATGTTTGTTCGGTAATAGTATACACGAATTGTTCACGAACATACACGAACATAACTAAACAAACATTCACGAACATAACTAAACAAACATAAACGAATATGACGAAAGAAACAAAACAACCATTTAGGTGTAAAAAAAGTGACACTAAATGTAAAAAAAACGTAAAACTACTTTGGTTGGTATAACGTACGAACACTTAATGTGTAAAACACATGTTAAAACAACACGACTGATAGTCTTTTTGCTTTATAAAATGTGAAGATTCAACAACATGGAAAAAAATATAGATTACGGAAGTGTAACACACATGCAACACTTTTTGGTATTTTTAAGAGTATTTTGGTGGTATGGTGTTCAACTTATGGGGGTTTAGATAATTTAAAATGATGGATAAAGACATAAGTGTTAGTATTTTGTTGTATAAAATACTAACAAAACATGCAAAATGCATAAAATGTGAATCTTAAAAAAACATGTAGATAAAATGCGAAGCTTTAAAAAAACATGGAAAAAATACACCTTACGAAAATGCAACACACATGCAACATTTTTTGGTATTTGAAGAGTATTTTGGTGGTATAGTGTTCAACTCAAGGGGTATAGATAATTTAAAATGATGGATAAAGTAAATAAGTGTTGGTCTTTTGATGTATAAAATGCGTAAAAAACATGTAAAATGTATAAAATGCGAATCTTAAAAAACTTGTAAAATGTATAAAACAAGTTGAGAATTTCTTTCGGTATTTATCCGTGAAAAGCAAAATGAGTAAAGGTGGTGTTGAACATTTGTTTTAACCTCTACCATGGCTTCAAGCCTTCAATAAGTGTAATATACTCAAAGCATTGAGTAGTTGTACATGATGCAACAAAAAGAATACAAAATTGAATAGTGTTTATCACACACACCAATTATTTGCAATTTATATATATATATATATATATTAATGACATCTTAAAAAACATGTAAAATGTATAAAATGCGAAGCTTTAAAATGATGGATAAAGTACGTACGCACATTGAATGTGTAAAAAACATGTAACAACACGAGTGATAGTCTTTTGTTGTATAAAATGTGAATCTTAAAAAAGTTGAAAAACACAGCTAACGAAAGTGTAACACATATGTAACAGATTTTTAGGGATTTTGATAGAATTTTGGTGGGATGTTATTCAGCTCATGGGTTATTATATAATTTAAAATGTTGGGTAAAAGTAGATAAGTGTAAAATGACCTTTATACCCTTCAAACTCTCCTCATGGTGGTGATGATGTGGCGAAATAATGACTACAAAAAATGGTTTTCATGGTTTTCTCATTGAACCATGGTTTTTGTTTTATACTTTCCCTATATATATAAATTACTAGGTTAAACTCCCGTGTATTACACGGGTTGAAAAAATAAATTTTTTATATACATATCTATTAGAAAAAAGATTAAGTAATTAAAAATCATGTACCTTGTAAACTTTAACTAAACTCATGTTTTATATAGGTTAAATAAAATATAATGAAATTTGTTAATTCATAAAGTAATCAGAATATATTTAAAATATTTGATGTAATAATTATAAATTATTTATTAATTTTAATTTTTTAAATAATGTGTTAACATTTTTATGTAATGTAATTCATAAATAATTTAATTAAAGTATATTTATTCTTCTTTTTAACATACTTAAATTATCTTATATATAACTTGGGTATTTAAAAATTACTTACTTTTTATTATTTCAATATAATATATTTTTATCATTCAAATCATCCTTGTAAATTTTTTAAGAAGTTTAATTTGAATTTGATTTTATTATTAACTAAATAGAATTTGTTAAATAAAAATACAAGTTTACTTAAAAACTTCATAATTAATTTCATTTTAAAATATACATAATTAATAATATATTAATTATTATATATATTATAATTCATCATCCTTAATTCATATTCCTAATTTCAAACTAAATAATAAATATAAATAATTAAATAGGAGAGAGAAGAGGGAAAACCAAAATGTAGGTGTTCTAAAATTGTGACAAGTATCCACAATTATTTTTATTTATTAGTATAGATAGATTTAAAGTTTGTTATGATTAAAATATTTGTATAGAAAATTGTAAATATGTATAGGGTTAGGCTAAAAAGGGTTAAAACCTTAAAAAGTGTAGGAATAAATCTTAGCCATTGATTTTTAAGATGAATGGTTGTAAGGATGCCACCTCATTTGAGAAAATTAAGGGGGAATTTAAGTGGTTGGAGGGGTATAATGGGTATTGTAGCCATTGTTGACTTTTTAACAACTTCCCCCTACTTTTTTTTAAACGTTTATAACTTTTTTGTACATTATTATTTTTAAAAAAAAATTACACCATAAAATCCAACATTTTTTTTATATTTTCAACGAGTATAATATTGCTATATAAAAAAAACGACCTAAATTGGTGTATATGAATGTTGCGTTTTATGGTGTTTTTTTTTATGTTCATATCACTGAACACAAAAAACATCATAAAATGTTTAGCTTTGATCTCATGAATATTCGAACAACATAAACACCACAAAATGTTAACACCATAAACATTATAAAATAACTCGAAAAAACATCATGAAAAGTAAACACCATAAAACTAAGTTAAAAAACACCATAAAATGTCCTGTTTTATTTTCTTTAACACCTGGAAATCATTAACACCATAAAATGTTAACACCATAAAATAATTCAAAAAACACCATAAAATGTACATATGCGTTACAAAAAAAAAACGCTATAAAGGTGTTTTTGGTGTTCAAAAAAACTATAAAACGCCTTGTTTTAGTTCGTTAACTTCTGAACATCATAAACACCAAAAATGTTAACACCATAAATAACTTGAAAAACACCATAAAACATTAACACTATAAAATATAGACATGCGTTACAAAAAAACGCAATAAAATTTTGTTTAAATAACATTTGAAAAACACCATAAAATGAACAGTTAGTAAGACTCGGTATAAGTCATTATTTTTATTTTTTTAAAATATATTAATATTATACTCTTTAGAAAGTCAAAAAAACGATTGATTTTATGGTGTAATTTTTTTTAAAAATATTAATGTACAAAAAAGTTATGAGCGTTTAAAGAAATGAGAGAAATTTGCATGTGACTTGCATGTGTAATTTATTTTTTGTTTTGACATTTTTACCCTTATGCTTCTAATCCACGTGTTATTCTTTTGTGGCTTCTTAGACTTTTTAAGGTTTCAAGTCTTTTTAGAATATCCTTACCCTTGTAAATATTCAAGTTAATAAAATGTAATAATTTAATTATTGTTAACGTGTGTGTGTATTGTGACAACTAGTACCAGATCGTCCGGCAATCCGTATGGTTTGTGTACTTTCACCAATTACTATGTGCAAATACATTGTGTTTAACAGTTGAGTGACAACAGGACTATGAAAACAATCAATAGTTGTAGGTGTTTGAATGAAAATTTAAATATAGAAATACAACAATTCATGTGAAACAACGGTGCGAAAATAAGTAACTGTTGTAAGTATTTCAATGAAAATTTGAAATATAAATATACAACAACATACGAGAAATAACAACATTGAAAACAAATGATAAAGACATATCGGTTGTGATCTGATGTACACAAATAACAGGAATCAGATAGCTGGCAATTTCATGAGAAAACAGTGTGAAAACAGTTATAACAATGTGATAACTGTTAAGTTAAGTTGTGTCCGTCAGAGAGAATGTTCAATACAAAATGACAATTCAGTATCGTTTATGATTAATAAATTGACAGTGTGTTTGCGTGGGTGACGATTCACACAAACATATCTGCTGGTTTAACGTTTTAAACGATAACTGAAAAGTAGAAAACAAAATCAGAAAGTAAAGCAATTGTCGTGTTCGTTTAGGTGACGATTTGAACGAATACGCGTGAATGTGATACGACCTGACGAAACGTTAAAAATAAACGTTTTCTAACCAATAAAATAAGAAAAAGAAATTTGAGAAATTTATTAGGAATTTCAACCTTAAAAAGGATAAAATAAAACTATTTTATTTAAAGTTACAAAAAATACGTGTTACGTTACGGAAACACGACGTTAATGTAAAACTGAACAACCGAACAAACTCGAACTTACCCGGGGTATAAAAACCCTTAATTCTTCCATCTTCTTCATTAAAACACCCACCCACCTCCCTCTCTCTCTCTAGAATCCCGTCCAAAGTGCTCACTCTTTAGAATTCTCACACAAAATCAACAAGTTACCCCATCAAACCTTCACCAAATTGTGCAATCTTGTTATCAAATCGAAGCTCTTGACATTCCCTACACGAAGGTACCAAGGATCGACCCTATCTCCAGCTCAACTCCTGGAATCTTAGTGAGAAGGTACGGTTTTTAGGGTATTCTACAAACCCGACAAAAACCGAAGTTTAACCGGTTTTAAACATCTATTTTTCGACCCATACACCTTCTAAATGAGTTTAGTCACCTATACCCACTCAAAACGACTATATATACGACTAAAATTCGAAATCGCCACCAACTATGGCTGAAATCTGTTTCAGGCAAATGACTCATAAGAACGAACCGCTCATTCGTGTGAGCTACTCATTCATGTGAGCTATTCATTCGTGTAAGCTAACCATTCGTGTGAATGCTCATCACCATGAGTCATTCGTGTGAGCTATTCATTCGTATAAGCTATCCATTCGTGTGAATGCTCATTAGCATGAGTCATTCATGTGAGCTACTCATTCGTGTGAACACTCATTAGCATGGCTCATTCATATGAATGGCCATTAGCATGTTTCATTCTTATAAAAATCACAAGAATGAGTCATTTTCACTACACAAACTCTGTTAACAACTCAGATTTGAAAAAGAACAATCAAATAAGGGATCATAACTCATAAAACATTTAATCAGACACATGACTGTGAATACAAGATCAGTACAACGACAATGAGCGCGTGCATTTTTGAGTCTTAACCACTACAGCAACAAGGTGAGTTCATATGCCCCTTTTCTAATCCTTTGATTTTAAATGCGGGGCTGAGAAACATACTAACTCTTTTAAATTATTAAAACTTTTAGTACATTACTTCCAATATCATGAGATTTAGATAATAAAGATTTCATTTTTATTATCACACCTATATCAAGATAAATGTGTATGCTTGTGTGTGCATTAACAACAATGACAAATCTAGGATGTTTCATGATAAAATAACCTCATGAATTCATCCAAACATTTAGATAACTCAAGTGTAATAAGATTTGATCTTATAACACTTTGTTATTGACACTAAGATAACAATGGGATAACATTGAGACAATTACAAGAATTAACAAGAATGGTATGATGATAACATAACTTCATGATATCATTCACCACCTGAGTTAACTAGGTGTAGTAAGACTCGTTCTTACAACACTGTGTTTACAACATGGTGAAGACTATGAGACAACACTAAGACAATTACAAGTGATAACAAGAATGATAATCATGATAACATAATTTCATGATGATGATATCATTCACCACATATATTAAAATCGTGTAATAAGACTAGTTCTAATAACACTTTGTTAAAGACTATGAGAACACATAACACTGGGAACCGATAACACTTAGATGATGACAATAGGTGAACATATAAAAACAACCAATTACTATTAAGATTTTTGGTATTATATCACAACAATCATGTGTTCATGTTCAGTCGTAAGTCCCTTCAAGAAAATCGTTTACCATTGATTTAGTGCGAGTAAACCGACGATAGCGTAGTGGTACCATAGGTTTGACAAACCGCCGGTGAGTGAGGTTGGTACGTTAATCGTAACATATTCATTGGCTGGTATCGTAGGACCGGTAACAGGGCTGCATCAGTCAGGTTTGGTAAACGACATATTAATCTTCAGACACTGATTGTAATTAAATCCTTCGTTTATATTAACTGGTAGACTGAGGAATTAATTTTCTCTCATGTCGTATTACTGGTAATAGATTCGTTGAAGGCACTATTTCTTTTGAGACTACAAATGAGATAGGGGTAAATTGGATTCATTGTGGTCTGATTACGTGAGGACTACAATGGATCCCATTTAGGCTCTATACATTCAAGATTGTGAACAATATCAAGGAGTTAACTGTCACTCCTATTATTAGAAGTGAATTACAGTTAACCATACATTTAATATAACACTAATAAGAATAAGATTAAATTAATCTATTTTCCTTAAAACAATAAGGGATCGCCATAACTCAGGTCATGGAAATTTATTCCCTTCAAAACACAATTATTCTATACATATAACATTGTGGGATGAGAAAACATCATAGGGGATCAACTGGTTGGATATCAAATATGAAAAATACAATATGAAATGATAATGGGTATCCATAGTTGCATTACAAGTGGTATTGAATTTAGTCAAGATATGACAATAACTATGGGACTTGTGTGTGACAAAATGACATGTGAATAAAAACTACAAGCATTTTCAATTACTAAACTTATGAACTCACCAACCTAGTGTTGATTTGTTTAAATGCATGTTTTCTCATGTGGTGAACAAGTTTAGTCATCAAACATCAGTACATAAGCTAGTTGGACTTTATAGAGGACCAATAACTTACTTTTGTAGATGCATATTTTGGATGACATATTGGTGAATCATCTTTTGTAAACCTTTTGCCCAACGGGAAAGTCGATCCAGCCCGCCGGCTCGAGGTGTGACTTGTATATATATATATTAATAGAACAACAAAAAAAAAGATAATAACTTATAATTATTTATCATTGATATATTTAATAATTTATTTTAACAAGGGATAATAACTTGTAAAAATATTTTCTTGTGAAATTTAAAATAAAAACGTATTTTTAGATCAAAATTTGTAAAAAAAGGAGCAAAACTGGCCTGGGCCAATTTCGAACTCGTGACCATCGAATTAGAATCACACCCGTTTACCAGTAGAACCAAGGGCCTAAGCCATGAGAAAAATCGTTTCAATGTGATCCTGATTGCAACCCAATCATAGGGCTATTGTTCTAAATAAAAAAAATGAATCAATTGGTATAAGAAGCGCTTACTTTTAGTTGCGATTGAGTGGAACTCGGCTAAAGAACAGAAGGTGTCCGACCGAAGGCTTCAAGCGACTTAGTTCGTGATCTAGAATGATTTTTTGTGTGTTTTTCGTTTATAGAAACTTTCGGAATGTTCAGACGAGTGTTAAGGACAAATTAATTCGATATTTATACATTTTTACATGGCTTTTGAATTTATACCGAACATGATGTTTAGAAAGTTAATCATGCGTTTATGAGATGTTAATCGTCATTATGGATGTTTGGGATTTGATTACGCGTTCAAATGGTGGCCAAAAATGGTACTCATCGAACTGTGATCTAGCTGGAACGATTTGAGAAGAAAACGGGTCGAATGTGGGCTGATGGGTCGACCGGTGATCCATGGATGAAAGAGGAGAAGCATATTTGGGGACTTGACAACTTTGGTCCCTCACGTTTTTTCTTGTATTAACAGTTTCGAATTTTGGCAAAAATAACCCCTTAACTCTTTATTAACCCTTTTAATTTATATATATATATATATATTATAAAATCTGTATAATCAGTTTTAAATTTTATAACATTAAAACAAAATTATTTTTATAATACAATTAAATTATGTTTTAAGTTTATTTAAACTCTATAACTGTCACACCCCCAAATTCTCACGTGTGATGTCAGTCCACATGGGTGTGATGTGGCCAGATGTCACACCCCCAACCCTCGTCACCTCGTGTCTGGTCTAACGTCGCCGAACCGGTTGCGGAAGCATAGTGGTGATGTCTCCGAGGTGAGGGGTGACTTACTTGAACCGATATCATAAGCACACAGATTAACTTAAAATAAATACAATACAGGGTTTCGTCATTACAATCAGTATCATAATTTACAACTAAGTTTATTACACAACTAACTTATTTAATTACTAGTGTTTGAAGTGCTGCCTCACCGAGTGTCACTGTCTCCCTGCAAAAAGATTTAAGTTTGAAACGTCAGCACAAAGCTGGTGAGATCGACAGTTCAATTTAAAACAATATGATATGATAAGCATGTTCTCAAAAGTTCAGTTCCGGATAACCATGGGACCTGTATCTAGTTCCTTTCGGACGTCTAGTCTGTCTCAAGATATTACCCGTCGGTACACATCTTAGTGCCTCATTATCTTAATGTCTATCACACCATTAAGAAGTTCAGGAAACAGATAACAAACATTCACACAAGGGGAGATGCAATCCTCCCAGCGAATGGGGTGTCAACCAATAGTACTATCAATGTTTTCTGTTCGGCCACACATGGGTTCACTAGATACAGTTCAAAAATGAGGACTTTCAGTTCCATGATAGAGTTCAGTCTACAGGCAAAATCTCATGAAATCCCACAAAATCACATGAAATCACACAGATATCATTGATGCATATCATATGTTCAGACAACAGTTTGCAGAGTTTACCCGATGTTTATAAAAGATTAAAAATAAAAGGGGTTGTACGAAACTCACCTGATAGTATAAGGGTAGCAGGGTATCACCAAACTGATAGTATATAGATGATTCTGCATTTAGTTATCTTTAATAAGTTATTTATGTTCTCGTTTACTGATTAGATCTTTCTGAACGTTCAATGTCAAAGACATTGCTTAGTAAATCATCAACTCGATATTAATTATATAATTAATTAATTTAAGGTTATATCATACAATGTATGATAATGTAGGAACCTACATTGCATTAGATTCCTAATTCAAAGTTGATGACATGTTTGATTAATCAGAATAATCTCTGATTGACCAAATAGTTAATGTTGTTGATTATAATGCTAAAACAGTTTCTAGATGATTTAATGGCTTAGGAGTGATTAATCCTTATTATTGATTACCCAAATATCATGAAATATCACAATGTAGCATCAGAATAAGTGAAATAACCATATTTAACATACTAATCTGACTGTTATCACAAACATCAGATAATCATTCCGATGAGTATGTTAATGATTGTGATTAGTTTGAAACACTTAGATTTAACCTTTGCATTTCAAAGATTAATCAAACTAATCACCTACATTGTCATAATCAAATGGTTTAACCCATTATAATCATGGGTATGATTTCATGAAAATCGGGCATTACAACGGATCAAAACAAGAATTTAACCGTTAGAACTTCGTGTTCTTCGTTTATAATCAATCCTAGCCATCATCTAGGCAATAATCAACAATCCTAACTATCTCATTACGTTCAAAATCAAGATCTAATCAATCAAAATCAAACTAGAAGGTTAAAACGAACCGTTACCTGTTCTGACGAATTTCTGCGGTTAAAACAGCGATCAGGAATTGTATATCTGATCCGTGGGATGATCCGGATGTTTAAGAGGCTTTGATTTGAAGATTGAAGGTGTTAGGGAGCTGAAATTTCGCCTGGAGGATGAACAGGGTCGAAGAAATGCGTTTTTTTCAAGTTTCTATGCTTTCTGATGACTTTAACAACTTTTGGCCGACTTATGTTCCGGGGCGCATCGCCCCAACTGGAGGGTTGGGGTGGGGCGTACCGCCCCACGTCACCTGCGTCATCATTTTGGTTTTAAACTTCGTTTCGCGATTCCGGGAGCATACGAACTCCGTTTTGCGCGCGGTTTTCGCCCACGTTCATGATTTTTCACATACTATCAATCCCCAATAATAAAAGTTACTAAATCCTCGTGGATTTCAAGCACGACCAAATGTGCTCACGTCATAAATGCCGAATTCTTCGTACGCAACTGTCACACCAGACTCGCAGCTCATGGTGTAACATCAGTGCCGGAAGCGTCACCGGAACAGTGATCTATACATTAAAATGAACAGTAAATCAGGTACTCATACCAGTTGTTGTTCATATATCATTATCATTTTGTGTTATCATAGCACAGTTTCAGAATCATTTCAGAAATGAAACTCAGAAGCATGGTTCATCAGTCAGATAATTATCTGGCAATACAGAACCATCATGTGATTGCTAGTTAGGATTCTATTATGTATAAACGTATGCGAGGCTTTACAAAACAAAACAACAACAGATATCGTTACGTGAATGCTAAATCGACGGATTATTCGTATAGGTGACGATCTGTACGAATATATCTGAAAGTTTAACGTTCTGAATGACGTCCAGTAATTAGAAAACCAAATTGAAAGTGTAGTTATCGTCGTATTCGTACGGATGACGATTCGAACGAATACGCGCGGCAACTGTACGATTCGATTTAAACTGTAATTTAAATAATTTTCAGAAAATTTAAATAAACGGAAGATTTTTAATTAATTTACTAAGAATAACCATCTAAAATAAATTTTCTTTACTTTGTTTTAAAACCGTAACATTTCGTTACGAAAAATGAAACGAAACCGACGTTTTACGCGAAACCGAGCAACCGAAACGAACCCGAACTCACCCGGGGTATAAATACCCAAAATGAGTCATCTTCCTCATTTAACCTCTTCACTCTCTCTCTAAAACAAAAAACCCAGAACTTTCTCTCTCTAGAAACTTCAAACTTCAAACTTCAAACCTCCATAACTTCTCCATTTCTTGACCAAATCACTCCATCTTGGTGCCAAATCGAAGCTCTCACTTTCCTCTACACGAAAGTACAAGGGATCTGCCCTGAAAATCCTGGAAACGAGGTAATGATTCGATTCTTGTTCGGTTTTAAGGGTTTCAAAACCCTAATTTCGCACCCTCTTGCAAACCGGCTTCCACCCTTTCAAAACCTTAGGGAATCAACACAATATACACTTAGAAGGAGTTAGAAACCTGTTGTACACCTTATGTTAGCCACTAGATCGAAAATCATGTGCTGCCCACACACCAGGCCGCTACGGCCGAAGGGATGGCCATCAGGTGGCCGAATGGCTTTATCCGAAGCAGAAGCAGCCTCTATCGACCGAATGGCCAAGAC
The DNA here is from genome assembly GCA_009363875.1 of Mikania micrantha. Lineage (NCBI taxonomy): Eukaryota > Viridiplantae > Streptophyta > Magnoliopsida > Asterales > Asteraceae > Mikania > Mikania micrantha. The sequence goes on from CM018693.1 coordinate 36,399,611, forward strand.
CTTCCTTCGGTCTAGGCTCTTTCGCCTCATCCTCCTTCGCCTGGCCATACCCTTTAGGCCGAAGGCCAGGCGGCCCAGCTATTCGTCCAGCCACCCATTCGATCGGCCAAGCTTGGTTCGGCCATGCCACCTTCATTCGGCCACTTCTATGCGGCCAAGGAACCATTCGGTCACGGCTGGTTAAGGTCGGGTGATGTATGGGAGGCATGAGCTCTAACCGAAAGTGTGTGTGTGTGCATGCATGGTGTCACACCCCGAGCTGGCGGGGTTGGATCGGAGTCCCCGTCGGGCGGAAGGTTCCCGGGGTGCGATATCGCGGGTGATAATCAAGATGATCAGATTGTTTACATAGCATCAATGTTTAGGAATAACTAAAGCACAATCAAATGATAACTAGGATTACAAAGTTAAATTACAATATCAACGTTCTGCAATTTAACTAAGTAAACCTACAAAAGAATCAAATGTTTATATCTTGTATATGTACAAGATATCAAAAGTATTGAGTATCTTAAAAAAAGATATGCTTCCCAAAAGTCTACTAGGTCCTCTATCTGGGCAGCTTAGTATGCAAATCCTGAAGCCTTAGCTTATACATGTCCTTCACCTGAGAATGCATGTAAGAAAACAAAGTCAACACAATGGTTGGTGAGTTCATAAAGTTTATGAGTTTAAAATAGTTTTAACAAACCTCCTTCGGTAAAATCTTAACCTTATTAACTCCACATGTAATATCCAAATCGGTATGCTTATATATAGGGCATACCCCTGGGTCGAGCCTACAACCCGCCCAGACGCCATCCCACCACATACTAATCCGGATATGACACTGTTGTTAATAATAATTAAGCATTTTACCTACCAATCAACCCATTCCTCATCAAAGCTTTGGTTGTCTGTTTCAAAGTTTACAAGTCGATATTGTTTACAAGTGTTAGTTTTAATGTATGTTTATCAAGCATCAAGTTTCACACGCACATAGTTTAGCTGTCCCTAATCCCATACGTGAGTACAAGCTCTGCACTAGCAGTCGTTTAGCAATTACGTAGCTCACAGATTAGTTAAGCTTAGTCTAGCAATTACGTGTCTCCTATATAAGATAAAAGCTCTGGTTTACAAGTAGTTTAGCAATTACATATCTCATACATAGACACAAGCCATGCATACACAAGTAATCCAGCAATTACATATCTCATATAAGCAGACAAAAGCTCTGGACTACCAGAAGTTTAGCCATTACATGTCTCTTATATAGATAATAGCTTAGCATCGTTATGTTTATGTTTAGCAATTACATACCTCATATAAGCAGACAAGAGCTCTGGATTACCAGAAGTTTAGCAATTACATGTCTCTTATATAGGTAATAGCTTAGCCTCGTTACGTTTATGTTTTACATGTATCTCACCCCATAGGTACAAGCTCTGGGCCACCAGAAGTTTAGCAATTACGTAGCCTATGGTTAGATACATGTACAATGTTTCATGCGCAAGTAGTAGTTTCAAGCATAAAGTTTCCAGTGTTCACACATTGTTTCATCAAGCATTAAGTAGTTAATGTGTTATTTCATTTACTTGATTATTGTGGACCGAAAGAAGAAATGAGTCAAGTATGATCAATGTGGGCCGATTTCACCTTGGGCCGAATATAGATGATCCTTGGTTTGGTTTATTTGAGTTAGAATCCAATTAAAGGTTTAAACCGTGCAATGGGCCAAACAATTTGGGCTTAGGCAATACGTGGAACTCAAATGTTAGGGGCCGATTATGGTTTCAGAAACAGGCTATATGGGCCGAAGGGTTGTTCTAAATAAGATTGGGCCGAGGACTATAGTTTGGGCCGTAGAAGGCTGTTGAGTTGTTTAATGGATAGTGGCCCGAATAGATAGTCACCTGGCCCAAGCTAAATGATTTATGGTTTTCTGTTGGGCCTCGTGCAACAAGGTGGGCCGAAGGTGCCAAAGTTGGGCCAAATTAATTGGCTTTAATTGGGCTTTAGGCATGATCAACAATTATGGCCCACTTAAAGTTTGTGTAAAATATACTATTGGGCTGGATCAAATAAGAAATTTGGTTACTATCATCCAAACGTTGGGCCAAGAGTAAGCTTCCTGGGCCGATTAGTTGGAGTTATTCGAAGAGGATGTATGGTCCGAAGTAAATTGGGCTTAAGGAAAATAATTGAGCCTTGTTACACCCCATTTGGGCCGAGAGTCATTAAGGTAGTCGACTAGGGCAGCGAACCCTTTGGTTCAAGGGTTAGGTTCGGTGAGACATCTAAAGAACATAAGGGTTCGGCTCTGCATGCTACATGGCTAGGTTCGTGACAGTGTATAGTTCGGCTAAGGTTACAGCTCTACAACCCTAAGGTTCGTCGACCAAGGTTCGCTCCTGATTACAATAGGTTCGTGATCTTCGCTAGGGTTCGTCTCTGGTTCGTCGTGCATGGATCTGCATGGGGTTCGCCTGAAATATCTATGGTTCGGCTATTGAGGGTTCGCCGAATAGCACCAAGGTTCGGCTTCAATGGTCCCAAGGTTCGTGACCTGAACAAGGTTCGCCATAGGTAAATGGTTCGGCCAACAAATGGCAAACATGTTCGGCTCCTTAGCAGCAGCAGGGTTCGGCCACTTGAAGTCGCGAACCCTGTTCTTCAGCCTCCCTTCCGTTCGACTTTAGGCCATTCCAAAGCTGCTTCTCTGATCGTGGTGCACCACTAGGTGTTTTCGAGAGGCAAGGTTCGAAATGAAAGGCCCATGGCCGGCTAAATGGGTGAGTGTTCAAACAAACAAAAGAAAATCATGAAAACCCTATTTTTCGCCACATTTCACAATCCATACCTCAAAATCGATCGCACTAGAGCTCAGATGAGTTGTACTTCCTCGTAGAGGGCTTCAAGATGGTCGCTTAGGCGCAAGAATCACTCGATTTCGTTGAGTATTGATGAAGATATGAAGCTTCAAAGTTGAGAAAGTGGTGATGAAGATGGAAAAACGGGATTGTAGATCTAGAGAGAGGATGGTGAGGATGAAAATGAATTAAATGATATCATTTAGGGTTTATATACCCCGTGAGTATTCGGGTTCGTTTCGGTTGCTCGGTTCGTAATTTCGTCGCGTATCCGGGTCGTTACACGCGTTTTTCGTAAATAAATAAAAGGATTATCTTTAACTAATTGGATGGTTATTTATTTCTAAAAAAATTATTTTATATTCCGTTGCGTTTATTTACTTTTCGAATTATAATGTTTTACGCGTTTCGTTAAATTGTTCGCGATTTAATAAAGTAGTTTAGTTTATTTTATCTATGATGAGTTTCAAAATTGTAAAATAGGAAATATTTTATTTCCTTAAGTTTATAATCGTTCGTATCGTTATTCGTTTTCGTTTTCGTTTCGTCAGATCGCGTCGCCATCGCGCGTATTCGTTCGAATCGTCATTCGAACGAAGACGTCGATGATTTGGCTTTCTGATTCTTGTTTTCTACTGTTAAGTCATTATTTCAAAACGTTAAACTTTCATATTCATTCGTACAGATTGTCACCTATACGAATAATTCGTCGGTTTAGCCTTCCGTAATAATAACCGTTAAGGTTTTGTTTTGTTTATCCTCACGTACATTTACACCAAATAATATCACATCAAGTATTTATGCTTCAACACTGTGTTGTCTGACATGTTTTCTGACTGTTAAATCTTAAGATTTCAGTCAGATTCAGACAATCGTTTAATAGTTTCATGTTAAATCCAAATGCCTCTATAGTATAAACATAGTTTCACGTAATGTGTACCTGAGTTACTGTACATGTTTACTGTTGCGATCACTGTTCCGGCACGCGTCCGGCACTGATGTTACAGTCTCCCTTTGTTAGAGAAATTTCGTCCCGAAATTTAAGAGTCGTTATTCGGTACAGCTTCCTTTGTAAAGAGTTGGGGATACTTGTTCTTCATGTGATCTTCACGTTCCCAAGTAAACTCGGGTCCGCGCCTTGAGTTCCAACGAACTTTAACGATAGGAATACGGCTTCGCCTCAGTTTCTTAACTTTGCGATCCATGATCTCTAACGGTTTTTCAACCAAACGTAAGTTTTCATCCAATTGAATTTCTTCAACTCGTATGATAAGAGTTTCATCGGTTAAGCATTTCTTCAAGTTTGAGACGTGAAACACGTCATGTACACCACTAAGTTCATCGGGTAAGTTTAATTTGTACGCCATAGGACCAATGTGTTCGATGATCTCGAACGGTCCGACGTATCGTGGTGTTAATTTGCCTTTCTTTGCAAAACGAACTACACCTTTCCATGGGGAAACCTTCAACATGACACGGTCTCCCACTTGGAATTCCAACGGCTTTCGCCGTTTGGCGGCATAGCTCTTTTGTCTGCTTCGTGTCGCTTGTAGTTTTTGTTGTATCTGAGCAATCTTGTCTGTAGTTTCTTGAATAAGTTCTGGCCCCGTGATACGATTGTCTCCCACTTCTGACCAACAGATCGGTGACCGACATTTTCGACCATAAAGGGCCTCGAATGGGGCACAACCGATGCTGCTATGGTAACTGTTATTGTAGGAGAACTCGATTAGTGGCAGGTGAGAGTCCCAATTACCACCAAAGTCTAGAACACAAGTTCTTAACATGTCCTCCAGGGTCTGAATAGTACGTTCGCTTTGACCATCCGTTTGTGGATGATAAGCTGTACTCAAGTTTAATTGCGTTCCTAGAGATTTCTGCAATGACTGCCAGAACCTTGATGTAAATCTGCTATCACGATCTGAAATGATGGACAATGGCACACCATGGCGCACCACTATCTCATTGATGTAAAGCTTCGCTAGTTTATCCATCGAGTAAGTTTCTCGCATCGGCAAGAAATGAGCAGACTTGGTTAATCGATCAACGATAACCCAAATGGTATCGTGTCCACTGGAAGTGCGGGGTAGCTTGGTGACAAAGTCCACAGCTATCTGTTCCCACTTCCAAAGTGGAATCTCAAGCTGTTCCAGTAAACCTGACGGTTTCTGGTGTTCTGCCTTTACTTTAGCACACGTAAGGCATCGACCAACATACTCAGCTATGTCTTTCTTCATACCCGGCCACCAATAAAACGCCCGTAAGTCTTGATACATCTTATCAGCACCGGGATGCACAGAGTACTTGGTCTTGTGTGCTTCATCAAAAATAAGTTTCCTTAACTCATCTACTGCAGGAATCCAGATACGATCCTTGAAGTAAACAAGTCCATCGGGTTTTGTTTCCAACCGTTTCTCCACACCGCAATCAAGTTCTTTCTTCAAGTTTTCAGGTTCAATGACCTCCTGTTGTGCTTGTAGAATGTGGTCGTGTAAGCTTGTCTGCACAGTCATTCCCATTGCTCTGACACGCAAGGGTTTGACTCGTTCCTTCCGGCTCAAGGCATCAGCTACAACGTTTGCCTTGCCCGGATGGTACTTGATTACACAGTCATAGTCATTCAGAAGCTTCACCCAACGTCGCTGTCGCATACTGAGTTCCTTCTGATCAAATATGTGTTGCAGACTTTTGTGATTAGTGAATATGGTACACTTGGTGCCATATAAGTAATGTCTCCAGATCTTCAAGGCAAATATCACAGCTCCCAGTTCTAGATCATGAGTAGTGTAGTTCTTCTCATGAATCTTCAGTTATCTCGAAGCATAAGCAATAACTTTGTCCCGCTGCATAAGTACACAGCCAAGTCCCTGATGGGATGCATCACAATACACAACAAAGTCATCACAACCATCTGGGAGAGATAAGATCGGGGCATCACATAGCTTTTGCTTCAATGTCTGAAAGGCTTCTTCTTGCTTTTGTTCCCAAACAAACGGCTCGCTTTTCTGTGTTAGCTTCGTGAGTGGCAGAGCTATCTTAGAAAAGTTTGAAATAAACCTTCTGTAATAGCCTGCTAAGCCTAGAAAGGAACGTATCTCCGTAGGTGTCTTCGGAGTGTCCCAATCTTTTATTGCCTCGATCTTGGCAGGATCAACGTGTATTCCCTCACTGTTAACAACATGGCCTAGGAATTGAACCTCTTTTAACCAAAACTCACACTTAGAGAATTTGGCATAGAGTTTCTCTTCCTTTAACAGTTCCAAGATCGTTCTAAGATGTTGCTCATGTTCTGCTTTGCTTTTAGAATAGATCAATATGTCATCAATGAAAACAATAACAAATTGATCCAAATACGGCTTACACACACGGTTCATGAGATCCATGAAAACCGCAGGTGCATTCGTCAAACCAAAAGGCATCACCATGAACTCGTAATGCCCGTATCTGGTACGAAACGCCGTCTTTGGTATGTCTTCGTCTTGTACTCTGAGCTGGTGGTATCCGGAAAGTAGATCGATCTTCGAAAAGTATTGAGCTCCTTGCAACTGATCGAACAAATCATCAATCCTCGGTAATGGATACCGATTCTTGATGGTTAGTTTGTTTAACTCTCTGTAGTCTATGCACATACGAAAAGATCCATCCTTCTTTTTCACGAACAAAACCGGAGCTCCCCAAGGTGAGGAGCTCGGTCGGATGAAACCTTTATCAAGTAGCTCCTGTAATTGGTTGGATAGTTCCTGCATCTCCGAAGGTGCTAGCCTGTAAGGAGATTTAGCAACATGTGTTGCTCCAGGAATTAGATCGATACGAAACTCTACCGGTCGCACAGGTGGCAAACCGGGTAGATCTTCAGGAAACACTTCAGGATATTCCTTCACTATCGGTACGTCTTGTATTGTTTTCTTGTCTTTCTCTTTCTCCACCACGTGAGCCAAGAAAGCTATGCACTTCTTTTGCAGACACTTACGCGCTTTTATGCATGATATGATCTTTACGTTTCGTTTTGCTTGATCCCCACGAACTTCCAATACACGGTCATTCGCGACTGGAATCCGAAGTAGCTTTTCGGAACAGATGAATTCAACTCTATTGAGTGATAGCCAATCCATCCCCACGATGATGTCGAAACTGCCCAACTCCATCGGCAACAAGTCGATGGAAAATGTGTGATCTACGAGTGTAAGTGGGCAGTTCCTAAGTATAATGCTAACTGTAACTTGTTTCCCATTCGCTACTTCGATAATGTAATGGGAGTCTAAAGTTTCCTCATTAAGTCTAAGTTGTCGTGCAAAATCAGAGGAAATAAAACTCTGGTCTGCACCAGTATCAAATAGTATAGATGCATAAGAGTCATGTAAGAGAAATGTACCAGTGACCACATTTGGGTCTTGGCGTGCAGCATTGGCTCCAATGACAAAAGCTCGTCCGTGAGGTGCTTGTGCTCCAGGTTGCACTCTCTTTGGACAGTCGCGGGAGAAATGACCCATTTCCCCGCAGTTGTAACATCCCCTGTTGTTGTTGACTGGATTCTGTGGTGGTGGTGGTGGAGGTAGTGCTCTTGCCGCAATGTTGGTTGCCTGATTTACAGCAACTTGGCACTTGCTAACCCAGTGGCCAAACCGGCCACAATTAGTGCACTTCTGGCATTGAGCACCAGAAGGATGATGATACTTGTAGTGAGTGCACTGGGGATATTCTCCCCCATAGCCCCTAGTAGCAGGTTTGACAGGTGCTGCAGGTACCTGTCGCAGAGGGGTGACGGCCGCATAGTTCTTTACGACCTTTTGTTTCTTCTTTTGGTGGTACTCTGGTTTCTTTGGTGTCGGTTCCTTGGCTTTTCCAGTCTCATCTTTTAAAACTCCAGACCTCACCATCACATTGGTGAGTTTAGCTGAGAGGGAGATAGCAGACTCCAAAGTAGCAGGATATGCAGCCAACACAATGCTTTGAATACAAGAAGGTAATCCCGCCACATAACGGTCAATCAGCTTTTCCAATGTTGGTACCATCTCTGGTACCAAAGCTACCAACTCATGATAACGAGTGGTGAAGGTCATATGGTCAGCTCCCTTCATTACATGGTTCGAGAGCTCGATCTCCAGTTGTTGCAGTTCATGTTTTGGACAGAACTCGTTCCTCAGAAGAAGCTTAAATTCTGCCCAAGGCATTGCCATCTCCTCATCTCTTCCCTTTGCTCGAATCTGAGCATTCCACCATGTCAGTGCTCGCTAGCTAAATGAACCAGCTGCATAGCGAACTTTATGGTGTTCTGGACAACTGCTAATGTCCAGAGTGTTCTCCATTTTCTCTAGCCATTGGATTAATCCAACAGCTCCTTCAACTCCAGTGAAGCTAGGGGGTTTGCATCCTACGAAGGATTTGTAGGAGCAGTCAGACGTATGGCTAGTGTTTCCACTAGCTTCTCCTGTAGTATGACCAGAAGTGTTGCCATGGCCTTGAATCCTGTTTATCTTCTCTGGGATGACATCTTTCAGCTGGCTTGTCAGTTGGGTACTCAGTAGTATCGCCAAAGCGATAGTAGCAGGATCAATTACTGGTCCCGTAGTAGTGTTCGGAGGAGGACTATGTGGAGGAGGAGGAGGTGGCGGTGGTGAATCTGCAGGTGATGGTGTAGAAGAATGCGGTGCAGATGTCTGTGTAGTAGGCATTGGAGTCTGTTGTTTTCTAGGCGGCATTTTGATCATAACCAAAAGATATTGGTTAGTGCAGTGATCGAACGCAGAAAACAAATGCAACTTAAGTATTATGTTCTCTACATGAGGGTCCCTAAGTTATAGTCTAGGCCAAACCGTTTAAGTAAATGACCTATCATTCTCTATAACCTTGAGCTCTGATACCAATCTGTCACACCCCGAGCCGGCGGGGTTGGATCGGAGTCCCCGTCGGGCGGAAGGTTCCCGGGGTGCGATATCGCGGGTGATAATCAAGATGATCAGATTGTTTACATAGCATCAATGTTTAGGAATAACTAAAGCACAATCAAATGATAACTAGGATTACAAAGTTAAATTACAATATCAACGTTCTGCAATTTAACTAAGTAAACCTACAAAAGAATCAAATGTTTATATCTTGTATATGTACAAGATATTAAAAGTATTGAGTATCATCAACAAAAGATGTGCTTCCCAAAAGTCTACTAGGTCCTCTATCTGGGCAGCCTAGTATGCAAATCCTGAAGCCTTAGCTTATACATGTCCTTCACCTGAGAATGCATGTAAGAAAACAAAGTCAATACAATGGTTGGTGAGTTCATAAAGTTTATGAGTTTAAAATAGTTTTAACAAACCTCCTTCGGTAAAATCTTAACCTTATTAACTCCACATGTAATATCTAAATCGGTATGCTTATATATAGGGCATACCCCTGGGTCGAGCCTACAACCCGCCCAGACGCCATCTCACCACATACTAATCCGGATATGACACTGTTGTTAATAATAATTAAGCATTTTACCTACCAATCAACCCATTCCTCATCAAAGCTTTGGTTGTCTGTTTCAAAGTTTACAAGTCGATATTGTTTACAAGTGTTAGTTTCAATGTATTTTTATCAAGCATCAAGTTTCACACGCACATAGTTTAGCTGTCCCTAATCCCATACGTGAGTACAAGCTCTGCACTAGCAGTCGTTTAGCAATTACGTAGCTCACAGATTAGTTAAGCTTAGTCTAGCAATTACGTGTCTCCTATATAAGATAAAAGCTCTGGTTTACAAGTAGTTTAGCAATTACATATCTCATACATAGACACAAGCCATGCATACACAAGTAATCCAGCAATTACATATCTCATATAAGCAGACAAAAGCTCTGGACTACCAGAAGTTTAGCCATTACATGTCTCTTATATAGATAATAGCTTAGCATCGTTATGTTTATGTTTAGCAATTACATACCTCATATAAGCAGACAAGAGCTCTGGATTACCAGAAGTTTAGCAATTACATGTCTCTTATATAGGTAATAGCTTAGCCTCGTTACGTTTATGTTTTACATGTATCTCACCCCATAGGTACAAGCTCTGGGCTACCAGAAGTTTAGCAATTACGTAGCCTATGGTTAGATACATGTACAATGTTTCATGCGCAAGTAGTAGTTTCAAGCATAAAGTTTCCAGTGTTCACACATTGTTTCATCATGAATCCCATAAGTTTGCATCAAGTCTCATGTTCAAGCACATAGTCTCATAAGTATCAAGTATCATGTTTAAGCATATCACTTCACAAGAATCAAGTATCATGTTTAAGCATAATGTTTTCACAAGCATAAAGTGTCATGTTTAAGCCTATCGTTTCACAAGCATCTAATCTCATGTTTAAGTATCAAGTCTCATGTAAAAGCATCAAGTTTCATAAGTATCCAACAAATGATTTCAAGTATCAGCTTAAAGTATAAGTTGCAAGTCTACTGTCTTTCAAAGAATACTAAGTTTAAATCATAAGTTTCAACATAAGTTTCAAGCATTAAACAATCTTTCAATAATTATATGAAAATGTTTAACATGCTTCTCAGTCCCGAAGTAAAACAAATAAGTTTGAAAAGGGACAAATGAACTCACCTTGTGTCCTTGGTAGTTGACTATGTATAATAAGAATGCACGCTCTCTTTGTTTGCACTTGATATTATGTTTGCGCTCCTGTATTGATTTCATAGTGTTGTAGTTTGTAAGTATGAGTTTGTAATTGACACACATGTGTGTAAGTGTTAGTGTTAGCCCTAAAGTTGGCTAACACTATAAGTCTCGATCATCTTTCGGCCTCTTCTTGTTTGTTAAAAATCTAGTGACACATAGATATGGCCACATTCTTGTTCATGTGATTTGGTTTCTTAACCATAATAATCCTTGTAGTAATTGTTCGAATCCATGCATGTTATCAAAATTTAAGTTGTCAATGTGTTATTTCATTTACTTGATTATTGTGGACCGAAAGAAGAAATGAGTCAAGTATGATCAATGTGGGCCGATTTCACCTTGGGCCGAATATAGATGATCCTTGGTTTGGTTTATTTGAGTTAGAATCCAATTAAAGGTTTAAACCGTGCAATGGGCCAAACAATTTGGGCTTAGGCAATACGTGGAACTCAAATGTTAGGGGCCGATTATGGTTTCAGAAACAGGCTATATGGGCCGAAGGGTTGTTCTAAATAAGATTGGGCCGAGGACTATAGTTTGGGCCGTAGAAGGCTGTTGAGTTGTTTAATGGATAGTGGCCCGAATAGATAGTCACCTGGCCCAAGCTAAATGATTTATGGTTTTCTGTTGGGACTCGTGCAACAAGGTGGGCCGAAGGTGCCAAAGTTGGGCCAAATTAATTGGCTTTAATTGGGCTTTAGGCATGATCAACAATTATGGCCCACTTAAAGTTTGTGTAAAATATACTATTGGGCTGGATCAAATAAGAAATTTGGTTACTATCATCCAAACGTTGGGCCAAGAGTAAGCTTCCTGGGCCGATTAGTTGGAGTTATTCGAAGAGGATGTATGGTCCGAAGTAAATTGGGCTTAAGGAAAATAATTGAGCCTTGTTACACCCCATTTGGGCCGAGAGTCATTAAGGTAGTCGACTAGGGCAGCGAACCCTTTGGTTCAAGGGTTAGGTTCGGTGAGACATCTAAAGAACATAAGGGTTCGGCTCTGCATGCTACATGGCTAGGTTCGTGACAGTGTATAGTTCGGCTAAGGTTACAGCTCTACAACCCTAAGGTTCATCGACCAAGGTTCGCTCCTGATAACAATAGGTTCGTGATCTTCGCTAGGGTTCGTCTCTGGTTCGTCGTGCATGGATCTGCATGGGGTTCGCCTGAAATATCTATGGTTCGGCTGTTGAGGGTTCGCCGAATAGCACCAAGATTCGGCTTCAATGGTCCCAAGGTTCGTGACCTGAACAAGGTTCGCCATAGGTAAATGGTTCGGCCAACAAATGGCAAACATGTTCGGCTCCTTAGCAGCAGCAGGGTTCGGCCACTTGAAGTCGCGAACCCTGTTCTTCAGCCTCCCTTCCGTTCGACTTTAGGCCATTCCAAAGATGCTTCTCTAATCGTGGTGCACCACTAGGTGTTTTCGAGAGGTAAGGTTTGAAATGAAAGGCCCATGGCCGGCTAAATGGGTGAGTGTTCAAACAAACAAAAGAAAATCATGAAAACCCTATTTTTCGCCACATTTCACAGTCCATACCTCAAAATCGATCGCACTAGAGCTCAGATGAGTTGTACTTCCTCGTAGAGGGCTTCAAGATGGTCGCTTAGGCGCAAGAATCACTCGATTTCGTTGAGTATTGATGAAGATATGAAGCTTCAAAGTTGAGAAAGTGGTGATGAAGATGGAAAAACGGGATTGTAGATCTAGAGAGAGGATGGTGAGGATGAAAATGAATTAAATGATATCATTTAGGGTTTATATACCCCGTGAGTATTCGGGTTCGTTTCGGTTGCTCGGTTCGTAATTTCGTCGCGTATCCGGGTCGTTACGCGCGTTTTTCGTAAATAAATAAAAGGATTATCTTTAACTAATTGGATGGTTATTTATTTCTAAAAAAATTATTTTATATTCCATTGCGTTTATTTACTTTTTGAATTATAATATTTTACGCGTTTCTTTAAATTGTTCGCGATTTAATAAATTAGTTTAGTTTATTTTATCTATGATGAGTTTCAAAATTGTAAAATAGGAAATATTTTATTTCCTTAAGTTTATAATCGTTCGTATCGTTTTTCGTTTTCGTTTTCGTTTCGTCAGATCGCGCCGCCATCGCGCGTATTCGTTCGAATGACGATTCGAACGAACACGTCGATGATTTGGCTTTCTGATTCTTGTTTTCTAGTGTTAAGTCATTATTTCAAAACGTTAAATTTTCAGATTCATTCGTACAGATCGTCACCTATACGAATAATTCGTCGGTTTAGCCTTCCGTAATAATAACCGTTAAGGTTTTGTTTTGTTTAACTTCGCGTACGTTTACACCAAATAATATCACATCAAGTATTTATGCTTCAACACTGTGTTGTCTGACATGTTTTCTGACTGTTAAATCTTAAGATTTTAGTCAGATTCAGACAATCATTTAATAGTTTCATGTTAAATCCAAATGCCTCGATAGTATAAACATAGTTTCACGTAATGTGTACCTGAGTTACTGTACATGTTTACTGTTGTGATCACTATTCCGGCACGCGTCCGGCACTGATGTTACACATGGAAACCGAATGTATGTGTGTGCATGGGAATAACATTAGGGTTTCATTATGTACAATCAACCTTGGGTGAGTCATGAATCAAGTATAGAGTTAACAAGGTAGAAGTTGATATGGATTCAATATGAGACAATAAACTAAGGGTTCCTTAAAAGACAATAGAGTTTAATATTGGATTGGGTATGGTTTAAGATTCACTAAGGGAACCATGAATTAGGGTTTTTAAAGACAAGGATTTTCCTAGATCATACTAACAATTGAATGTTGGGTGTCTACTAACAAGAGTTTTCATAAACTACATTATAAACTAAGCATGGGTTTTGATATTATTGGGTTCAAATATCGTAGTCCAAGGATAAAGTGTTGGACTCACGACTAATACTTAATACTTAGACAATCTATGAGAACATATAATTACATTAGATAGTATTTGAAATATCTAGGATGGATTATACATGAGATCGATCAAGGAATCATTAATGAACAAAAGCTAGTAATGGGCCCGATATTAATCAAATGGAATTAACCCAAGGGCATCATGTTAAATATACTTTTCATAAATTAATTATATTTTAAATAAAAGAAATCAATTTATAAACCTTATTAAATTAAAATAAATGATTTTAACTTAGAGTTTAACTTAACATGAATTATTTTGAAAACGCTTTAGTTAAAGACTTGTAATGGTTAATTTTGGGATAAGGGTTATTACTAGGTAATGAGTTTAGACTAGTTAGATGAAATTCTAGAAACACATTAGTAATGCAGGACACTTAGTCGCACACCGAGACCAAACCCTAGATACGACTATTATAAATACTTATCATCTACGAATCTTCTTAAAATAACTTAGGTGCTAAAGATACATAGGCAACAATCAAAGAGCGCGCATATCTTTTGTGGTTCATTTGTACAGCAACACAGGTGAGTTCATTGCCCCTTTTCTAAACATTTTGTTTTCAAACGCGGGGCTGAGAAGCATGCGTAAACCTTTTTCTTCAAATATGTTTTACGTATATGCTTTTAATTATTGTATGTTATATATATACATGTTTATATTCCTAGACTCCTGTCTAGGTATGTGTTATGTAGAACTAACTAAAGAATAAATTAATTACTCTCATGAGTAATACTTTAAATCTAAAACTCTGAAACAAACACTTAGTCCATCAAGTTTGAATTCATAGAATCTAAATTCAAAGAGGAATCAAAAGAACTAAAGCCAAAGATCATAATCAATGGAAATCTAATCCAGTGTGCGATCAGTAAACCAAGGATCCTACTCAAGAATCTACAGTCATTGTGAAATCATGGAATACTAAAGATCAAACTCAAGAGAATCAAGAGAATCAATGGAATCATAACCGTGTGTGAATCATTGAAATAATGAAATCATTAAGATCTAATGAAATCATTAATGTTTAAGTTAAGGTGGATGTCAGTTGTATGTAAATCGAGACCACGTGTAACACACGGAAAGTCCCGTCACAATAGTAGACTCTTGTAGTCAAGCTATATGGGCATAACTTAAACTATCAAACGAAATCAAGAGAACAAAGACGATCAAGAATCAAAGGATATCCTTAAAGTCCCGACATGTACAGTAGGCCAAATGGTCAAGCTGATATGGGCAAATCATGAAAGTCCCGACTCATACAGGTAGACTCATTTTGAGTCATGCCTGATATGGGCCACGTGTGAGAGAGTACAACTTGGACAACCACCAACAACTAAGTCTAATTGATTGAGTCAAATAAGGCCCAATCATCATGTCTTAGTTGTATTTAAATGCTTAATTATTAATTTAATTAAACATTTAATATTATATTTCTACAAGTGCTATGGGTAATCATGTAAACATAGTGAACTCAGGAAATCAGAGGTATTTCAAATTGTGGAAATCAAATTCTAAAATGGAAGTGGGTGGTATGTAAGACGCTTAATTATCATTAACACCAATGTCCTATGCGGCTTAGTATGTGGTGGGATGGCTTCTGGGCGGGTTGTCGGCTCGACCCTTTCGTATGCCCTATACATAAGCATACCGAGTTGGATGATACAGGTGATGTTAATGAGGTTAAGGTTGTTACCGAAGAGATGGGTAAATGCTAATGTACACATGTTTTTAAACTTCTAAACGAAATGTTTGAGGCTAAATGGGAATGAAACTGGATGATAGGTAAGACGCTTAATTATCATTAACACCAATGTCCTATGCGGCTTCGTATGTGGTGGGATGGCGTCTGGGCGGGTTGTAGGCTCGACCATTTCGTATGCCCTATACATAAGCATACCAAGTTGGATGATACAGGTGATGTTAATGAGGTTAAGGTTGTTACCTAAAAGATTTGTAATAGGCTATTCTTTTGAAATGGAATTGAAAGGTAGATAAAATGCTTAATTATCATTAACAACAATGTCCTATGTGGCTTAGTATGTGGTGGGATGGCGTCTGGGCGGGTTGTAGGCTCGACCCTTTTGTATGCCCTATACATAAGTATATCGAGTTGGATGATACAAGTGATGTTAATGAGGTTAAGGTTGTTATCTAAAAAGGGATTTGCAAAAGCTATTTTTCAACAACTAAACTATATGAACTCACCAACCATTGTGTTGACTTTGTTTTCTTTCATGCTTTCTCAGGTGATGTATAGGATTAAGCTAAGGTTTCAGGAATGCATGCTAGAATGCCAGTTAGAGGACTTAGTAGTTTTTGGGAAGCACATATTTTGTTGACTACTATGAATCACTTTTGATATCTTGTACGGTTACAAGATAGTAAACTTATGATTCATTTGTAGAATTACATGGTTAAATTATCGAACGTGGACAATTATAATTTAACTTTGTAAATTTTAGTTTTATGTCATTGTGCTTTAGTTATTCTTAACATTGATGCTTTGTAAACAATTTGATCATCACGATTATCACTTTCGATATCGCGCCCCGAGAACCTTCCGCCCGACCGGACACACGATCCGGCCCGCCGGCTCGGGGTGTGACATATGGTCATGTAGAACACCTCTATATGCGTTTTCAAAATTCATTGTTTGACATAAATACAACCAAACAGTTTAATAAATAAGCATCGGAAATATATAAATTGTGCAGCGGAATAAAATATGTTTTAACATGCAGCGGAAAATATGTTGTTAGACATTACATCGTTTCAAAATACATAACATAAATAAATATTGTTCGATCAAATGACTCGACATAAAAGTATGCAGATCCTAAGCTCATGTCCTTAGGTGCATTTCCTGAAATCCTTATGCCTGTCAGTTACCTGAGAATAAAAGTTTAAAAAAAAAGTGTCAACACAATGGTTGGTAAGTTAACAGGTTTTTATATACATAATTGTAAGGAAACATGTGTCATGCTGTTTATCATAATGTTAGTCCCGAGCCCTAGGCTCCAAATGTCAGTGCGTCACTACCAAACTAGACTTGTTAGTCCTTGTCTCCGCTATGTCTCGTAATAACATAGCAAGATAGGTCAAAATTTTATGTGTCCCAACCTCCAGTCAGTATTGTGCCACGTGGGGTTCGTCACACCCAAATAGATCTATTTAAACTCACCTCGTTGTTTGTACATTAACGGTAAGACTTTGTGAGGGCTTGTTACGATTACAACACTTAATGTTTGTCTAATAAACCAGCATACATAAATAATGTTTGTACAGTAATAATGTTTGACTCGATTCAACAAGTATTCTCCCCTTATTTGAAAAGTTTGTAAAAGAGTAAAGAGGGGCCGTAAACTCACCTCAGTAATGATCGGAAATAATGCGTAAGCTTTGGTTGGAAAAGCATGTCGGTCACCGGCTACCTATATCGTATACCATACGTGAGTTTGTGTAAGTGCTCGTGTTCGTGTAAGTGCTCGTGTTTGTGCTCGACAACCCTTGGTTGTTATGTTTGTCCGTGTCGGTCCACATTGACCGTGTTTGCTCATGTTGGTCCACATTGACCGTGTTTGACCATGTCAAGTCAACGACTCGTTGGTGAACCGTGTGTCGGTTGTGATTCGTGTAACATTCGTGCTTGTGCTCGTCGTGTGCAAAACGCGCAAGTTGCGTTCATGGACAACTTACTATTTATAGTAAGTTTCCATTTATAGCAAGTTCCCCAACACATATCGTTTTTAAGGTTCTAGCATGCTCATTAGTCCTATGTGATCATGTTAACACATAGCACATCATCATAGGTAGTCAAATAAGCATACAAGTCATTTTTACACATTAAAGTTTCCTAAAAAGGAATGTTTCTAAATCTAGCATGAATATCATCGGAAACCATCTAACTTAGCATGCAATCATCATATCGAGTCACAATAAGTCATTTAGCATACTCACAACATACATAGCTTTCATAAATTGATATTTCACAAAATAAAGTTACTAAAAATAGTAACTATACCCAATATCACTCAAATGATTATTCTAGGCATTCTTAATCCATCATTATACCAACTTTCATCATATAATACTATTTAACATCATCTAAACATACCACTCTAGACCAAATTATTATCTATCAACATTTAGGCCACAAAAGTTACTAAATATAGCAACTTAGCCAAATATGACCAAAATCAATTCACAAATCGATCTCTAAACATCATAATCATCATATTATTATCCAAATAGCAAATCTACACACAAGAATGTTTATAATCTCATTCATAGCATCATTTTGTAACTAAAAAGTTACTAAAAATAGTAACTTCATCAAATGACCCACTTTCAACCATTTTAACATTATCAAATCATGTAACACACTACTAACATCATCAATAATCATCAAAATTCATCTAACAACCTTAGATCATGCATGCATGTAGGTATTTCACCCATTCATGTACAAACCAAGTACCATACACATTCATATCCTCATTGATCGTTATGAAACCTCATAATATGCTACCAAATCATCATAGATCATCAATAATCACATAAATATCATCAAACCAAGAACCATAAGTTGTGCATGTGTGGTGATAGTGCTTGCATGTGTGTTCAAAGGCATGCATGTGAGTGTAGAGGTGTGAAAAGTGTGTTTTAACCATAGAAACTACCTCAAGAGGCTCAAGAATGGAGGGATGATGATACTAGCAGCCTCTCAAGCTCCTGATCAGTTGGTTTGAGCAGAATCGAGGTGGTGGTGGTGATCTTCAAGCTACAACACCCTTCTCCCAAGCTTCAATCTCCAAATCCTTAGCTTCAACAATGGTGTTTTTGGGGTTCCAATGGTGTTGTCAATGATTATGGAAGAGATGAACCAAATGAATGGCGTGTAAGCTCAAAAGAAATGATTAAAGTTGATAGAGTAGGCATAATGGTCTTGGTTTTATAAAGATTTGGCGTCTGGGTGTCGTCGCGTACCGCCGAGATGGGCAAAAAGATGCTTCGCGTACCGCGATGGATTTTGGGATTCAAAATCCCCCGCCCACCTATCGCGTACTGCCATGGGCCTCTCCAGGGTCCTTAGCGTACCGCAACGGGTCCTGGAAGAACCCAATAGACCCATTTTCAATGGTTTGATCTGTTCGTCGCCGTTTTCACGCTTACGGACTATCGTTCGGCCTCGTTTGAACTTTCAAGTTCAATGTTTGAGCGTTTCGTAAGGTTTCTAGTGTTTTGTTACACGATGTGCTAAACGTTCACCAACGTTCGTGTTTTCTCAGACACGTGTGTGCGTGTTGCGATAATTCACCGAATTATCGTGTTGTGTTAGTGTTCGTACAGTAATGCCACGTGTCTCACTAAATTAAACTAATTCTAGTGTCATATGTACAGTTATCAATTAAATAAACATTTAATTAAAAAGAATGCTGACCTGGAATTTACGGGGTGTCACAATAACTAACATCAATTGGTTATATTTATATAAAGTCTTATTTTAATGTTGTATAAAATTAAAACATAGATATTTGTATTATTTATTTAAAATTTATAGAATTTAGTTATGATTAAAGTTAATAAAAGTTTGTAAACATTTTGTTTACCAAACAAGATATATATATATATATATATATAGATTTTTATAATTAAAAATTTATTTGTTTAAGTTATTTATTTATAAATAAATTCTAAATCTTATAAGGCTTATTATAAATCTATTAACTTTAATTAATATTTTTTTGTATTTAAATAAATTCTCATACATATGTATATTAAAGATGTTTAAATTTGTTTTCGCATATGTATAGGTATATATAGATGTATTTGTATAACTGTATAATAACTCATAGATGAAATTTTTAAATGATGTTGTTAATTATTTAATAAATATAATTGCTTAGTAAAAATTAAATGAATGTTATAAGAAAATCATGAAAAATTACTACAATAAGTTATTTGTTTCATTACAACTCATATTAATTTGAAATCAGTTGATGTAAATACAACTCGTTTAGACACAAACTGATTTTGTTTAAAATTCATCATAACCCGCACCCTTCCTGACCCGCACCCTTCTTGACCCATTACTTAACCCAACCATTATTCCAGGCATAATTAAGTTAAACCTTTTGCTGAGAAGGAACATAAAGTGTAATCGATTCCAAAAACCGTTCCTAATTACACACAGGCGATGACACCAGCGGTTTTATCGGAATGAGCTTCGACGGGTTTACAACTCCGTTCTCATGCTCAACAAGACTAGACAATGTTGTAAAAACAGTCTGAGTGATGTCACTTTGAGCTCACGGGAGATCATCCTGATTCTGAAGATTTCTTCTCGTTTTCACTGGATTATAAAACATGTGCTCTCCGATATAACTCCGTCCAAACTGCAATTTAGCTCCAACATCTTGTAGAAAACCCTAAATCACAAATTCTTCAAATTAACCAAAAATTTTCGCGCTCATATCCTTCCGTTTTGAATTTAGCTGATGATATGTGCTGTGTTCTTGATCGGTACATCATCTCGTGCCAACTACCGGTAAAGTTTTTGCAAAAATTTTCACGCTTTTCGAATTACCTTTGGTTTTGTTTTCGAAATGATCGATGTAACATCTTCCGAGCGCGATTTCTTCGTCATGAATCCATGGTTTTGGTGCCATTGGACCGCAACTTCTGCCAGAGTCTGTGTCTTTTGCCCGCTTCCCTTTTTCTTCCTTTTGTGGGATTCTTGAGTCTCGAGCACGACATCGTTAAACACGAAATCCGGTTCATGTCGGAATAGCATTTTGTTGAATAACCGGTTGCGTGAAAGATGAAAAACCCGGTTGTGTGAAAGATGAAAACCCGGTTTGAGGATTCGGTTGTTTCCATTGAGTGTTCGGGTTTTGTTGCATTTGAAACAAACACCTTCAGATTGTATTCGGGTCGTTCAACAAGTTAAAATTGAGGTTGTTTGAGTTTGGATTCATCTTTTATATACGAGGGTAGATGATTTTAGAGAGTACGAATTGTTGTTTTTAAAGCGTGATTTTTTTAAATATGGAAGAGTTTATACATGTGATAAAAATAAGGTTTATTTTTATTTATTTTTTTGACCGTTGCCAAAGATAATTTTTGAAAAAGGGAGAAAGTTTCGAACGAGAAGCGGGGGCCGCACTGCGGTCGAAATTGAGGCAGCAGGGGGAAGGACGGTGCACCTGCTTGGCCCTGCCTCACCGCTACTTCCCGCCCGTTTCACGGGGCACCTACTACCGACGGTCTTACGAGTAAATAATAATAATAATAATAATAAAATAATAATAATATTTAAGTAATGATTATTATATAATATAATAATAGTAATATCAATTAAATAATAATAATTCATTAATACAATATACATGTGATGAAAGTCAACAAAAAGGGCCCAAATAATAATAATATCTTGAAACAGGCTGGCCTAGGATTTGTCGAAGTACGTATAAAACCTTATACGGAATATGTGCAAAACAAGAAAAAAAAAATCAAGTCTTAGAGGAACGTGTGCGTAACCACCCACTTTATAAGAATGGTGGGTATGCCCGAGGAACGTGTGCGTAACCACCCAATATATACAACACACTAATTTTTTCTTCATAACAAACACTCTTTAATTTTCACATCACACAAAAAAAAATCAAACAAAAAATCAGTATTTTTATAAAAATAGAGTTTTTACGGGAAGATGACGATTTTAGCGAAGGAGAAGATTTTTTAATCGAAGCCGCACAACTTACTCTCGACATCATCAGACAACAAATTGAAAGACCTGTTCTAACTAGAAGAACAAGTCTTTATTAATTTGTAATTTTTTATTAATTTGTAATTTTTTTTATTAATTTGTAATTTTTTTTATTAATTTGTAATTTTTTTATTAATTTGTATTTTTTTATTAATTTGTAATTCTTTTTATTAATTTGTAATTTTTTTTATTAATTATATCTCATTTTAATTCAAAAAGGAATGATGACGTGGAGTGAGTGGGTAATGAGACATTTCCACCAAAATGGTGGGGTGAATGGTTGTGGTGAGTGCCTACGTGGCGCATAGATGGAGTGATTGGGTAACGGGGCATACCCCATGGTCTAATCTAAATTTAAATTTTGTAATAAAAGAGTAATTATGTTGTCATTTATCACCTTTTTACATCAATATTGTTAATTATCACTTTCTTACACCACTATCGACACTTACAATTTCTTATCATTTCATTTAATTTATCTCTTATTAAACAACTATATTCACTCTCTTATTAAATATTTATTTTTTCACTTATTAAATAATTATAATAATAATTGATATATTATTTATCATTTTGTTATAAAACACACTTAAAATTTGTTTATAAAATAAGAAATTTTCTAAAATCAAAATTTTTTAAAGTAAGATATATTTTATTTTGAAAAAAAAACAAAATTTACGAAAAAACAAGCTATCTTAGATAAAGTTACCCTTTTGATGCGTTATGTTTAACGCTATTTTTAAACTGGGTCATTTAACTTTAATAATTACAAATAATATATTTAATATTATTTATTTATAAAAGTTAGTTTTTATTTTCGAATACATCAATTGTTATTCATTAAAAGGTCATATATCATTTATATAGTGATTTAAGTTTTTAATTATTTTTTATCACTTAAAATATTTATGAATATGTAAATTAATCATTTTATATTAAAATACCGTTTTATAATTGTTAAATTTACATTGTTACCTATATAATATTTTATATTGTAATACACGGGTAAATAACCTAGTTAAGTATATAGGAATGAGTTTGTTTGCATTCGCAACTGCTGTCATAGTCAACAATGTTGAAACTTTCAGGAAAAAACTTCGAATTAGGAGGGTAATCCTCTTGGTGAACTGATCGTACCCTAAACTGATATAGGTGAACAAGTAGAGTATACTAGGGCGCTTGAGACAACCATGTCGAAGGAACTCACCAAAATGACCCAACAGTAATCTTTTTTTCTTTTAAAAGATATAATTTTAGTTATATGTTTTAATCCTATCTAACTTTTCTAAAATTAATTGATACAAATGAAATGTATATAAATATTTATATAAGGGAACGACAACATTGCGAGTGAGTAATAATAATAATAATATTTAAATAATGATTATTATATAATATTAATTAAAGTATAGTAATTCGTTAATAGATGTGATGAAAGTCAACAAAAACGACCCACAAGAATTAATAAAAATCAATAAATAATTATTATTATATAATATTAGTAATAATTAAATAATAACAACTAGAAAAATGATGGCGAGAGTGACACGATTAAATTTCATGTGATGCAATGCTTTGGTATGATTAACATAATAAATAACGATTGGTCGTTTATGAATAGTGAAACATAAACTGAAAAAATTATTATGCACTATAAGCGATATCACATGATGCGGTGTGTACACGAATTTCATTACGCACGTAGCGCATTAGATACATAAAGAGATGTATTGTATTACAACAACTCAATTTTTGGAAATTAAACCTTACATAGGAAACATTTAGTTGGTTATTTAGTCGGTTTCGTCTCATTTTTTATGAACAGCACGCTACCATCATTTGATAAAACCCATTTATTAACTTAAGTTATATTTTTTATTTACAAATGTTAAACAACTTCCGTTGATCGTAGATATAACGTAAAGCTCCACAAATCCGGTAACACATTTGAGATCTAGTTGTTGTTTCGTTGCTATTAGATGCAAATTCAAGTAACTTTGTTTCATTTTGTTGGAAAAAAAATACCAAAACAAACAAAAAAAATGTTAGGCACGGAAGTCAAACCCACGTCACCACGCAGGATACAACACTAATTAAATTAGGATTACCGCCTGAGCTGTCCAACAAATTTAAACAATCAAGACCTATATGAATTTTGTTAAAAAAACCACAAAAAAATGGGAAAAAAAAAAGAAGCTAGGTTTCGAAACCAGGTCAACACAGACCCAACACTGGCGCATAATAACCATCTCAGCTGCCCAAAACACTTTGTTACATATCGAAATTAACGTATAAAACCGTATACGAAATATGTGCAAAAAAAAAAAAGCAAAACCATCGACATACGAACGTAGGCCTGTAAATGAACCGAATAGTTAATGAACTTTTCTTGAACCGTTCGGCAGCAAGTTCGTTTATGTTCGTCTATTTAATAAACGAATGAACACACCAAGTGTCCGTTTATTTATGTTCATGAACTGTTTGGTTATGTACGTTTATTTGTGTTCGTTAATGTTCGTTTATGTTTATTAACTATCTAATTTACGAATGATATATTTACATTTAAAAGACTTGTCATTTGTATTCGTTTATGCTTGTTCAATTGTGTTCGTTTATGTTTGTTCAATAGTGTTGATATTTATTTATGATTGTTCAATGATGTTAAACAATGTTAATTTATGTTTGTTCATTTATTTTGGTTTGTTTGTGTTCATTTATGTTCATGAACAGTTCGTTTAATTTATTAATGAATGAGCACAAATGAACACGAACATATTCATTTTATTAATAAACGAACACGAACACAAAATTCATGTTCGTTAATGTGGTCATGTTCGTTCGGTTCGTTTACAGGCCTATACGAAGCATTGGTAACCCACCGAGAATTAAGTATATAGGAATTAATAATGCTTATTATTATTTCATAACATTAAAACTAGTTATTATATAATAAGTAAATAATAATAATTAATTAACTAACCGTCCAACTTTTGTAGATGTTTTGATTTATTGTTTTAGAATAAACTAACAGAGGCTTCGATAGTTTTTTTGTCTACGTTTTGATATTCATGATGTTGTTACAGCGGCATGACGATGATCTCAAAATTTATTATATATATATATATATGGTTTCCGGTCAATTCAATTACATTGAGAAAATATCTGGATCGTTTATAATGTCTGAGAATAAATCTCAACCGTGAAAATTTAAGTTAAGAAGTAGTTATGAAAACAATTTGCCCCTACTTCTCCATTGTACCCGAGCACCAGACATGTATAAAACTAGTTAATAATAATAATTATTAAATAATAATTAATCTTTCGTTTTATTTGGTTGTGTTATGGTGGTTGGAAGTTGCGTGTGGTTATCAGTGAACACAACCACCAAGGGGCTGAACAATCTTATATATTAATGCTAAATGCCAATGAGCTTGTTGCTCAACTGACACTCCATAATTCTCATAAAGCTTAGGCTTTGTGAGGTCATGGGTTCAAATCCTAGCCAGAGCGGTCAGTAGAGGGTTTTACCACATAGTGGCTTTCCTCCTGAGCCTGAGAAGCTGGTGGATTTGCTCAATTCAATGCTCGCCAACACCTGAGCTTTAGATACCGGGGAGTTGGTAGCGGACTGTGGTTGCAGCGCGTGGGTTGTTGGGTCCAAGGATCCATTTGGGGTATGAAGAGGCATGCCACTGAGCACTCGTTAGCTGTTCAAAAATATATATATTAATGCTAAATTTTATAACTAAGCATGACATTTTTTTATTATGGTGTGATGGACACGTTTATAATGCCTACACCTTAGGGTTTTGCGTCATAATAACAACTGTTTGTAACATGCTTTTATATATGTGTTTTCGATACACAGGATCGTGTATGCGTTCAATATTAGAAACCGTGACAAAATTCCCAACGCAACGCGCGAGTAATTTTCTAGCTTGTAATTAATAAGTGCTTTTTTTTAGTTAACTTCAATATTTTTTTGAACAACAAACGTTTGGTTAATCGAGATCACGTTGTCAAATATCACCCTTTTGGCCAAAAGAATAGAGGATAATGACCTGACCTACCTTTATAGGATGAAACCTACGGCTAAGAAAAATCTGTTATTATAATGTGTATGTATATATATATGTGTGTGTATTCAGTCATCGTGATCTGTTATTATTTCTTTGTTATTTTTTTCTTTCTTTAGAAAGGCGATGAACCAGTACCACAGGTAACCGCAAGTGGCAGATGTTGCATTAAATCTTATTATAACATTAACCGCGTGACTTGTGAAGATCCTTTTAATTTTTTGTAACGAAATAAATTAACTTTTATTAACCACCTATGAGTCTATGACCTGTATGTATCTCTAGATCTTGTAATTTGATAAGATCGACTTGAATCCATCTTAAAAAAATAGAGGACTTTTTTACAACTTGTGATTTTGTAATATTAAAGTAAGCCTGATAATCTTAATTTAAAACAAAATAAATCAGTTGACTTGAGTGAGTAATTATTGCATTTTGAATTGAAATAAATAACATCAAACGTGTTGAGATGTATGGGTAACACCTTAACACAATACGGGTCAAGATATGTAATTTAAAACTATCAAAATAAAATAAATTTAAACGGTAAATATTTATCAATTATATATTTGAAAACAAATTATGCAAATAAATAATTTATTTACTTGCAACTCATTTTAACTTTAACTAAATTGGTGTTTTTTTAAAAAAAAACTCATTTAATTTAGATCCATACTGGCTTACTTGAAACATATCGATCTTGATTTGCATTCATCCAGATCCGAACCTGTTCTAACCCTTTAGCTGACCCATTTCAACCCGTCCATTTTACAAAATCTTATATAAATGTCGACCTTTTATGGAGAGTATTAACTTGCGCACAAAAAATGGGAAAAGATGAGGAACTACACCTAGTGATGTTCCCTTTCTTTGCGTTTGGTCACATAAGTCCTTTTGTGGAGTTAGCCAACAAGTTATCATCATGTTGTCCTGGTGTCAGGATTTCTTTCTTTGGAGCTGCAGCCAGTGTGAGCCGCATCGAAACCATGCTTGAACCAACCGCTAAGGCCAAAGTCATCCCCCTAACTCTACCACATGTCGACGGTCTCCCTCGAGGGGTGGAAAACACCTCCGACGTCTCCCCAGAGGCCCATGAACTCCTCAAACCCGCGTTAGACCAGATGCAACCCCAGATCAAGACTTTGCTCGCAAATCTTCAGCCTAAAATCGTTTTCTTTGACTTTGCGCAATGGTGGCTCCCGGAAATAGCGTCTGAGCTTGGCATAAAAACCATCTTTTTCTCTGTTGTTATGGCGAGTTGCACGGCCTATGTCACCTCCTGGCTCAACTACCATACGCTTCCAACCATGGAGGAAATGAAGAAACCAAATGGGCTTTGTCCTAAAGGTACTCCATGAGTTATAAGGTCGTGTGTTCTAATCTCATCCAAAACATATTGGGGCTGAGGAGGCCAGGGGTTTCCAAAAATGGTTTTCTTTTGCGGTGGACTACCCTGGGTTCAGGTGTTGCCACATGATCCGGGTTCCGAGTCTTCGGACTCGGTGATATCCTGGATCCAAGGTATTGCTGGTAAATATATATATATATATATATATATATATATAGGGAGATGATCAAATGTTAACCATTCCTTATTGCATTAATCAAATAACTGTATCTTATTACTTTGGGGCATACATTAAAGTAAATCTAAATGTGTATATTTTTTTAATTAATGTAGAACCCACTTGCATTAATAAAAAAAAGAAGAAAAAACCTAAACCTTTAGATATATATATATATATAGGGAGATGATAAAAAATTAACCATTTCTTATTGCGCTAACTGAATAATTACATCTTATTACTTTGGGCCCACATTAAAATAATCCAAAAGTGTAGGTATTTTTTTCATTTTTAATTAATTTAATTAATGTAGGGACCACTTACATTAATAAAAAAAGAGGAAAAATCTTACACCTTTAAATTTACTTTAATGTAGGTCCCAAAATAGTAAGATGTAATTATTCGGTTAACACAATAACCATTGGCTAACAAAGGAACGACACCCTATATATATATAGGAGAGGGTTCTTAAGAAAACTCTCAATCTCTAGAAAACTAAGAAAACTATTTTTTTTTCACCGTTGATTTAAGTAATCTGCGGTTTATTCAATTCGTTTTAGACGATAAAAGAGAAAAAAGAATATTAGAAAGATGATTATCAATAATTAAGAGGAGAAAGAGAAGGAATAATTAAATACCATATTATCAAAGGACATTTGTTCCAATGGCACCAATGTGTGTTAAAGGTGTCCTCCGTAAAATTGGTTGAGGGTTCTAGTCTCATAGTGGACAAAAGGTGGAAATAATTTGTTGTTCAAAAAAATAAAATAAAATAAAATACCATATTAATTCTATAAATAAATGATGTTTATTTTACCAAAATTTCCTTTCAAATAAAAAAAATAGTGAAAGAAATTACATGATAGGTTAATTGAAGTATCATTTATTGGTTTTAATAATTATATCTAATCATTATTTTTTTTAATAATTATATATATTATTTTAATTAATAATGTATCCTTTATTTTGTTTTGAGTTTGATAAAATCTTGATTATTTTTTAATCGTTTATTGATAAAAGCTTTTTGACTTTTTTTGAAACTTTTTTGACTTTTTGGTTTATTTATCTAAAAAGGTTGGTATATTTATATGCTCCCATATTTATATACATATATATATAAGCAAGGAGGAAATTGTGTGTAATTTAAGAGTAGAATAGTATTGCCGTTCAAAAAAAAAACTAAAGAAAAAACAATATTTATAAAAATTTTATAAAATTACCATGGATTTGTGGTTGTCGGTAATTGATCCATCTATTATGATTTATCGTCAATATTATTATTAATTTAACAGCTGACTAATTAACCGGTATTAATTTAAATATTTATGTATTTATTTATGTTTTCAGCTCTGGAACTGCCTGAAACCATCACTTTAAAGACCTTCGAAGTTCTAGATTTCATGTACATTTTCAAGAGCTTCAACGGCACACTTAGCGTGTTCGATCGCAATATGAAAGGCATCAACGGATGCGATGCTGTACTCTTAAAGTCATGTAGAGAAACAGAAGGACCGTACATCGATTACATCTGCCACCAACTAAAGAAGCCGATTTTTCTAATCGGTCCGATGGTTCCTGAGCCACACTCCGGCGACTTAGATGAAAAATGGGCCAGCTGGTTGAGCCAGTTCCAAGCTAAATCGGTTATATACTGTTCTTTCGGAAGTGAGACTTTTCTGACCGACGAACAGATTAGGGAATTAGCTTTAGGGTTAGAACTCACCGGACTTCCTTTCTTCCTGGTGTTAAATTTTCCAGCGAATCTTGATAAGTCTGGAGAACTGAAAAGAACACTGCCTGATGGGTTTATGGAGAGAGTGAAGGATAAAGGGGTTGTGCACTCTGGGTGGGTGCAGCAACGACACATACTGGCACACGAAAGTGTTGGGTGCTATGTGTTTCATGCAGGTTTTAGCTCGGTGATTGAAGGTCTGGTTAATGACTGTCAGCTGGTGATGCTGCCATTGAAGGGTGACCAGCTGATGAACTCTAAAGTGATTGCTTCAGATTGGAAGGCAGGAGTTGAAGTAAAAAGGAGAGATGAAGATGGGTACTTTGGGAAAGATGATGTGTTTGAAGCTGTGAAGAGTGTTATGATGGATGCTGAAAAGGAACCTGCAAATTCCATAAGAAAAAATCACAAGAAATGGAAAGAATTTTTGCAAAATGATGAGATAAGTAATAAGTTTATTGCAGATTTTGTTGAGAACTTGAAGGCTCTTTAATTGAGAAAATGGTCACATCTTTCTGAAGTTGTCTCCCACTTTAAATATTATTAGTGTTGTTTGGTATGAATAAATGATTATGGTTATAAGCTCCTTTTATTATTGGGATAACTCTACACAAATGTAACCAACTTTTCATACTGTCCCAATTAAGTCACTGGAACTTTTTTCTGTCCCAATTAGGTCATTCAACTTAGTATTGGTGTTCTAATCCTATATAAATAACCTGAATAGCAGGTTATCGCTAATTTTCTACATATTTAACTTATTTAATATGTTAAGTGATGATATAATCATTTTATAAAGTAAATAATAAATTGAAAATTATTTAAAATCATCCACATTTACGCAATATTTTTCGAAAAAAATAAGTTTTTCAAACAATATGTGTCAATATTTAACGTTTGAAACTTAACTTTTTTCAAATATCATGCGTAAATGTGGATGATTTTAAATAATTTTTAATTTATTATTTACTTTATCAAATGATTATATCATCACTTAACATATTAAATAAGTTAAATATGTAGAAAATTAACGATAACCTGCTATTCAGGTTATTTATATAGGATTAGAACACCAATATTAAGTTGAGTGACCTAATTGGGACAGAAAAAAGTTCCAGTGACTTAATTGGGACAATATGAAAAATTGGTTACATTTGTGTAGAGTTATCCCTTTTATTATTATAATAAAAGTGGGTTGTTTGAAAGTATTGTTGAAAATTCCATGGTTGGCATGTACATGCAACAATATTAATGTATGTGAGGATATTACTCAACCTGGCAAAATAAACGGGTCGGGTTGGGTTAGATAGCGGAACAGAATGGGTTCGGGTTAGGATATGTTCGGGTCAAGACGGGTTAGTTTTAAAAATGATCATTTTAGTCCGGGTTAGAACGGTGTTTGACAAAAATCGGTTCGGGTCAGAAAATGTCATCTAAGAAAATGGTCAATTTGGCCCGGGTCAGAACGAGTTTTAAAAAACATAGTCTCGGGTCAAAACGGGTAATTTGAAAATGTAATTTAATAAGCTCAAAAAAAAATATTTTATATGGTTTAAACTGGTTGACATCTAGCAAATAAAAATCAAAACATAAAGACCCAAAATATAAGCCAAACCTGTGATCAAAATCCATATTGACATGAAACCATCGATTTTCAGAATCCAAAATGACATGATAAAAACCTAAGAATGACATGTTTTAACTGTATTTCTTGTTTAAAAAATACATAGTGTTACAGAAGTCTGCCAACTTTGACTAGCACGCCAACGGGTGTCAACTATCAATGATGTGAATCAACGATGATGGACCATTGGGCATAAAAGCAAACTCGGGTTTGCAAAAAGGTGCAATTAAAACACATAAATAAACAACCAAAAAATCCCAAATCAACAACAATCAAATTCAATCTCAATTTCACCATTTTCAATATCCCACAAACATCAGGATCTTTGACGGAAGATTTGTACTTAGCACGTTTAAGTGTTTAACCACATGCGCATCCGTCATTCTCAATTTCTTAAGCTTTGGTATAATACAAAGAAACCTGTACAAAAATCGATTTCTACAACATTCCAGTTATCCAATATTCCAATTGATTTCTTTCAAACCGGTTCTCCCTTGGTTGTGTTCCCTGGATCTCACCGTTATCCAATCGATATCACGATTTCAACCTATGTTCTTCCTGCGCAAGAGTCACGATTTCACCATTTCATGATTTCACGATTTCAACCGGTTGCCTTTTGCGTTCTTCACTTCAGTTCTTCCTGCAGGGGTTAAGAGAACCCGTAAATATCCCCTTTACCCATTCTGACCCGCCTTCTAAATTCGTTTTCTTTATATTACCCATTCTAACCCTCTTGTTTTTTTATTAACCCAATACAACCCATCATATATAAAAATTAACCCATTCTAACCCAAAAATAATCAAATGGATTTAGTTTGTCACGTTTAGATATTACCAATTATTATACTACTAGCATATATACCCATTTGTTACACGTGTTTGTGTAAAAAATATATATATTTTATTATGTTTACATAAGTATATGCAATGTGTTAAAAAAAATAGACATCACAATTGTATTTTTAGTATGTACAACAATCAGTTTAATAAAAAATTACAATGACTAATCACAAATCTCTAAATATTTCTTTGTAAACAACATTTGTTGTTTTGTTTAAAACTTTGTCATCTTTATCAACTATTAAGAGCTTCAATCCATCTTTACTTTTAACTCTAGACAATACCACATAGATCGAGTTAACCATTAGTAAAAACTAGTTGTTTCAAACACAAACCAACTCTACATAGTGATTGTCGTTGACTTTTATATATTGTCATGGCAAAACAATAAAACATACAAACCTGCATCCTCGAATCCTCAACTTCTCCACAATTGTGGCTTCGTCAATCATCCGAGTCCCTTTGAATCCTACTCGGTTGCTCAAAGTCCAAAACGTCGCTTCGTCTCTTTGAATTACGCGGTCTCTTTTGGGTTTTGTAACTCATTTTAATTTGAAATAAGTTGATATTTTTAAAAACAACTCGTTTAGACCCAAACTGATTTTACTTAAAACTCATCCTAAGCTGTACCCATCTTGACCCGCACCCATCCTAACCATTACCCAACCCAACCCACCCATTTTGCCAGGCATAGTTAAGAATAAATCTTTTGTTGAGAAGAAACAGAAGGTGTAATCGATTCCAAAAACCGTTCCAGATTATACATAGGCGATGGCACCGACGGTTTAACCGGAATCATTTTCGACGGGTTTACAACTCCGTTCTCATGCTCAACAAGACCAGACGACGTTGTAAAACCTCTGAGTGATGTCACTTTGAGCTCACCAGAGATCATCCTGATTTTGAAGATTTCTTCTCGCTTTCACCAAATTGTAACACATGTCCTCTCTGGTACAACTCCGTCCAAACTGCAATTCAGCTCCCAACATCGCTTATAGAAAACCCTAAATCACAAATTCATCAAATTAACCAAAAATCAATAACCCTTATCACGAATGTGAAAATTTTCGGCGAATTAAAACACTTAGATTGATTTGATTGAGTTATTAGTCGGAATGAGTATCTCTCATGTAGAAGTTAGAAAAATAATAAACCAGTAAGGATTTATTGATTAGTTCGAAAAGCCTAAATATTGTTTTTAGTAAGACTGGTTTTGTAATTCAAAAAGGTTGCGAATCAACTAGTTATCCGCTTACCTATCAATTTATTGTAATCTTTCACTTTTATGAAAATGATTTGATGTATTTTTGGAAAAGCCTAACAAATGTGAGAAACAACCCATTTCAAACGCTACCCAAACAAATTATCGATGTTTCAGTCGATTATGCGAAAGAGTACGAATCATTGACATGAAATTTTGATCTGATGATGTTGAATTGTTGATGATAGATGATGTATTATTATCAGGGTTTGTTATTAATTTTGTAACAACCGAATAATTATCATATTTGATAGTGTATGAAATCTACGTTGATTTGACAACTGAAATTATTACAGGATGATAGTAAGCGGGAAATGGTGAACGTGGGCGAAAACCGTGCGCGAAACGGAGTTACGGATTGTCCGGAATCGCGAAACGAAGAAAAATCTCAAAGTATGGAACTTTTGGACTCGTCGCGGTACGCGACGAAGAGGTTGAGGATCCTTCGCGGTACGCGATGGACCAAAATATCTGAAATCCTCCAGATTTCTTCGCGGTACACGAAGCCCTAATTGGCTCCTCGTCGCGGTATGCGACGGGTGAGGCGGTGGTGAAAGTTGACTACTTCATCAGATTTGCATGCAGAAATTTATTTTATACATATCTCGAACATATTCGCTCAAGAACACCATCAGACGAACTTTTCTCATCAAATCATCAAATCAAAGCCATCTGATCGCATATTTGAAGCCAGGGAACGTGTTTACAAGTCCTGATCGTTGTTTTAGCCACAGAAATCCGTCTGATTAGGTAATGATTAGTTTTTAACATTCTAGTTTGATTTTGATTGATTAGATCTTGATTTTGAACGTAATGACATAGTTAGGATTGTTGATTATTGCCTAGATGATGGCTAGGATTGATTAGAAATGAAGAACAAGATGTTCTAACGGTTAAATCCTTGTTTTGATCCGTTGTAATGCCCGATTTGCATGAAATCACAACTATGATTATAATGGTTTAACCCATTTGATTATGACAATGTAGGTGATTAGCTTGGTTAATCTTTGAAATGCAAAGGTTAAATCTAAGTGTTTCAAACTAATCACAATCATTAACATACTCATTGGAACGATTATCTGATGTTTATGATAACAGTCATATTAGTATGTTAAACATGGTTATTAAACCTATTCTAAGACTACATTGTGATATTTCATGATATCGGGGTAATCAATGATAAGGATTGATCATTTCTAAGCCATTAATCTGTTTAAGAACTGTTTTAGCATTATAATCAACAACATTAACTATTTGATGACTTTCAAGGCAATGGCTTTGACATTGAACGTTCAGAAAGATCTAATCAGTAGGTTAAAACATAAATAACTTATTAAGTATAAACGAATGCAGAATTACACCATTAGTACCAGTTTACAAGGAATCTTGCTACCGTAAGATATCAAGTGAGTTCTTATAGCCCTGTTTTGAATGTTTTATCATTTTGGGCTGATATGCATGTTATAAAGTTATTTTATGAAAATGATTGTAAGTATGTATAAAGTTATTGTATGAAAGTGATTTTAACCTGATTATGGTCAGGTAAATCATGTTTTCAGGAAAAGTATGTTTTCAGATAAAGAATGTTTTAAGTCTCAATGATGGTTGAGAAGTAAATGATTTTAAGAATTTCAGCTGAGATGTAATGAATATGTTAAGTCTCAATGATGGTTGAGAAGTAAATGATTTTAAGAATCTCAGCTGAGATATAACGAATGTTTTTTTTAGTCTCAACTGCGGTTGAGAAAGAAAAGATTATTTTGTATAAGACACTCGACCGAGGTCGAGGAGGAAATGTGGTTTTCCCAGCTGCGGTTGGGCAAAACATGAGCACTACGGTGAAAGGAGCCGCTTCTGCTTATGATGGTTTAAATGATTTAAACCATGTTATGAATGTAACACCCCGACCAATGGCGGAATCATCGGAGCGTACACGAAGTGTAGATTGTTTAAAAGCACAGGGTGTTTATTGTAATAAATTCAAACCATAAATTCAAACTTGAAATTCCAGCATTCATTACATCAAAAAGGAAATAATAATTCAAACAACTAAATGTTAAACATAATAATAAAATTTAATCAACTCTCTTAGCATGCCTATGTAGCATTCCCACCTGAAACATGTTTAAATAAAAGGGTCAACTATAAAGTTGGTGACCTTCACAGGTTTAAGCACACACACCAAAATAGTTGAATAAAATGTTGATAAATGTTGTAAATAATATGTGTAATCAAGCATTATGAACATACAATATTGAATTAGTAGATAAAGCAGATCAACTAATGTTAACAGAATAATGTTTGACCATGGTAAGCATCGCAATGCTTGAACTAGTAACTATCACTGCGGGCTTCCCCCGAAGGGTAAATCAAACACAGTGGAATGGCCGGTCAATAGATCTATCATAGTCACTAGGGGTGATCAATGCTAAATGTTAACTAAAGTTCAACATGTATAATGTCATAAACTTGTTTCACATAAATTGTTTAAAATATTTGATAACTTGTTTCACCCCAAATAATAAAAGCATAAAAAGGGGCTATGAAGACTCCCTTGTGTGATGAGCTAGTCGTTGCAAATAAATGATAAATATGTAGTCCAAATCGTATCCAACACGATCTAATTTAACCAATAATTAAATCGCACATAACTACGGTAACTATATCTTTGCATTGATTTCTCATAATGTATTTGTGTTCCATATGTTTATAACCAAATCCATAAATATGATTTTATAAAAATTGTTTCAAGTCGTGTTATTGTTTAAAATTTAAAATATTTATTAATGTTGAAAAATACTATAATAATAATTATATTAATAATGATAATAGTGATAAAAGTAATAATACTAATGTTAAAAATAATACTAGTAATAATAATAATAATATTAATAATAATAAGAATAATAGTAATAATGATATTTTTAATAACATCAATAATAATTGTAATAATAATAATATTAATAATAATAATAATATAATAATTTTGTTAACACTATGATCATAATAAAAATATTAATATTCACAATAACAATTATACTATTAATAATATTAGTAATAGCAATATTAATATCTTTGATAATAATAATTATAATAACCATAAAAAGATAGTAATTTATAATAATAATAATAATAATATTAACTAAAATAATTACACTAATAATAGTAACAACTATATTAGTCCTTATAATAATAATAAGATAATAATAATAATTATAATATCAATAATAATAATTATTTTTAGTTATATATATATATATATATATTTCAAAGAAATAAGTAAATGAATAAATATTACATAATCTAAATATAACTTTTTATGTATTTAATTAAAGAAATAAATTAATAACTAATTTAAATTAATTAATTAAACTGAATAATATATATTTCCTTTATCAAATTAATAGTTTTTAAGTTTATAAAAATTTAGGTGGAATCAGAATTTAAAAATACTTAATAAATAAAAAGTTATAAAAATAATTATTAAAATAACCCAAAAACCCGGCCCGGTCGGGTCTTGAACTCGCGACCATTACCCTCTGACATGAGAGTGTTAACCAGTTGATCTAGGCTCATGTATGTGACAAGAAGCCATTCTGATTCATATTAACATTGTAATGCGTTTTCCCCAAATCCCTTTCTAATACCCAAATCGAGCCCTAGTTTCCTTTAACCCCTAAATTCGTTCGAATCATGATGTAATCGAACCAGAAACGTTAGGACTTTTGTTAAGAATCTAAAAAAGAATTCAATGATGTATAGAACACTTACAAACGTTCGTGTTTGGCCTGGTTTCGAACTCACGTGCAGAACTGTCACACCCCCACCCCTCGTCACCTCGTGTCTGGCCTGACGTCACCGAACCGGTTGCGGAAGCATAGTGGTGATGTCTCAGAGGTGAGGGGTGACTTACTTGAACCGATATCATAAGCACACAGATTAACTTAAAGTAAACTCATTACAAGGATGTCGCAATCACAATTACATTACAGCTATATTTATTTAATTACAATATTAATTATACAAGTGCAAATATCCCAAAAGTGCATCCTCACCGGCTATTACTGTTTACCTGCAAAAAGTTTTGAGTTTGAAACGTCAGCACAAAGCTGGTGAGATCGACAGTTCATTTTAAAAACAATATGATATGATAAATATGTTCTCAAAAGTTCAGTTCCGGATAACCATGGGACCTGTATCTAGTTCCTTTCGGACGTCTAGTCTGTCTCAAGATATTACCCGTCGGTACATATCTTAGTGCCTCATTATCTTAATGTCTATCACACCATTAAGAAGTTCAGGAAACAGATAACAAACATTCACACAAGGGGAGATGCAATCCTCCCAGCGAATGGGGTGTCAACCAATAGTACTATCAATGTTTTCTGCTCGGCCACACATGGGTTCACTAGATACAGTTCAAAAATGAGGACTTTCAGTTCCATGATAGAGTTCAGTCTACAGGCAAAATCCCATGAAATCCCACAAAATCACATGAAATCACACAGATATCATTGATGCATATCATATGTTCAGACAACTGTTTGCAGAGTTTCCCCGATGTTTATAAAAGATTAAAAATAAAAGGGGTTGTACGAAACTCACCTGATAGTATAAGGGTAGCAGAGTATCACCAAACTGATAGTATATAGATGATTCTGCATTTAGTTATCTTTAATAAGTTATTTATGTTCTAGTTTACTGATTAGATCCTTCTGAACGTTCAATGTCAAAGACATTGCTTATTAAATCATCAACTCGATATTAATTATATAATTAATTAATTTAATATCATATCATACAATGTATGATAATGTAGGAACCTACATTGCATTAGATTCCTAATACAAAGTTGATGACACTCTAGATTAATCAGAATAATCTCAGATTAACCAAATAGTTAATGTTGTTGATTATAATGCTAAAACAGTTTCTAGATGATTTAATGGCTTAGAAGTGATTAATCCTTATTATTGATTACCCAAATATCATGAAATATCACAATGTAGCATCAGAATAGGTGAAATAACCATATTTAACATACTAATCTGACTGTTATCACAAACATCAGATAATCATTCCAATGAGTATGTTAATGATTGTGATTAGTTTGAAACACTTAGATTTAACCTTTGCATTTCAAAGATTAATCAAACTAATCACCTACATTGTCATAATCAAATGGTTTAAACCATTATAATCATGGGTATGATTTCATGCAAATTGGGCATTACAACGGATCAAAACAAGGATTTAACCGTTAGAACTTCGTGTTCTTCATTTATAATCAATCCTAGCCATCATCTAGGCAATAATCAACAATCCTAACTATCTCATTACGTTCAAAATCAAGATCTAATCAATCAAAATCAAACTAGAAGGTTAAAACGAACCGTTACCTGTTCTGACGAATTCCTGAGGTTAGAACGACGATCAGAACTCGAAAACACGATCCGTGGTGCGATTTACGGCTTCAAACGGCTTTAATTTGAAGATTGGAGGTGTAGATATGCTTATTTTTCGTCTGGGATCATAAACAGCTCGAAATGGATGGTTTTTGAGGGTTTCTATGCGTTCTGATCGTCTTAAACAACTTTAGACCGACATAGTGCCTGGGGCGCATCGCCCCAACTGGAGGGCTGGGGTGGGGCGTACCGCCCCACGTCACCTGCGTCACCATTTTGCTTTTAAACTTCGTTTCGCGATTCCGGGAGCATACGAACTCCGTTTTGCGCGCGGTTTTCGCCCACGTTCATCATTTTTCACATACTATCAATCCCCAATAACAAAAGTTACTAAATCCTCGTGAATTTCAAGCACGACCAAATGTGCTCACGTCATTAATGCCGAATTCTTCGTACGCAACTGTCACAAGAACCGCTCGACTCGAAGCTTTTATGGGCTTGATTCACGATGGGGAGAGCTTCTAAATCGGTTTCGATTGCTCAGACTTATTCGCAGGTATAGAAAGAATGAGTGGGATGATTTAATTTGATTATTACGCTCGTTTATATAGATTTTAAGCTTCACGTTCGAATTCGGGTAATTAGGAACAAACTTTGAATAAATCCTTAACTTATTCGACTAATTCTTTGATGTTAACGATCCCACGAAGTTCGTAGATGATAAAAGTTCAAACTTTATCGATTTTTACTCCCAAAATCGCGTTGTGAGTTGAATGGGTCGAAATGGGTCGTTGGTTGGTTCATGGGTGATCCATAAGAGAAATGGGTGAAGGAGATGAATACTTTGAGAGTTTGACATAATTAGTCCCTCCTTGTTTTTATTTATTTTCAGCTTTGACAATAATAACCCCTACAATTTCTTAAAACCTTTTAAAAATTTTTATTAAATTTATAAACTTTATAAAATCACTACATTTTTCTAAATTTAATATTTATTCATTTTAATGATAATAATAATAGTATTTTTTTATTGTTGTAAATATATATTTATAAAACTTCCCTTTAGAAATCTTAAATACTTGAGATTTTTATTTATATTATTATCATATCATTATAATATTATTAATAATAATAGTAATAATAATAATGATAGATAGATAAAAATTTCCCATTTAAAATCTTGAAATTACATAATTAATCGAAATGTTACAATGAATATGAATGATGTATGTAAAGAAGTCTTGTACCGGTATGAGCCGTCAACTCCGGTTTATGGATTAAGAGTCCTGTGGAAACACGGGCCTGCCGATTGTGTGTCGCCAGTTGATGGAATCTTATGCATGTGTAAGTTATTGACTTCGGGTTGATAGTTAAGAGCCTTGTGCTGCACAAGCCTGTTTGACCTCAGGGTCAGCAGTTGACGGTGAAGTTCCTTCACCGTATGAATGATGATATGATGATATGTATGTTATGTAATTATGTTATGATGCTATGTATGTTATGAAATTATGATATGAGAACAGGTATGTTATGTATTTGGATTATGTTATATGATGACATAAATGAATAAGGATTTTTCTAAGAAATGAACTTAGAACTCACCAGCATAAAGCTGACTTGTTTTACATGCATATCAGGTTGAATAGTTTGAGAAAAGAGACCAGGAAGGCTCATGGCATACATTGAAGACTACCCTGGCATAGACTGGCTGTATTATATGACTGTTAGAAGAGTGGGTTATGTTTTAATGTGTGTTTAATATGTGTACTTTACTTATGTAATCACCTTAAATTCCGCTGCTATAGTAATGTAAATATGGTTTAAGGACTATGGGTATGATGATTTGCCAACCGAGGGGCTCGGGGCCTCTCAAATTTATAATTTTTTTATGATTACAAGTTAATTGAAAAAATCAATTTTTAATCATGAATATTAACTAATATATGTTTTACTAGGTTAGTCACTCGTGTACTACACAGGCTGATTCAAAAAATTATATTAATTATATAATCCAAATTACTAACTAAGATTTAATAATTGTAAAATGATTATGTGAGATAAATTTTTGTTTGTTAAGTTATACAATGAAGTTAATTGAGAAAAAATACAGCTAATTTTATTGAGATTGATTAAAGAGATTTAATTAATTTGATCCAAATATCAAAGTAAATATTTTCATGAGAAAGTGTAAACACATATACATATTAGGGTATTTGAATAGAAAAATATCAGGGTAAAGATAGGAAAGTAATTTAATATTTGAAACTATCTAATAATTTCAAATAACTGTCTTAAAAAATGATTGAGAAAAAAATGAAATTAAAATAAAATAGAAAACATTTAAAATTATATAATAGAAATTGATGGAAGTTTGTTAAATTAGAAGGTTTTTTTTTTTTTAAAAAAAGATGAATATACATAAAA
Organism: Mikania micrantha; assembly: GCA_009363875.1. NCBI lineage: Eukaryota > Viridiplantae > Streptophyta > Magnoliopsida > Asterales > Asteraceae > Mikania > Mikania micrantha. The sequence goes on from CM018693.1 coordinate 36,439,768, forward strand.
GAAAAGATGTTTTTAAAAAAAATCAAATAAAGGATGTTATTGCATAATAGGAAAAACAATATTTGAATAATATTAATTGACAAATCACTATTATAAACAGATATATTAAAACCTATTCTTTCGTATCATTTTATTTGAAATGTCAAGTTCTGATGATAAAATATCATATTTAACGTGATAATTTATAAACATACAAAAATAAAATCATGAAGGAAAAAAACATCCTAACATTTTACTAATATTTACAATATTAGTAAAATAAAATTTTTAAAGGGGTTTAACCTTTTATGTTTACCAACATAAAAACAAAAATAATAAGCATCAAACCAAATTAATATGCATAAATAATAAGCAAAATAAATTTTCTTTTCGTGAAACATAGAGTTTTAGTCTATTTTTAAGACTAAAATAATATGTTTATTTTTGATATATTTAACTAATATTATATTGTTTGAAATTTTTAATTTAAAAAATGTAATTAACAAAAATGTAAATTATATTTTAGCATGTTAAATGAGATAATACGAACTGAATTTTCAACACAATTGTTTTTGTTCAATTGAATTATTATTTATTTATTAAAATTAATTGAATCTTTAGATATGAGATTTGACAATTTTGAATATTTAAAACTATTAATCACAAAAGAAAAGTTTGACATGACTAACTTTTAATAAATATATAAGAAAATGAATTTATTTTTTCTAATTTTATAACTTGACTTGAATAAATATAGTGGTGACAAGTATATTTATATACAATATTATAATTTAATTAATATCATAATACACGATGTTAATTAAAGAATTTCAGTTAGTGTACATTATAAATTTATTTACTAAAATAGTATCTTTTCTTAAAATTTTTTTGTTTCACTCCTAATCTTATTCGATATATATAAAGCTTATATTTTCAAAAAAGGTTCTTTAAAAACTAAAAAAAAAAATTAGTAGAAAATTTTAGAAAACTTTATAAAAAAATGATGTTTAAAGGGAGATTATTTTATAAATGCTTTTACTTTTAGTATCATCTAATATAAAATGTCCTTTTTAACTTTCTAAAAAATTAATTTTTATATAAAAAATTCTTTGCAAAAATTAATTTTTATTTTTCTAAAAAGTTAAGTTATAGATGTTTTGCTTTTAATTTTTTTTGAAATTTTGTATATTGTTTGATATTGTTTTTAAACAACTAAAGAAATTTGCTTAGAAAAAATATTTCAAATAAACTAACAATGTAAAATATCTTAATCAGATAAAATTTATTTGTAAATAGTCTATTTAATTCTTTTACAAATGTTTCCTTTTAAACAATTCAAAAATTTCATACGTTTTATGAATAGAGAAACATTATACTTTTGTTTAACATATATTTGATACTTTATAAAATATACACATAAAATTGTATAACCTGTTAACCTTCAAAAATCAATAAATGTTCTTTGAAAGCAATTAACATATTTTATGTCATAATTTTTATCAACGACAAACTTAAGATAAACTAAATATAAAATCAAGTGAACTATCACAAAGGTAAATTAAATATTAATATAAAACAATAGATTAAATGATTTACTCAAATTGTTTTATTCTCTTTCAACTCAAGATTTCTTAGATTGTAAAAAGTATTATTAAATGCACTCTTTATTTCAAACACATTTACACACATAGAGAAGAGACAAACAAATACATAAAAATAGTTTAAAATTAATTGAATAAATTCAACTTGTTATATACTAAAAGTTTTGGTAAAAATTTATGTGTTTGATATTATGTTAATCATTGGTGAAATAAGAAATAATAAATATTTAAAAACTATAAATAATGAATAATGAATATTTAAACTTTATAAAATTATATTTTAAAATAAGATGGTTGAAATCTTCATATAAGTTATTAAGTTTTTATAATTTATTAAAATAAAAAGATTTATATTTCTTATATTTTGTTATATAATTTAATTATTTAAAAGCATTAGTGTTAGACTAGTCTAGTACACGCGTGTTGCAGAGGAAAACACAACACTTAAGTTGGATGTTCTAAAGGTTTGCACTGTTCATTCTTGAGTTATAACTATCACAAAAACAATTTTTTTTTAACTTGGTTGTTAACTAAAAATGACTTTAACTATTAACATAAAAGGCCAAATGCACAAAAAATATCAAAAAGTGATTCATTTGTTTTGAAGGGTTTTCTTTTATAATCATTTTATTTCACTTCAATTCTTAAAGCTACCAATGTGTAATATCAGCGCCGTAAACGTAACCGGAACAGTGATATACACGATAACATGAACAATAATTCATGTACGATCTATGTGTATTTACTTGTATGCTATATTCATTTGATGTCGATAAAGAACTATTTCACATTCATTTCAGAAAACATGATTCAAATCCACGGTTTAACAGTCAGAAACATATCTGACAACACAGAACTGTTACAGGAATTCTTGTTAGGATTCTATTATGTATATACGTATGTGAGGATTAACAGAACAAAACAACAACGGATGTCGTTACGTGAATGCTAAACCGACGGATTATTCGTATAGGTGACGATCTGTACTGTGACATCCGGTATTTTACGAACGATGACTCGTAAAAGGTTAGTGTACTAAACTTAATTTATTTGATGCAATAATAATTTAATATTAATTATTAAATTAAAGTTGTGGTTACCTGTCTAGCACAGAGTGTGTTTAAATGCATGGAATTGCATTTTGTGAATTTTTGAGATTTCGATACCGTTCGGCCGTGTTTAAACGAACGTTGGTGATTACTCGGTTAACGTATTTAGTGTAATGCTTGGTTTAGCATAAAATAATAAATCATAAATCAATAAATTAGATTTACGATGAAAAACCGTGAATTTTGATGTTAACTGTTAATTTTACTGACAACCGACTTTACCTGTGTTTTTGCCGAATAGATGGATTAAATTATCCGAATAATATTTAAGGTCATTATTTTTGACTAAAATTTGATCGTTTTAGTACGATTAAATATTCTATTAATTTTAGAATAAAAATCGAATTTTTATTTAATTTTCGGTACGAGGTTTATACACTGTAGGACTCAGAATATACCTGTGTTATACCTATTTTTATATGAATTAAACAATAACTTGACATGTGTTAGACACATGTCAATACAAGAATCAATGTAAAAGCTTTAAATCTTCTAAAATCATGAGTACCAAGACAATCATTATACCTCATATTACACACTACCTTTTCCTTTCCTTTTCCCACCCTCCAAGACGTCAACCACCCTTCTCCATATCCACTTCATTTTCTTTTTTTACATTTCAAGCTTCTTCACCTTCAATTCTTTGAGTTTTTGGATGGTTCTTGAAGTTTTGACAATATTTTGATCAAGAAACCTTCATTTGGTGATAAAAATTAATGTAAACTCTTAACTATTTTTATGGGTTTTTATTCAAGTTGTTCACCCAAAATAACGTATATAAAATCAAGTGGTTTTAGAAATGTAATGATATAACGGTTATTGAGAACCGAAAATACACGTTTTTCGACTATTTTAACGTATAAAAAGAGTCTTTTTATGAATCTGATTTTGATCAGAAAATTTATAAATTTTTATAATTTATAATGTATAATGTATAAGTTTTGTAAGAAAAATATAAAATGAGATAATTGAAAACTATGTCTAAAAATGGCGTAAAAACGTCGCTTTAACGCATAATTTTAACATAATTTTGTTGCTGATTTTAATCAGCAAATTTTGTGTAAAAATAAGTAAAATATACTTATTTTGAAGTATTGAAAATAATTTGGGACTTAGTGCATGTCGATTGCATGAAGTGATGTGTGTTACGTTGTCGGTTTTGTCGGTAAAATACGGTGAAATTGTCATTTTTGGCAAAGTTGTTAAAAAGAATTGAGTGTGGAGTTAAAATGGAATTTTTAACAAATATAACTTAGTTATTTGGAAATTTTATGACTTAAAACGTTAACTTACGATTTATGATAAATAACTAAATTCGAGTCACCAACGGGTCGTTTGTGTGAAATATGTTTTCCTTAGTGGAATGTGTTTAACTCTAGTTAAGTTGGGTGAACAATTTACATGGGGGACTTTTATTTCGACTGTTAATGTGTCCCTTGGGTTTTAGGGCGCTATTGAGAACAGTCGGGTTATTTGGAAATCTTTGTTTCTAGCAGGAACGTATTGAGGTGAGTTTTACGGCCCCTTTTAAACTATTTTGTTTTTATAAATCGGGGGAGAAACTGCATATGTTTGGGAAAAGGATATTTGTAATATTTATGCTTGTGTGGATGTGATGGTTGATAGCTCTTGAGTAAGTGCAGTTGGGCCTTGTTCTCGTGGATTGTTCCCGAGTGGTTTTGCGCATTGATAAATTTTTGTGCCCGCGGTCGTAATCATTAGTCTCGCGAGGGACCGCAGGATATATTGGTAGATCTATCGTGCTTGACAACCCACTCCCCGGCCAGGTGTCATGGTCCTTGAGTAACGGGAGAATATATGTTGCAGGGAGTCTGCTCCTTGGTTTTGGTTTGATTATGAGCTCATGGTGTCTATCGGTTCGTAGGACCTAGCTAGTCTACGAGATGTCACTAGCACAACGTTGAAATATTACCTTCTTTTCCATGATAATATGTTGAAATGTTTTATTATAAAACCTGTGAACTCATCAACCCGTTTGGTTGACACTTGCTTTTAAATTTGGTATGTTTCTCAAGTAAATAGCATGATGATGGGAAAGGAAAGGAAACCGGTTCTAGTTAGCGAGCGTGTTTTGGGATATTTATCTGGGACCGGTTATCTAGATGTTAAAACTGATGTTTGTTAAACTTGTAATGTTTTAACAATTATCGATAACTTTTTATATAAATATCCATGTTTTATTTAAATCGTTCGCTTAACTTATGCTTTTGTTAATTACTGTCGACACCAAGACTCTGTTAAGACTTCCGCTGCGGGTCGGGGTGTGACATGTACGGATATATCTGGAAGTTTTACGTTCTGAATGATGTCTAATAATTAGAAAATCATATCAAAAAGTGTAGTTATCGTCGTATTCGTACGGGTGACGATTCGAACGAATACGCTCGACGACTGTACGATTCGATTTAAACTGTAATTTAAATATTTTCATAAAATTAAAATAAACGGAAGATATTTAGTTAATTTACTAGGAATTACCACCTAAAATAAATTTGCAAACTTTAGTTTTGAAACCGAGACGTTCGTTACGAAAACGAAACAAAACCGACGCTTCTACGCGAAACCGAGCAAAACCGAACGAGACCGAACACACCTGGATACTTTAAAGCCAACAATATGGCATTTAATTGCCGTAAACACCACCACCTACCAGCCCCAAACATTAAAAATTGTTCCTCTCTCTACTTTCTCTCTCTAGAAGCCACCACCCTATCTTCTTCATTTCTCAACCAAATCGAGCCATCTTGGTGTCAAAACGACCACTACAACCTGTAGATCACTAAAGTACAACTGATCTGAGCTAGGAATCACTCAATTTGAGGTAAAAACGAGATAGATCTCACGATTTTAGGGTTTTCAAAACACTTGGTTCGAACCCACATTTTAGCCGGTTGAACCCTTCCAAACCTTAGGGGAACACCACGAAAACACTAAAGAATGATTTAGGGGCTTATCACATCAGATAGTGTGGTCATGAGGCTCGAAGTGGAGGGGCTGCAAATGGCTTGTTCGAACAGCCGAATGGAGGCCATCATCAGGCCGGCCGAATGGCCACAACCGAAGGAGCCATGCGCCTGAATCTAGTCGACCAGGTCTCATACGGCCCAAGCCTCATCATTCGGCCAAAGCTCCACTCGCACGCCCTTCCCTATTCGGCCAAGAACTTCATTCGGATGGGCAAGGCCTCTCGGCCAAGTGGTTCATTCGCTCGGCAACCTTCTTCGGTCAAGCTGATTCGGCCAGAGCCTTTTGGCCCAGGACCCTTTCGGTCGACCTCTCCTTTGCAGGAAACCTCGTTTGGCAATCCTCCTTCATTCGCATGTAGTGTCATATGGCCAACCTCTCAGTCGGTCGGTTCTTGCCATTAGCATAAGCCCTATCCGGCCGAATGCTTGGGTTAGGGTTACATGATCGTGATTATGGGATTGTGAGTGCATGGTATGCATGGGTTGATTACGTGGATACATGCATGGGAAGGGAAACCTAATAGGGTTATATACTAAAGCCTTCTAAATGACCATAAGATTTAAGCATGATGTATTGGATACAAGTTGGGCTAAACACATGGGTTAGCTACATGAAATCGTATAAGGGTTTATAGTACAAATCGGTTTTGTGTCTCACTTAAGCCATGGATTTCAATATACATCTCTTTAAACTGATATCAAGAACAAACATAGATTTTAATCTATCAAATGGGATTTAATGTTAATCAAGGAGTAAATCTTCAACATCAAGGTTTCCAACTACATTAATCTCAATCATGGGTAACAAGGAATCAAGAACATAAACTAAGTTTAGGTGTTACTCACATAGTTAACACCCAACACTTAGGAATTTCAGGAAAACACATAACTACATTAGGTGGTTCATTTGAACTATCTAGGATGGGTTATGCAAAGAAGTTGATCAAAGAACCATGGGAAAACTAAAACATATCATCAAGGATTTAGAGTTAATCGAATGGGATTAACCTAAGTCTAATTTAATTATATTTTCTTAACATAATTTATAAGATTCTTATTTAAAATATTCTTTAAATTAAATTAAATGATTTCTAATTTAATGATTTAACTTAAACTAAATTATTTAAAATGCTTAAATTAAAAGACTTTGAAAGTAAACAACATGAACCTTACATAACTAAGGTTTAATAATGACTGTTCACGGGATAAGGGTTTATAAATGGGTAATATGTTTAGACCAGTTAGAGAGAATCATAGAAACATAATAGTAACATAGGACACTTAGTTGCACACCGAGACCAAAACCCTAGATATGTCTATTATAGATACTTATAGTATTCGGATTCTCTTAAAACAACTCAGGTACTGAAGAAACATAGCATACAAGTAACGAGCGCACATTTTGTTGTGATTCAATTCTTAGCAACACAGGTGAGTTCATTGCCCTTTTTCTAAACATTTTTGTTTTCAAACGCGGGGCTGAGAAGCATGCGTAAACCTTTTTCTTTAAATTTGTTTTACGTAAATACTTTTACTTATTGTAAGTTTTATATATACAAACGTATCCTATACTCCTGTCTAGGTAAATGATATGCAGGTTTAATCAACGAATTAATAAATTACTCTTATTGAGTAATACAATAATTCTAAATCAAACACTGACTCTATCAAATTCAAATTCAATGAATCTAAACTCAATGTGTGATCAAGAGAACTAAAACTAAAGAATCAAATCCAAGGAATCTAAGGAATCTAATTCAGTGTATGTTCAAGAAAACTAAGGATCAAATTCAAGAATCTAAAATCAGTGTCGTAGCCATGGAATTCTAAGGATCAGAATCAAGGAGATCATATCCGTGTGTGAATCAAAGAACTAATGAAATCATTAACGATCAAATCAAGGTGGATGTCGGTTGTATGCGGATCGAGACCACGTGTTAACACACGGAAAGTCCCGTCATAAATAGTAGGCTTTGATAGTCAAGCTATATGGGCATAAATCAAACGAAATCAAGAGAACAAAGACGATCAAAATCAAAGGATATCCTAAAGTCCCGACATGTACAGTAGGCCTGAAGGTCAAGCTGATATGGGCACATCATGGAAGTCCCGACACATACAGGTAGACTCATTTGGGTCATGCCTGATATGGGCCACGTGTGAGACGGTACAACTTGGACACCACCGACAACTAAGTCTAATTGATTGAGTCAAATAAGGCTCAATCATCATGTCTTAGTTGTATTTAAATGATTAATTATTCATTTAATTAAACATTTAATATTATGTTTCTACAAGTGCTATGTGTGATCATGAATACGTGATGAACTCAAGAAATCAGTAGTATTTCAATTTGTGGAACTCAAATTTTAATGTCCCAATGGTGTGGGTAAAACGCTTAATAATCATTAACAACAATGTCATATGTGGTTTAGTATGTGATGGGATGGCGTCTGGGCGGGTTGTAGGCTCGACCCTTTCGTATGCCCTATATATAAGCATACCGAATTGGATAGGACATGTGTTATTAATGAGATTAAGGTTGTTACCAAAGAGGTTTGTAAATGCTATTGTGAGTGTGTTTTAAACTCCTAAACAAAATGCTGAACCTATGATGAAATGAGATTGGAGGGTAGGTAAAAAGCTTAATAATCATTAACAACAATGTTATATGTGGTTTAGTATGTGGTGGGATGACGTTTGGGCGGGTTGTAGGCTCGACCCTTTCGTATGCCCTATATATACGCATACTGAATTGGATAGGACATGTGTTATTAATGAGATTAAGGTTGTTACCGAATAGGTTTGCAAAACTATATTTCATACTAAACTACATGAACTCACCAACCATGTTTTGACTTGATTTTTTTTTGCATGACTTCTTAGGTGACGAACAGGTCAATTAAGAAATTATTGCTTTTGGACTATGACACCAGATAGAGGACCTAGTATTTTGGACCTGCGTATCTTGAACATCATTTTACATATTATTTTGTATATCTTGTGCAGATACAAGATAGAAGAATTATGATGTTGATAGTAGATTTACATTGTTAAATTATGAACAAAACTGATGTAATTTAACTTTTGTTATAAGAGTTGTAAAACTCTTAATTTTAAGATATTTAAGTAAATTACTATTTTGTTCTTCTAATCTATCTATACTAATAAATAAAAATAATTGTGGACACTTGTCATCTTTCTATGACATATAAGTTTTGTTTTTCCCGCTTCTCTCTCTTCATTAATTATATATATTTATTATTTAATTAGAAATAATAATTAATATATTATTAATTAATTGTATAAAGATGAAATTATTTATGAAGCTTTTAAATAAACATATATTTTTATTTAACAACTTATTTTTAATTCTTCAAGTATATTCATATTCAAATTATATTTATTAAAATATTTGAAAATAAAGATTAATGATACTAATTGTTTTTAAGAGTGATTTTAAAATATTTGAAAATTTTAATATGAATGAATAATAAAAATATACTATGTTGAAATAATAAAAAGTAAGTAATTTGAAAAAAAAAAGTTATATGTATTAATATAACTTTAAGTCAAGTTAATTTCAGTGTGCTAAAGAAGAATACGCATACTTTAATTTGATTTAAGTTTATATTATATTTTATTCAACTTTTGTAAAATTTGAGTTTAGTTAAATTATGTAATATACAGACTTTTTAGTCATATAAGTGTTTCTTAACAGATATGTATATGTAATTTTTTTTGCAACCCATGTAATACACGGGATTCTAACCTAGTATGTATTATATAATAGTATAGATAAGAGAGAGAGAGATTTAATATAGAAAAAATAAAAAGGAGGGAAAAAAGTGTCAAAGTGATTATGAGAGTGACATGTGTCATCTTTGTTATTTTTTTATTAGATAAGGATTTACATTTAGATGAGATTAAAGCATATACTGAAAATTAAGTAACATAAAAAAACTTTAAATTACTTTATATGAATTATAATCATTTAGAGCGGCTTATAATCTAAAGTGGTTCATTTTCACCGTTTTGAAGAATTCGATTTTATAATATAAAAATATTTTTTAGAGCGGTTATTGAACCGCTTAAAAAGGATGTAAGACTTTCCTAAACCACGGTGAATAACTCATTTCAAGCCGGCAAAAAACATATTCTTGAAACAGTGAAGTGAAAATAAAAATTAAAAAAATAATCATAACTATAATAACCTTTTATCAAGTATTTTTTTTAATCGAATCTCAATTATACAGGTAACCGTTATCTGTGAATATTTTTTTACATATTTGTTTCTTTAGAACGGTGATGAACCACTGAACCAGTACTACAGGTAACCACAAGTTGCAGATCTTGTATTAAATCTTATCAAAACATCAACCACACGTGACTTGTGAAGATCTTTTCATTTTTGTTATAACGAATATACAAGAACCACATGTCGTAGCGGTCAGGGCCGTCTCTAAGAGATTAGATGCTCTGTGCGAATACTAAAAATGGCCCCTATTTGTGCGTGTGTAATAATTAGTTTGTAACTAAATACGAAGTGAGTTAATTTGTTTTTTACCTAAATTATAAATTGTTACGGGTGTATCGGGTCAAATGTTTAAGTAACAAGTTTTTCTTTTAGCATTTATAAAATTCGTAACTGGGTTAAATACATTTAAAATATTGGAATGTAAATTATATGTGTTTGTTGTAAAATTAATTAATTAATATATATAATATATACAATTTTTTTTAAAAAAATTATGTACCATTATAATTACTTATAACGGGTTAATTAAGATAGGTAACACTTTAATACAATACGGCGGCTAAAGATATGTAACCTAAAAACTGTGAGATTTTTAATAAATTGAAACGAGTAATAATTGTCAATAATATATTTGATTATAAAATTATTAAAGATTATGCAAATAAACAATTTGTTTAGTTACAACTCATTTTAACTTTAATTAAATTGATATATTTTAAAAATGACCTATTTAGAGATTTTTTAAAAAAATGAGGTTTTTTCTTTTAAAGTGATCAAAACTAGGTCTAGAATTTTTTTTTCACAAATAGGTATCTCGCAACTGTGAGTCAGAAATTAATTTTCTTAATCTCCTTTAAACTTGTCACTGCTATGAGCGACATCTATGTGGCATTCCACATCACCACTTATCTGCCATATTTCATTTAAACGAAAAAAACAAAAAAAAGAGTACTCGCCCTTGCCAGGGACGGTATCTGGCAAAAAGTACATATGAACAGTACCTCGCCACTGTGAAAAGGACGAAACAAGGACAAAAGTACAGTAGATATTATGATATTAACCATATACTAATATTAACCACCTACCACATTCAAATACAACCATATACATTTATTAACCATACACTTATGAAAAAAACCCCACTTATCAAACACTGATATTATGATATCCTAACTTTTTCATCTTGTTATATAACAGTTAGTGTTGGGTAGTTGGGGTTTTTTTAAGAAGTATATGGTTAATAAATGTATATGGTTATATTTGAATGTGGTAGGTGGTTAATATTTTTATATGGTTAATATTATAATATCTGCAGTAATTTTGTCCTTGTTTCGTCCTTTTAGTCAAGAAGTCGCCCTTCACAGTGGCGAGGTACTGTTCATGTGTACTTTTTGCCAGATACCGCCCTTGACAAGGGCGAGTACTCTTTTTTTTTCGTTTGAATTAAATAAATGGCAGATAAGTTGTGATGTGGAATGCCACATAGATGTTGCCCATAGATGGCAGATGTCACCCTTCACAGTTGCTGAGTACCCATTTGTGAAAAAAAAAATTCTGGACATAGTTTTGATCACTTTGAAAGAAAAAAACTATTTTTAAAAAAAATTCCCTATTTAGATCCAAGCTAATTTTTTTTAAACCAAATTCTGACTCGCATATATCCAGACTCAAACCCGTTCTAACCCGTTACCTAACCCAACCCAACCCAACCCTTGTAGTCCACTTTTCAAGGCTTATATAAGTGTCATCCTTTTATGGAAAGTTTTAACTTACGCACCAAAAATGGAAAAAGATAAGGAAAACATGAAATAAATAATTACATACACGAGCCTATACTAAAAAGAATTTACAATTAAAATTCCTGCTTAAGAAGAAGCATAGATGATCAAGTTCACGTGACTATATATATAGGAAGGGGCGTACCTACATTGAGCCTCGGGGAGCAGCCGCCCACCTTGAAAAATTTTTTTTAGTAGTATATATATGTTAAAATCCTGATCGCCCCCCGTAAAATTTTACAATCGCCCCCATTAAACTTTTAAAATCTAAGTGTTAATTGATAAAACTAAGTTTAAAAATGCCCAACTAATAATCTAAATCCAATGTAAATTCAAGTTTAGTATTAATTATAATAAGACAATCCACCACAAAACTGGTTAAAAACCGATTAAACCGAATTCAATCAAATATATCAATTAAAAACCAAATAAACCGATATAAATAAACCTAGTTCAACCTTATATATTATAAAGATAAAAAATTTAAATATGAATTCCCTTTAATCGGTTAACCAAACAAAACGAATTCCACAAAAATTGGAACCGATAACCGAAATTCGTATATAGTTAAAAACCAACTTCAGAATTCGGATACAGTTAGGAACCAATCCTTAAACCAAATTCAGAATTCAGTTCGTTTTTTTTGGTGATGAATACGGTTCATTTTTCTAGTATTAACAGTTTTTAGCTTTTTTGAATACCCTCAACTAGTCAACTTAATATTCAAATTCACTAAGGGCTTTTTTTTCGACTCGTCCTGGGCACCCCCAATTCTCAGGGCCTTATACGTTGTTTTGGATATATATATATATATATATATATATATAAAATAAAATCACGTAGCGAACAACTTTAGATGTATTTTATTTTCATTACGTCTTTATATATAAAATTTAGTTTGATTATCTTTTTTGACATGACCCGACCCGATCCGTTTCAACTCAACTTAAACACCAACAAACCTAAAAAATTTCCGCCCCCCCATAAAAAAAAATTCTGGGTCCGCCACTGTAATATAGAGAGAGAGAGTTTAACTTTTTTAAACAGCTAAAAAAAGGCTCAGCGGCATGCCTCTTGACAGCCCAAATGGATAAATAGAGAATCTGATCGAGTGATTTTTACTTGATCTTTGATTATTTAGTTTTGTCCTCACATAAAATACTTGATTCTTGGCTATATACATACATGACTAATTATCATAATATATTTTCATCATATCATTAAACCCAAATTCATTAAGAAGACAACGAATCCAAATCATTTAACAAGAGGATGAAATATATTGAAGTAGTGTATGTTATTGCTCTATATTTTGATTCAACACTTGATCTAGATAATGTGTTTTGCTTATTAGTATACCAAAATACCATTTTTCCTCTTACGAATACATAACATAGACCGTCATGAAATAGGACAACATGCTCAATCAACATCTAAGAAACACGGTATTCATTTGCCTCATTTCTTTGTAAATTGAAGATCCCTAGATGTAGCGTGGTTTAAAGATGTTGTAGGCCGGCCACGAAGATCAACATTTTAGTGACCGATTAATGAAGTGGCCATGAACTAGCTTAAAATAATAACGACAAAAAAATAGCTAGACAGATAACTGTCAGATAGTTAAGTTTTCCAACTAACCACATGTATCGTTCAAGACCCTTAATCGGGCTTCTTTCGTCCAAAAGGAGAGGTAAGAAGCATTGGGATATCAATTGGTTTGCAACCCACTAATCCACATTCAGTCAACATATCTAGAACATACTTCTATTGAAAAGAGAAGCGTTTCTTGTGGTGAATGAGACATCTTTGCGTCAAGGTCATATCAAAGTCGGCCTCGGTCTTTCATATATGGACTGAAACAGGAGGGTGGTATGATATTCTTTTATATCATAACATACAACATAGAGTGACAAGATTTTATATACAAGATCTTTAGATCTGATGTCATGTAAACTAGTATTATATAAATATAAAGTGTGTATGTGACACGCAATGATCCTCTCCATATACGTTGAGATAAATGTACTAATAAGAAACAAATAATTACACAAGGCGTATATACAAAAGAGGATCTACAATTAACGAAGCAAACAGTGTTGGAAAAAAGTATATATAAAACCATAATCCATATATTAAATCTGTTATTTGATTCAAACCACAATGACCTGTAATATAATTTACTTTGACAACAATAATAATTAATAATAACAACAATAATAATAAAATTATTAACACTATAATTATCATTTATTAAGGATAATATAGTTATACAAATATTTGCGGGTAATAAACAAATAGTTTTTAATTAGAAAATAATATTCTTGAAGTATTAAAGCATCAAACAAAAATGTTATAAATTATAGTATTGATTGGCTCGTCACCTCGTGCCGTTGAGTCTAGGACTTAACTCAAGCTAAAGATGGGACATTCAAGTTCAATTTCTAACTAGATATATCGAGTCCTTATCGACTCATATTATTACCACTCGGAGGCCTAAGCTCGGCTAAGGGCGTTCAAAATATACGAAACTCGAAAAAGTTCAAAATCCGAATCGTATCCGAAACCCAAAAAAACCGTATCCGAAATCTATTTTGGAGTTTTCGGGTCGGATAATATGAATTTAGATTCGGGTCGGGTTTCGTGTAACATCCTGTTTTAAAAACATAAATAAAATACTCTATTTTTTATAATTAAAATATTCTTACTTAAAAAATATAATAATAAGACGGTCATTCGAATCATAAGGTTCCATCTAATGAATAAAATAATTTAGTTTATAAAATACGAGTATTCAAGGATTTAATTTTAGAAATGATCGTTCAAGATTTGTAACACCTATTTAAACGAATAGGTCGGATGAAACAATTATTAAAAATAATCAGTGTCTAAACAATCGTTGAGTTTAGTCAAAAGTCGGTTAAATAATAATAATAATAATAATAATAATAATAATAATAATAATAATAATAATAATAATAATAATAATAATAATAATAATAATAAAATATTATATTTGAACCTGATCCGTTTTTAACGAAACTTAAGTCGAAACATAGAGAAAAATGAGTAGGTCCTACCTATATATTTATAATTTTATAAAACATGATACTTTACGAAGTATAAGAGAAAAACAAATTTTGAGCTAAATTAATTATAATTATATAATAATAATTATTATTATTAAAAAAAAAAAACTTGTGAACGTGTGAAGAATTAGTGAACAGGCGAAATGGTATGTCCACGTGTGGACTAAAGAATGAATGTCATCTTAATGTAATTTTTATTTTAACCGACATTAGATCCATAAATTTGAAAAGAATTCGTAAAAAAAAAATAATAAGAAGAAGTAGAAAGAAAAGATAGAGGACGTCGAACAAAAGAATTAATCATTCATAAGTTTTTCGGATTAAAATTCGTTTCATTATCAGGTATGTATTTTAATTTAAGTTTAACTCATAAGTTTGAGTTTTTGTATATTATTGGCTTAAAGGGTTATGGTTTAGATTCGACTCATGTATGCAATTAGTATGATTGAATCTGTGGTTTATTTTTTTGAACAGAAAATAAACACATCAGAAATCATCCTTGCAAACTAGTGATAAGGATAGATTAAACGGAAACGCTGCCCAAAATTATATTAATAATTCCTAAGCTGTCACCCAGCCAATCAAAAATTCAGGTGAATACATCTAACTTGTTTTTAAATTTATAAATGCAATTTTTTTTAGCATTGTATGTTTAAACTTTGACGCATAAAGGGATACTATTAGACCAGCATTTAGGCCATTAGTATACGTACGATTTGCAAATTGTATCCGCTATGGGTGAAATTCCCATACGTGGCTGGTAACGTGGGCTGGAAGGTTATACGTAAGACGCACTCCGCAGGCAACCTAACCAGTGACGGGCTGTGGGCTGGAGGGAACAATTGTAAGACGCAGTCCGCTGTTGTTCCTAACCAGTGACAGTACAAGCCAGGGTATGCAGTGGTTGTATAGATCAGTGAAATAACCTGCTAAATGTGTAGTATTGCCACTAATAATTATGGTTAAAGTACCGAAATGCTATGCTTACATATTGAGTCTGTTATTTGTATTCACCAACATTATGTTGACGTTTTATTTTCAAAAACTTTTCAGGTAATAATGAAATGTAAAAGAGAAGCAATATTAGAGATTCTTGGCCTATGATGCCTTGAATAGGATCTTGTGGTGAGACCATGGAGCTATTGGAGCTATGCCTCCAAGTCATATATAAACCGGATACTATAAAATAATTCGAAATTATGAGTTTGTGAAAATCCGGTTTACAATAATATGAAATGATGATATTCATACCTATGCGTATGAAATTTTATAAAATCCTGAAAAGTTAATTACAAACAACGAAATGTGGTTTTTTTTCATACCTATGAGTATGTTTTATAAAAATGTGACAGTGAGGGTTTTCAAACCTATGCGTATGAACTTTTTATAAATCATGGAAAACGGTTTTCACATCTATGCATGTGAATTATTTATAAAATTATGAATTCATGAAATAACGCTTCCGCTAAATCATATTAAAATGAATAATAAACTCTGACCGAGACTGTATTATCTATGAAACCAATCGGGTCGCAGCGCCCGGGTCGCCGTGAGCCCGGGGTGTGACATTTCGGATATGCAAAAGCTAGTTTTTCCGGGTCGGATATCCAAATAACCCGGAAAAAACATGTTTATTCGGGTTGTTCGGATGCACGAATTCTGGTTTTTCGGGTCGGATAATATATTTTGAATTTTGGGTCGGGTTTCGGATAGACCAAAAAAATTTTCAAACCCGAATAACTCGTTATCCGACCCGATGAACACCTCTAAGCTCGAATTACAAGTTAAAAGCAGTTTAAAACCAAGGGTGATCATAATTGGGTTTATACTTTCAAAATCCTTCAAACAACTAAACCCGACCCACAAGAATTGTTTAAATATTATAAGATACAATTATCGGTTCAGGATATTCATCTTAATCGGGTTCGGTTCCCTTTTTTTTCAAGATCACTCGTGAAACCCTTTAGCAACTGTATCCTCGTCTCTTCAAGTCATCATTATCTCACCTTCTTCTAGCAATCATAAGTGATATAACCATCATCAAGTTATCACCGTTATCTTTAAGCAATCGTCAATTCTTTTTGTATGTATGCATCATCACTATTCTAGTTTGTATAGTTTTATAACAATGCGTCTCTTTCAATGCATCTTGGCTTCTTCATCGTTAATATAAATTAAAAGAAATAATCACTACATTGGCTTTACATTTGTACGTATTACAATACTTTGTATGTATGCATCATCATTGGCGAAGGAAATTGACTCAATTTGCACAATTTTTGGTCCAACGTTCTATGTGGAAATAAGCTGGAACAGACCCGGCTAGACCCGTATTATACCCAGGGCACCCGTTTATGTTATTGTAGGTTCCCGGTTCTTATAAATGTGTCATGTTATTTTCACACTTATCTCACACCCTCCATATCCTTTACACGTCTCGTATAGATAGAGGGCAATCATTATTTGTCAAAATTTATCAGTGTTAATGATTGGACTCTTATATGTTTCGTATATGCCTATACACATTGCGCATACAAGACCAATCATTGTCGAATCAGTGGGTGTTAGAGGCATATAGTATCGGTGAGGTGTTAAAATAAAAATGTTGGGTGTGTACAGGGCCAACCCTTCCCTTTATAAGGGGTAAGTCAGTGCTTGGGGCCACACGAATTTATAAAAAAAAATATATATATATATATTATGTACGTGTAATTAGACTCTTTTTTTTTAATTTGAAACAATAAAAGAAATCTTTATCATTTACCCCCTAATTCAAGAAGGTATATATCTATTTTTCTAATATCTTCTCTAAGCCCATATCCTTTTCATATTTGCCCTAATTTCTTACTTTGGCTTGAAAAGTTGTTTAAAATAAATACAGTAAACAAAACAAAAAATAAATAAAAGAAAATGGTAAAGAAATAGTTGGTAATAGAGGGAAAATAAAGTTTCAAAAATTAAGTGTTATGATTTGTTTAATTAAGTGTTGTCTCTTATTTTAAGAAAATCTGTCTCATCTGGATAGTATGGGTGATCATAGTTTGATTTGGTACAATTATGTCCATTTTTATAACCAAAACCGTTACTTTAGTTAATTCTAAATTCATATCCATAACCACACCCGATTGATCAGCTAACCACCGATTATGGTTTGATTTCGATTAAATTCAGTTGGTATTGTCATTGTTGAAAAACTAAGAACTCATAATAATCGTGATGAATATACAAACATTAAAGAATCTTTGAATTCTAATTTTGATTTTTTTAATAGCAGCACCTAAACAACCTAGGATATCATCGAGCTTGAAGACTTAGATCATATGCCAACACTTGAACCTATGATGCCTCACTCTAGGAGGAACCCTTTTCGGAAAACCCCTGACCTCCTAGCCCCAATATGCCTTGGGAGGATTTCGAACACATGACCTTTCATTTGAAGAGTCATGGTGGTACTACGAAAACCCCTTTGATTTCTAATTTTGATGAACATACAAACCTTAGCAAATCATTAAATTCCGATAAACCAAAAAAAATTGACAAACATACAAATATTGATGAACTTTCAATTATTAAAAACTAAATAAACAAACCTATGAGTATTTTTAGACCAAGTCAATATATTAATATCAATAGAATTTCAAGTTTTAAGTTCGCTTGAGACCTCAAAAATCGTCAAGCTCGTCCCTTGTTGTGTAAATAAGTAAATCCTTGTAAATACACTAATCATTTCTTAGTTCCAGATCTAACGATTCCTAGTTTGACTGTTAAAACATGTTTGCACCACACTATTAAAGAATTCCACCATATAATTTTCAATAATTATTTATCCATTTAATACCAAACAAAAACGGTAAAGTCAAATATTGAATAGAATAATTATTTATTCATTTATTATATTAAAAATAAATAAAAACGTAAAGGTCAATTCGTGATTATAATAAATTAATAATTATTCATATTCATGAAATAGCCGTTTAATTCTTCGTATACGTTTTCACTTTCCCCAATCCGACCGTTGGGGGGATCACGCCGATACTTCATCTAACATCATCATCTTCATCTTCAACCCCCCTTCTCACCAAACACCTGTTTCAAACACACACACACACACCAAAACATAAACAACAATGGTGGCAAGAACCCCACCGAAGCAAATTAAGAAATTAGTGGCACCCCTCGACCCCAATCAGCTCAGAGAAACAGTCAACAAGGTATCCATTCGATGATTCGATCCCATTTTCAAATCCCTGTAATTTTTTGATCTGGGTGTTCGTTTTAATGGCGGATTTGTGATATCGTGTTCGGTTATTGCAGGTGGAGAAGTGCATGGCTCGTTTGCAAGAACTTCAGTATATTACAGGTGGGACGAAGAAGATGATATCTGTTGTGAATCTTAGCCCTAGAAGTACCAGAGGATACTTAAAAACTAGCCTCAGATGCAAACAGGAATCACTCAGGTAAGATTTGTTGGATTCGTTATGTTGTTTGAATCAATTTAGCAATCAATCGAATGGGTATCCGTATTTGTATTTGATTTTGAGATTATTTTCTCTCTCTGATCTTTAGAATCAGAAATGCAAATGGCGTCAGATCTCCACCTGGTAAATTACCCACCCAAATTGGTAAGTTGGGGTTTATTTTTGAGGTTGATTATTTGTGTTTTCATCAATGTTTATGGATTGATTATGAGTTTTATAGTTGGATTTGAAACAGGGGAATGGAAACGAATGTCATTACCAGCTATGATTTTAGGAGAAACAGTAGGTGAAATCCTTCAAGCAAGTCGATTCGCCAGAGAAATAGTAGCTTCAATCGATACTAAACCAACAAAACTCACCGTCTCCGGCGACCCAAAAACTCCGGTGACCGAAACCCGGCGAAATTCAAGGCTAAACCCCGAAACCACCGAGCTCCGGGCACGCAGAAACAGAGAAAAACAAATAATCCGATCAGACCAACAATCCCCTTTGCTTCAAAGAGCCAAATCACGCATCAATTTCAAAGTTTCCGGATCACCAACAAAAATCGAGAAAGAGAATTGCAGGTTTCCGGCGAACCGAGTGTCACCGAAAAACCGACCGTGGGCTCGAAAAACAGTGATCTTTCCGAACCCATTGTTCCACACATCGTCTACTTCACAGACTCAAAAGTTTACCAGAACAAACTCACCGGTGATTCCAAAAATCCGGCCAACCACACCCCACAAGTTCTTGATCAAGACACCGCCTGCCGCCGCCCGCAAAGCGGCTGCAGCCTCCTCCTCGGCGGTTAAGTTTCAGGTAAAGATTCGAAGTCCAACAATTTCTGTTTCTCCGACACGACCCGCCTCGGGGAGTGTGAAGAAGATATCGACGGCGGCAAAATTTAGACGGTCGTTTTCACCGTCGCGATTGGCGAGTAGATTGGTTTCGCCGTTAAAGAGCAGGAAATCGTTGGGTGGTGGTGGTGGTGGTGCGATGATGATGAACATGATGAGTGGATTGAAACAGAGGCCGGTGAGGGTTTAAGATTTTTTTTCATTCGAATGATGTTTGGTTTATAGAAAGTGAAGATTTGTGTTGGGTTGGGTGTGTTACTGTGTTGCATTCATAAAACATGAATGACAATTTGTGTTACTTCATTTTTTTATTTTTTTTATTATGAAGAAACATAACTAATCTTCGATCTTCATGATATTAAATTCTTTGGATCGTATGTAATTCTCAAATTCAATTATGATTATAATTAAATTTATTTCAATAAAAATTTAAGAAAAAATTTAGAGCATGATATTAAATGAAGTTTTAGTTTTGAAACGTATTTTGTAGTCACAAATTGTAAATTTGTGTTTTTTATTATATTTTTAATTATACATATATATGTGGAGGAAGGTTCCCCTAAAAAGTCTATTTTGCCTAAGAAGGCTAAGAAGAATTTTTAAAAACTCGAAAACCAAACCAAACAAACTCCGATTGAATTCATTTTTGCATCATTGGAACCGTTTTATCGAACCTTAAAACCCAAACCTTAAATCATAAACAATAAACCCAAATACTAAAACCAAAACACAAACCTTAAACATAAATATAAAACCTAAAAGGTTAAAAATCAAGCCCTAAAATCTAAATTCTAAAACTACTTGTCAAAGTTAAAGCCTAAAAGCTAATATTGTAGCGTTTGATGAGACGATTCCAATGCCATCGAAATGAGTTCAATCGGAGTTCTTTTGGGTCGGTTTTGAAGGTTTTAAAAATCATTCTTAGCCTTCTTAGGCAAAAAAGACTTTTTATTTGATTTTTCCCCTGTATATGTGTATATATATAATATACAAGAATTTTAAAAACTTATATTTTTTTTTGAAAGGCAGTTAAACTAACCCAACGTGCTATCTTCAGTTTCCTGGCGAGTGATAGCCAAGATCGGATTACTCCAATCTCCGGTGTGGGTTAGTGTGCCCCCCAGATGCGCGGGAACCAGATTGAATCCGTAAACCTTCGCACCCCATTAGGTTCGAATCCGGGATAAAGCCCAGATTCGTTCCATCATCTGGATATTCTTTAAATGTGCCTAGAGAGGATTGAACCCCTGACCTTCCATTTGAAAGACATGATCCTTACCACTTGAGCAACATTTGCTGGATTTTTAAAAACTTATATACCTGTTTTTTTTTTTGAACGGCACTTATATACCTGTTCAAAAATGGTTTCTGATCTCTACAACCATCCAATTTTATATAATATTTGTCAAAAAGGTCTAAACTCTAAAGTCTAAGTTGGTTAAATCAATAGACTTTTTATGCCATCATAAACCTTTCACATATATTTTTTTCAATATAATATTAATTAATAAAATTTTCAATTTTCGTAATTTATTATTTAATATTTACTCAATTAAACAGTGTAATATATGAATATTCAACTTAGTAAAACAATAAAAGACTAATCGGGTGTCACCAAAGAAACATTGTCTTAATGGTACCTCAAGATTCTTTTAAATGTAAGGTCTTGGGTTCAAATCTCTTCCACAGCGAAAAAGGGTGTCTGTGGGGGGTCAGGGGGTTTTCCCAGTGGGGTTTCCTCCTGTGGTTGCTCATGGGAGGTCCAGGTAACTAGACCTTGGTGACATAGCCTGGAAACAGTGGGTTCACACAATTGAGACATTCGACGTTAAAAAAAAAGTAAATCGGGTGTCTAATGTGGGACCAGCCCATTTACCTTTCCCATATAAATGTGTAATATTGGTGTAATTTAGGTGGAAAGAAATGTTAGCAATTTAAAAAAAAAAGTAAATCGGGTGCCTACTGCCTAGTCGGTCTGGTTATTACTTTTGATATGCTTCATTCAAACCGAATGGTTGAACCAAAGTTTAACTTTTTGTTATTTTCTACAAAATCTCATTTTGCGTATTTGAATTGTCTTTTAGACAACATATTTTATTTATTTTAATCTTTAAAACTTATAAATTAACCAAAACATAATGAATTTTCATATTTCATTACAAGTTAGATACAAAATATATTTTTTTTAACTATTATTATATATAATATAATTTATTTTTTAAATTTCAGTTATATCATTTTGCATACAAACCGTTTACATGTTTAATATTTTTTTTAACAAGAAGTTGGATCACTAACATATCATAGACCTGTAACACCCCGACCGATGGCGGAAACATCGGGGCGGCACGAAGTGTAGATTGTTCATAGCATAAGGTATAAAGTTGTAATTACATCGTTTCAAATTATCAAACCCTAACTGTTACATCATTTCAATTCTATTACATTGAACACAAATTAAATGTAAGCTAATCCAAGCTCATTAGTATAGCTAACTTGTCATTTCCACCTGAAACATGTTTAAAATCAAGTGTCAACTACGAATAGTTGGTAAGTTTCATTGGTTTGAATACTCACACCCAAAATATGTTTATAAAAATGTTATAAATGATATCATATGTGAACTCAAAACATAATGAACATAGTTAAAATGAACTATCAAGTAAAGCAGATCAACTGATATTAACAAATGATGTTTGACCTATGATTAGCATTATTAAAATGCTCAAAGCTAGTAAACTATCACCGCGGGCCTCCCCCGAAGGGTAAATCAAACATCGGTGGGATGGTCAGTCCAATAGATCTATCGTAGTCACTAAAATGAATGTGATCAATGCCTATCCTTAACTAAAGTTCACAAACTATAAGGCCATTAGCTAAGTTCACATGAAAATGTTTTGAAGTTGAGATAAGTTCAAAGATAACATGTTTCACCCCAAAAGTTCAAAACAGATAAAAGAGGGGCTATGAAGACTCACTTTGTGATGAGTTTGATAACTTTGCTATAGATGTTCAAATAGTAGCTCAAATTGTATCCAACAAGTTCAATCTCAACCTAGAGAGTTCATCACGTATAAATGTATGTTCTTATGTAGTTATGATTTGCATGTAATATCACAATCTAGATAGGTCATAAAATTTGGTTTTGTTTTGAGACATTATTAAATGTTTATCAATTGTTTTGGTTTAAAGTAATTTGATTTTATTGTAAAAGTTTAAATGTAATTCTTTAAATAAAATTCCCAAAGTTGAAATATTTAAAATGTAAACCATCCGAACGATTTTAGGGTTAAAAGAAATGTAAATTATTAAATAAGTTAGAAATAGTTTTAAATTGTAACAACTAACATTAAAAGATTTATTTATATAATAGTTTGTAAATAAGTTTAAAAATATCGTTTTTATAATAAAAGTTTAACGTTGGTAAGTTTATATGTTTAAAAAAAATATTATTATCTAGACATAGCGCATTTATAAAATGTATAAAAAAATCATTTGTAGGTTAAGTTGTAAATACCAAGAATAAAATCCAATAATTTATAATGTTTAAAAATAATGTATAGAGTTGGTTAATAAAATGTTGAATAACATAATTAAATACTTCTTATAATTTATGTTTAAATAAATATAATTTATCCTTAAAGATATTTTTTTTGTGCATCTATGAAATATATTCTATAAATCATTAATCCCTTTGTAAATAATATATTTATTATTATTATTAATGTAAATATAATATGTACATTTGTATTTGTATTTAACATAAAATTTTCTCTTCTTTTTTTTTCCTATAAACTTATAAAGAATTTTCTGTAAAAACAGAATTTAAAATGAGTTAATTGTTGAAACAAAAACAAAAAAAAAAATTTGGTTCAAAAGCAGGTTAACCCGGTCTGAACCGAGTTTGGAACCCACGACCGCATGCCCCAAACCCCAGAGCTTAAACCGGTTGAACTAGGCTACAAGCCACGACTTTACTCCGGTTTAATTGATTATAACATAGTTTTAATATCGTTCCCCAATTCAGAAACAAGGAAAAAAAATGAAACCCTAGTTCTTTCTCAATCAAATTGGTTTGAATTGGAACCCGATTGAGTTCCAGATCATGGGGTTATTGTTCGAAATCTTAAAAAGAGTTGATTGACATGTAAGTCACTTACTTGTTATTAGGAATTTGTGGGTTTAGTTTGAGATCCTTGAACGACGAACATGAAGATGTGCAGGTTCCAATTGTGCGTAACAGAGAGTTTGTGAGGCTATGTTCTTGGCACAAAGACTTTCGAAATGTTCCAAAGAGTGTTTTAGTCGAATTAATTTGATATTTATAGACGTTTGGTTAGAGTTTAAATGTTCGGTCGAATTTCGTATTTTTGGTAGTGATTATGGTGTTAATTGGTTGTTATTCGTCATTATGGATGATTAGAAATCGTGTACGCGTTCGAATAGTTTCCAAAAACGGTTCCAATCGAACTGTAACATAGCTGGAAACGATTTGAGAAGAAACGGGTCGAGTAGTGGGTTGGATCGGGTAGATAGAATCCATGGGTGAAGATGGTGATAAGTTTGGAAGATTGTCATAACAACCCCCTCTAGTTTTTCTTCTACTTGATAAACAATGCTTTTTTTTTAATTGTTATAAAACAAAGTTTATAATATTTTTAAATTTTATGTATTTAAAACAAAGTTGTTTATAATATTTACTTAAAGTTTATAATTAAGGTCTTTAAATCTTTATATAGGTTTTATTTAAATTTTTTTTTTTTGTGATTATAATTTTATTATGAAATTTATTTGTTTGTTTGAGTTATTTATTTAAAAATACGTCTCTAAATTTTATAAAACTTATTATATGTTGATAAAGATTTTTTTTTAAAAAAAATATGTTATTATTTTTTTTTCATTTACGAATTGTGAAATACATATACAGACATATGTGTGTGTGTGTCTATATATATATATGTATGTTTATTGAAGATGTTCAAATTTGTTTTCTCATTGGTGTATATATAACTATACGTATGAAAATTTCAAAAGACGTCGTAATTTATTTAATAAATACAATTGTTTATTGCAAATTTCAGGATTGTTACAGTCTCCCATACTTTTATAAATTTCGTCCCGAAATTAAGGAGAAAATATAGCAAAATAGATGTGAATACTTTGTTTTTGTTTGATCTTGTCATGCCAAGCATTTTCAAGTTCAACATGTGAAAGGTTGGTGAATGTTGTTTAGTTCAAGCGAAAGTTCAAAGGTTTGAATTTCTTGATTTAATTTGGCCCTCTGTTTGTGTCATGCGTAGATCTAGTTGAGTGACGAACAGGTCGTGAAGAGGTTCTAAAAATGATGTGTCGTGAAACGAGCATCATGATCAAATACGATGTTGAATACACACAATTAGAGGACTCGTAAATCCTTATGCTTTTTAATTGCAATAAGGCGAATGGATAATGAGAAGCGAGTGCTTCGTCAAAGATCATTACGATTCACAAGATAAAATCAAACAACAAACTTGGTTTGTAATTTAAAGTTCAACACCACAAAACATGCAAATTGTCTTAGGTAAAAAAATAGGTTGAACTATGAATATATTGTTATGAATATTGATTTAGGTTCAATTGCTGTAAATTTAGATACATCTATTTCGGTTGAGTGCATCCTCTACAACATTCGATTTCCGCAATCGAACTCGCTAAGTAATTAGCCCCAATATTGTTGTCTCATGTGTACTTATTTTTGGTTAAGGATATGTTGAAGGCACAATGTCTTCAGTTCTTTGAAATAAAGATGACGATATCAAGTTCATATTATGTGGAATATGTTTTGCTTTTTAGTATAAATTCTATTTATTTGCGATTAATAGAAACCGCGTCAGATGATACGGTCGTAACTAACGTATTATGGTGTCATTTGTTTATTGTTAAATGTATGTAAATTGAGATCAATCATTGGAAATGTTAATCTCATATGTTGATGTTCGATATGGGGTTTGGAATTCGAAAGTAGATGTATTTGTCTTTTGGTTTTTTTTCCTTGATTTTTTTTTCCAATAATTTAATTGTTTCGATATAAGAACTACTAAGACCTTTGATTTATTTAGTATATAGTAATATACACCAATTCTTAGTATGCAAGAATCAATTGATTTAATTTATAGGTCTAACTAGACTTGTTCTTTTGATAATGACACTAAAATCTACAATCCTAACATTGATCAAGCTTTCGGTTCTACTTCCAATGTATTGGTGGTGCTTATATATAGGGTATACCGCAGCCAACCCACCACATCACCAATACCTTGAAAGCATACCAATCGCCTACCAATACCTCATAATATAGAATATTTGATGTTTACACGTAGTTCACCATATAGGTATAGTTCACATAGTTTTGATTAAGATTAGATTCCTTGATGTTAACACTCAAATATAATAATCCTATCATTGGTCAAGCTTTCGATTCTACTCCCAATGTATTGGTGGTGCTTATATATAGGGTATACCGCAGCCAACCCACCACATCACCAATACGTTGAAAGCATATCGATCACCTACCAATATAACACAACATAAAAATGTTTAGCCTTCGATGTTTACACGTAGTTGTCCATATAGTTCATACTTTTCAACCAAATTTTGATTAAGTTTAAGTTAATCATCCAAAGTTTTCAACAATTGTGTCATTTGTCTAGCATTCGTAGGATTTACATGTACTGCAAATTCACGTTCCGTGTGCACCCGTAACGGAAATTTGCCTTTCATGTTTACCCTATTTGCTAGTTCTGAGACACAATTGAATGGATACAAGATCCATTAATGAGATGTGATCCTCAAAGTTCACAATACAATCATGTATAATATGGCTACTATCAATATATTTAGTTTAAACCATTACTCCGTTAAATGGTCTATCTAGTTTGTATTCCACCAAATAAAAGATCAAAGTTATAAACTACAAAATTTTATTAGCATTTGAAATCAAGTAACACAAAGTCATAACAATCATTGATTAGGAATACATCATTCAAACGTCCCGACTAGTTTGAGCATCTTGGGCAACTAGTTGGAGAGATCGAGCACGAGTTTGGTTATTGTTCGCAAGTGTTGGACATTGGTTTCTAAGATGATTAGGGTCGCCACATTCGTAGCATGCCCTTCCATTGATTAAGGCAGGATTGGCAGGTGCAACTTGCCGTTGGTTTAACGGTTGAATTTGTTGGCCTTGCTGCAAAAGTGGTCCTTTCCGGCAGTGATTAGCAAAATGACCATACATCCCACAATGGGTGCAAATTCTACAAGGTCGAGCTGGTGCGTGATGATATCTGCAAGTGTTGCAAGGAGGGCTCGTCCCCATATAAGGTTTATTGTTTTGTGGAGCTTGTTGATTCAAAAGGATAGCAGGAATATCAGGGTTGTCATAGAGAAATTCCTAGCCTTTTGCTTGTGATTTTTTGAGTCTGGTGGGGTTTTTTGGTTCATTGTTGGCCTCCTTAGAAGACTCTTCAATGCTGACCTTTGTTTCAACTTTCTTGACTCCCTTTCTAATCAAATTTCCAGCTTTAACATGATTGTCGGTTAATGTTGCTGCAAGTCGTATCGCATCTTCAAGTGTGGTAGGCTTGCTACCAAAGGAAGTGTCTTGGATTTGCATAGGAAGTCCACCAATATACTTTTCAATAGCCCGAGAAAAAGGTGTCACCAAGTGTGGCACAAGTAAACTGAGTTCGTGGAAACGAGTCGTATACGCAAGGTTCTCCCACTATCTTGCTTGAGCTCCCAAAATTCAGCTTCAAGTTTCCTCATTTCATTACGAGGGCAGAACTCGTCGGTTATAAGTTGCTTGACCTCAGACCAGATGAAAGCTAAAGCAGCATCTGAACCCCTTGTTTGTTTTTCAGCATTCCACCAAGTGAGTGCCCTCTTTTGAAAGACACTGGTGGCATACCGAACCTTAAGGTTCTTAGGACAGTCAGAGTGAATAAACGTGCTCTCTATACTTTCAAACCATTGTAGCAGTCCAGTTGCTCCTTCAGTACCAATGAACTTTGCAGGGTTACATGAGTTGAAGTGTTTTAAGGTGCAAGTTGAAATTGCACCCCCACCATTGCCATTGTTGTGGACTGGGTTAGCATTCGTATCTTGATTGAGATGGGTCACCAAGGTTGGTAACGCAACAACCACTTGCTGAGAAATGATCTAGGCCAACTCTTGAATAGTAGGGTTAGTGTTGTTGGTGTTTGTTGGTGTTATTGGTGTTGGTATTGTTGGTGTTGCTGTGAAGAACGCGAGGCATGATTCTATAAGAGTTCAATTGAAAAGGATTGGAATTTATATAACTCAAAGAGTTCAAAATAAGGAATAGAGAGTTCAAATGAAAGTTCAATCACAAATCAACATTTGGATTGTATTCCTAAAGGAATACTTTTGACAGATCAAAGTGTTTAAGTTCAATTTAACTTTCGAAAAGACATACTTTAGCCTATAGGTTCATACTCACTCCAAGGGTTCCAAGGAAAGCATAACATGTCCATCGGTTGATTTGGATTTATACGAAATGCTTTCCTAGACAGAACTCCCCAAAGTACAGGTATTCCCCTTCCAGATTGTATGTGTTTTCTAATCATTAAAATGAACCTAAAGACTATTGACGAGATTCAAGATTAGACTTAGAAGTCTAAGATCATTCCTCTTGATGACGACCCTCTCGTAAGACAGGGGTCGCGAAGTTTTGAACCTTAGAATCTAGTGTGTGCATACTAAGGCATCCTAAACTAGGTTCAAACTTTTGACCTATCAAATAAATAACCACATAATCAAGTATGACCTATGATGGAAACTAAGAGTTCAAATAACAGTTCATGGCCTAGCATGGCAACTATATAGTCCAAATAACAGTTCATGACCTATGAGTTCAAACTAAGGCATCCTATGGTTATAGTCTAGGTCATCTAGTTCAAATAACCTAATTCTCTATAACCCAGGCTCTGATACCAATCTGTAACACCCCGACCGATGGCGGAAACATCGGGGCGGCACGAAGTGTAGATTGTTCATAGCACAAGGTATAAAGTTGTAATTACATCGTTTCAAATTATCAAACCCTAACTGTTACATCCTTTCAATTCTATTACATTGAACACAAATTAAATGTAAGCTAATCCAAGCTCATTAGTATAGCTAACTTGTCATTTCCACCTGAAACATGTTTAAAATCAAGTGTCAACTACGAATAGTTGGTGAGTTTCATAGGTTTGAATACTCAGACCCAAAATATGTTTATAAAAATGTTATAAATGATATCATATGTGAACTCAAAACATAATGAACATAGTTAAAATGAACTAGCAAGTAAAGCAGATCAACTGATGTTAACAAATGATGTTTGACCTATGATTAGCATTATTAAAATGCTCAAAGCTAGTAAACTATCACCGCGGGCCTCCCCCGAAGGGTAAATCAAACATCGGTGGGATGGTCAGTCCAATAGATCTATCGTAGTCACTAAAATGAATGTGATCAATGCCTATCCTTAACTAAAGTTCACAAACTATAAGGCCATTAGCTAAGTTCACATGAAAATGTTTTGAAGTTGAGATAAGTTCAAAGATAACATGTTTCACCCCAAAAGTTCAAAACAGATAAAAGAGGGGCTATGAAGACTCACTTTGTGATGAGTTTGATAACTTTGCTATAGATGTTCAAATAGTAGCTCAAATTGTATCCAACAAGTTCAATCTCAACCTAGAGAGTTCATCACGTATAAATGTATGTTCTTATGTAGTTATGATTTGCATGTAATATCACAATCTAGATAGGTCATAAAATTTGGTTTTGTTTTGAGACATTATTAAATGTTTATCAATTGTTTTGGTTTAAAGTAATTTGATTTTATTGTAAAAGTTTAAATGTAATTCTTTAAATAAAATTCCCAAAGTTGAAATATTTAAAATGTAAACCATCCGAACGATTTTAGGGTTAAAAGAAATGTAAATTATTAAATAAGTTAGAAATAGTTTTAAATTGTAACAACTAACATTAAAAGATTTATTTATATAATAGTTTGTAAATAAGTTTAAAAATATCGTTTTTATAATAAAAGTTTAACGTTGGTAAGTTTATATGTTTAAAAAAAATATTATTATCTAGACATAGCGCATTTATAAAATGTATAAAAAAATCATTTGTAGGTTAAGTTGTAAATACCAAGAATAAAATCCAATAATTTATAATGTTTAAAAATAATGTATAGAGTTGGTTAATAAAATGTTGAATAACATAATTAAATACTTCTTATGATTTATGTTTAAATAAATATAATTTATCCTTAAAGATATTTTTTTTGTGCATCTATGAAATATATTCTATAAATCATTAATCCCTTTGTAAATAATATATTTATTATTATTATTAATGTAAATATAATATGTACATTTGTATTTGTATTTAACATAAAATTTTCTCTTCTTTTTTTTTCCTATAAACTTATAAAGAATTTTCTGTAAAAACAGAATTTAAAATGAGTTAATTGTTGAAACAAAAACAAAAAAAAAATTTGGTTCAAAAGCAGGTTAACCCGGTCTGAACCGAGTTTGGAACCCACGACCGCATGCCCCAAACCCCAGAGCTTAAACCGGTTGAACTAGGCTATAAGCCACGATTTTACTCCGGTTTAATTGATTATAACATAGTTTTAATATCGTTCCCCAATTCAGAAACAAGGAAAAAAAATGAAACCCTAGTTCTTTCTCAATCAAATTGGTTTGAATTGGAACCCGATTGAGTTCCAGATCATGGGGTTATTGTTCGAAATCTTAAAAAGAGTTGATTGACATGTAAGTCACTTACTTGTTATTAGGAATTTGTGGGTTTAGTTTGAGATCCTTGAACGACGAACATGAAGATGTGCAGGTTCCAATTGTGCGTAATAGAGAGTTTGTGAGGCTATGTTCTTGGCACAAAGACTTTCGAAATGTTCCAAAGAGTGTTTTAGTCGAATTAATTTGATATTTATAGACGTTTGGTTAGAGTTTAAATGTTCGGTCGAATTTCGTATTTTATGTAGTGATTATGGTGTTAATTGGTTGTTATTCGTCATTATGGATGATTAGAAATCGTGTACGCGTTCGAATTGTTTCCAAAAACGGTTCCAATCGAACTGTAACATAGCTGGAAACGATTTGAGAAGAAACGGGTCGAGTAGTGGGTTGGATCGGGTAGATAGAATCCATGGGTGAAGATGGTGATAAGTTTGGGAGATTGTCATAACAACCCCCTCTAGTTTTTCTTCTACTTGATAAACAATGCTTTTTTTTAATTGTTATAAAACAAAGTTTATAATATTTTTAAATTTTATGTATTTAAAACAAAGTTGTTTATAATATTTACTTAAAGTTTATGATTAAGGTCTTTAAATCTTTATATAGGTTTTATTTAAAAAAATTTTTTTTTTGTGATTATAATTTTATTATGAAATTTATTTGTTTGTTTGAGTTATTTATTTAAAAATACGTCTCTAAATTTTATAAAACTTATTATATGTTGATAAAGATTTTTTTTGTTATTATTTTTTTTTCATTTACGAATTGTGAAATACATATACAGACATATGTGTGTGTGTGTGTGTGTATATATGTATGTTTATTGAAGATGTTCAAATATGTGTTTTCTCATTGTTCGCTGAACGTTCAGTTCGTTTACAGCCCTAGGGCTAGGGGCTCCGTCCATCTGGACTAGTGGTCAGCTTGGGCATCCTTTAGCCATTGGGGGCCGCATACGTGGTACCCGGCAGTTGATTAGTAGGCTGTTCAAAAAAAAATTTTAAAAAACATTATAATTTATTTAATTTAACAATTTTAATATTAATTAGAAATTTGAATTAGAATATTTAATTAAATGGTGATGAATTCTTGAATTTAGAAAGCGTAAGAGTCCGTATACCCAAATCCCACGCGCAAACGGTCACTTGTCTGGATTCTTCATCATGTTTGGAGAAGAAGCATGCGTTGTTTCCTTGTATAAATATGCAGTCTCATTCTATCGTTTCTGATCCTATCGGTGCGAATTGAGTTGTTCTTGGGGTTAGGGTTTTGCTCTGAATCAATTTTTAGCGCCACGATTGAGTCTGTTGTTGAGATCTTGTGATAAATCACAATCGTTTCTGATTCAATGGGTTCCGATTATGGGTTAATCGCGTTGTTCTGGGGATTAGGGTTTTACTTTGAGTCCATTGATCACTAGATTAGGTGTCTGTCGTTAACATCCTTTGATATCTTGAAAGGATTTCACTCTCGTTTCTCATTAAATCGGTGTTGATTAGGTTATAATCGGTATGTTCTTGAGATGAGGTTTTAGTTTCAGTCCCTGGTCCCCTGAATTCAGCATTATGTTGGTGAAAATTGAGTTGTTTTGTTGCTGTTTCAACAGGCGAATGCTATGGATGATCTTGGTTGCCGTACTTCCACTGTAAGTGTTCTCTTTGTCTTTGTAGCAAACTCTTTGGTTTATAAATTATTTTTTATTAATTTCTTGAGTAGGGTATCTCTAAAGGATCTCACTCTCGTTTCTAATTATGGGTCTTGATCAGGTTTTAATCGAGTTGTTCTTGGGCTGAGGTTTTACTTTTGAGTCCATTGTTCCCTGAATTCGTCATTACATTGGTGAAAATTGAGTTGGATTGTAGCTGTTTCAAGTGGTGAATGCTATGGATGATCTTGGTGGTCATGCTTCCACTGTAAGTGTTCTCTTTGTTTTTTTAGCAAACTCTTTGTTTTTTTAGCAAAACTCTTTGTTTTTGTATTCTGATTCCATCATCTATATTTTTCTCATTGTGGTTTAACTTGTTAAACTAGTTTTCTAGGTTTACTTTATGACATGTAGATTATCATTCTAAAAGATGCATATGTGTGTTCTTAAATTCTTTCTAAAGTTCACTTCAGAATTTTTAGAGTTATACGTTTTGGTCTTGAATTTTAAGATGCCTGATCCCATGTAGGGTTTTATTTATTTATTTATTTTTATTAAGCTCTCTTGAGTAGGGTTTATAAATTATTTTTGAAAAAGTTTTAATCTTTTTAGTTGATGCATCTGTGTGTTCTTGAATGCTATTGTAAAAGTTTTTGAAAAAATTTAGTCTGTTTAGGGTTAAAATAATTTTGGTCAAGATCTCTTAGAGGGTTGAGGACAGGTTTTTTTTTCTTTCCTAAGCTCTCATGATTAGGGCTTTTAAATTACTTTTGAACTTGTAAAATCTGTTTCTTTTGTATTTAGTCGATGCATCTGGGTGTTCTTGAATCCTATCTTCACTGCAGACCTTTTATGGTTAAAATCATTTTGGTCAAGATCTTTAAGATGTCTGATCCCGTGAAGGGTTTTTTTCATTTATTTTTTTTATTAAATTCTCTTGAGTAGGGTTTATAAATTATTTTTGTACTTGTAAAGTTTTAATCTATTTCATTTGTTTTTAGTTGATGTAAAAGTCAATCTTTTATTTCTAATACTGTGTTGGCACTTAAAATCTCGACTCATGGTAAAAACTACGTGTCACTTCTTTTTCTCATCCTTTTTAAAAAAAAATGTTTTATATGTTCTAATGACTTGTTTGTTACATGATTATAATTGTTTAATCATGATTTATTTAGTTAAGGTATGGGAAAAGTGAAATTCCACACTCAAAGTCTCAATCCCAATAAAATATTATGTGCTGCGCACCACTCCAGACCCTCCATTGTTTTGAACCAGACTGAGTTCTTTGTTTTTATTTTAATTTTCTGTTAATTTCTGTAACTTAAATTCCTTTTTTATTTATGTTTGTCTTCTTTTGTTGTTGGTGCATCTAATTTTTTAATTAAATTATTTTAACTTGAACAAGCATGCTGTTCAAATATGATTGTTGCAAACTAGAAGATTCCAATTGTTTAGATGTTTTCAAAGATTACATAATCTTGATTTAAGGCAATTGCATATATAATCATGATTATAATTGTTTAATCATGAAATTTTTTAATTAAAAATGTTTATAATTGTTTAATCATGATTATAATTGTTTAGATGTTTTCAAAGATTACATAATCTAACTTTTAATGAATTCTTTTAACTTGAATAAGCATGTTGTTCAAATATGATTGTTGCAAACTAGAAGATTCCAATTGTTTAGATGTTTTCAAAGATTACATAATCTTGATCTAAGGCAATTGCATATATAATTATGATTATAATTATTTAATCATGAAATTTTTTAATGAAAAATGATTATAATTGTTAAGATGTTTTTAAAGATTCCATAATCTAACTTTTTAATGAAATTTTTTAACTTGAATAAGCATGCTTGTCAAATATGATTGTTCTTTCAAAGATTATATTATCTTGATCTAAGGCAGTTGCGAAAATTATAGGGGAATTAAACTTTTGAGTCATACCATGAAACTTTGGGAAAGAGTGATCGATACAAGACTGAGGAGAGAAACCCAAGTAACTGAGAACCAATTTGGATTCATGCTTGGGAGATCGACCACAGAAGCAATACATGTTTTGAGGAGGCTCGTGGAGAAATATAGAGAGAAAAAAAAGAGATTTACATATGGTGTTCATCGATCTGGAGAAGGCGTACGATAGCGTGCCCCGTCAGCTAATATGGGATAGCTTACAGCGTAGAGGTATTCCTTGGAGGTATATAGAGATGATAAGGGATACGTATGAAAGTGCTAAAACGAGTGTTAGAGCCCCAGTGGGTGATACAGACTACTTTCAGGTAGAGGTGGGACTACACCAAGGTTCGGCACTGAGCCCGTTCCTTTTTGCAGTTATCTTAGATGAGCTGTCAAAGTCTATTCAGGAGGACATTCCATGGTGCATGTTGTTTGCGGATGATATTGTGTTGGTGGCAGAGAGAAAGGAGGACCTAAATGTGAGGTTAGAAGAATGACAATTGGCCTTGGAAGGTAAAGGACTACGCATCAGTAGGTCAAAAACGGAGTATCTTTGTTGTAACTTTAGTGGGGCTGACGATGAGGAAGACGAGGAGGATCAGGTGAATATTGGAGGGCAAGAGGTGCCACAGAAAACAAAGTTTAAATACCTAGGATCTGTCGTCCAGAGTGATGGAGATATTGATTGTGACGTCGCCCATCGAGTGCAGGCAGGTTGGAACAAGTGGAGAGCAGCTAGCTACAAGCATTTTATGTGACAAGAGGTTCCCAGACAAACTAAAGGGTAAATTCTATAGAGTAGCAGTTAGACCGGCCATGATGTATGGAAGTGATTGTTGGCCGATCAAAAAGATTCAAGAGAGGAAGCTAGAAACGGCAGAGATGAGGATGCTAAGATGGATGTGTGGGCACACAAGACTTGACCGAATAAGAAACGAAACCATCGGAGGAAGGCTGGGGGTGGCGTGCATCTCAGATAAAGTAAGGGAAGGAAGATTGAGATGGTTCGGTCATGTGAGGAGAAGAGGCGTATTGGCTCCGGTTCGAAGCGTAGAGCACTTAGTTGTGGACGAGAGGAGGTGCAGGGGCCGACCTAGGTTGACGTGGGATGAGCAGATTCGCCAGGATTTGTTTGCATTGCACCTCTCGGAGGACATGATCAGTGATAACTACCTGGAGACGTAGAATAAAGGTTAAAGATTATTAGGTACTATGATACATGTTAGAAGCCATAGTTTAGAGGAATGCCTTATTGACATGATGGTATGTTTGTTTTATGTCTTCTATGTCTTTTATGCATGGTTCAGTGTTGCCTTATTGACATGATGGTATGTTTGCTTTATGTCTTCTATGTCTTTTATGCATGTTTCAGTGGTGAGTATGGTATTTTGTATGTGCCTATGGTTTGCTTGGTAATTTGTTAGTATGCTATGCTGTTTTGGTGCGTTACTGCTTATACATTGCTTGGTCTACATGTGCCTATGTGTTCTCGTTTGCCTGTTTTCCTGCGGTGTGTTTCATGTGAAATATATATAATATATATATATATTATATATATATATATATGATATTAACAATAATAATAGTAAAAAAAAAAAATTCATGAGCCGGGGGTCTCTTCTGAAGCAGCCTCTCTACCCTTCTTGGGGGTAGGGGTAAGGTTTGTTTTCATCCTCCCCCAGACCCTACTTTTAAGTAGGATTTCACTGGGTATGATTGATTGATCGATCTAAGGCAGTTGCATATATCATTTTGAGAACTTGTTGCCTAGCCTCATCAAAATGGTTATAGCAGGGTTGTAATTTTCATCCTGCTTTTTTCTACAAACCAAAAAGAACATTTCTGCAATGTTGTGTTTATTATGTTTTTTCTTTATCCCAAGTATTTGAACAAGTGTGGTGGCTTCTTTTTTTCTTTGTACTTTTTTTATAATTTTTTTTACTAAGGATTTATCATTAGATCAAGTATGACATTTTAGAGCCATGTGAATTGTTGACCATTTTTATCCGGGAAAAAGGAAACTCGACCCTCCTGCATGCGTCATGTTGCCCCTTTATTAAAAATATATACAATAAAGTAGGTTACTAGTTTTTATATATTTTTTTAATTCTGCATTGTTTGCATGTCTGAATCTTTTCTAACTATATAATTTTTTATAAATTCTTTTAGTTTTTTTTTTATTCGAATGGTTTAATCATGTTATTTGGTTTAAATGTTTAAGCTTATTTATCAACTTGCTACAAAAATTACGTAAATTTATTTACTCAGAAATGACACAACCACACAAGAGTTTCAATTGGTTAATTAAGTTGTTGCATCCTGTTTGGTTTAAATGTTTAAGCTGACTTTTGTTTATTTTTTTTACTACTAGTTACAAAAATCATTATAGATTTATTTTGTACATAGTTTTATTAAAAGCAATTGAATTCCTAATGTGAATTTATGAAATATCAAAATGGCATCTTTATAAATGTTTAAGCTTTACTACTTATGTTTAATTTATGTACATAGTTTTATTAAAAGCAATTGAATTCATAATATGAATTCATGAAATATCTAAATGGCATGTTCTTTTCTACTTATGTTTAATTTTTTTTACTAGTTGCAAAAATCTACTTAGTTTTATTTATTTTTGCATCCTGTTTGGTTTAAATGACATGTTCAATCGGATTTTTACTACTTGTTACAAAAATCATTATAGATTTATTTTGCACATAGTTTTATTAAAAGCAATTGAATTCTAAATGTGAATTCATGAAATATCAAAATGACATTTTCATAAATATTTATGCTTTAATACTTATGTTTAATTTTTTTTTACTACTTGTTGCAAAAATAATTATAGATTTATTTTGTACATAGTTTTATTAAAAGCAATTGAATTCATAATATGAATTCATGAAATATCTAAATGACATGTTCTTTTCTACATGTTTATTTTTTTTACTAAGTAAGTTACAAAAATCATTATAGATTTATTTTGTACATAGTTTTATTAAAAGCAATTGAATTCCTAATGTGAATTCATGAAATATCAAAATGACATCTTCATAAATATTAAGCTTTACTATTTATGTTTATTTTTTTTTACTAGTTGCAAAAATAATTATAGATTTATTTTGTACATAGTTTTATTAAAAGCAATTGAATTCATAATATGAATTCATGAAATATATAAATGGCATGTTCTTTCTACTTATGTTTAATTTTTTTTACTACTTGCTGCAAAAAAACTTCTTTACTACTTGTTGAAAAAATAATTATAGATTTATTTTGTACTTAGTTTTATTAAAAGCAATTGAATTAATAAATATCTAAATGGCATGTTCTTTTCTACTTATGTTTAATTTTTTTTGCTTCTTTTTGCAAAAATCTACTTAGTTTTTATTTATTTTGCATATGTTTTAATCTAAATGGCATGTTCTTTCTACTTATGTTTAATTTTTTTTACTACTTGTTGCAAAAAACTTTTTTACTACTTGTTGAAAAAATAATTATAGATTTATTTTGTACTTAGTTTTATTAAAAGCAATTGAATTAATAAATATCTAAATGGCATGTTCTTTTCTACTTATGTTTAATTTTTTTTGCTTCTTTTTGCAAAAATCTACTTAGTTTTATTTATTTTTGCATATGTTTAATCTAAATGCCATGTTCTTTCTACTTATGTTTAATTTTTTTTACTACTTGTTGCAAAAAAACTTTTTTACTACTTGTTGAAAAAATAATTATAGATTTATTTTGTACTTAGTTTTATTAAAAGCAATTGAATTAATAAATATCTAAATGGCATGTTCTTTTCTACTTATGTTTAATTTTTTTTGCTTCTTTTTGCAAAAATCTACTTAGTTTTATTTATTTTTGCATCCTGTTTGATTTAAATGATATGTTCAATTGGTTAATTAAGTAGGTGGTGCAACACGGGTAGGGTAGATGGGTTAGGATAACGTTAGAGTGAGTAGCAGGAGGGTATTAGGGGATATGGATGGTAGTAGGTACGTAGGGTAGAGGGGTTAGGATAGGATAGGATAGGATGGTAGAGGTTAGGGGTAGGGTAGTAGAGGTTAGTATAGGACGAGTAGAGGTAGTTAGCGGTTAGGGTTAGGGGTTAGGATAGCGTTAGAGTGAGTAGCGGAAGGGTATTAGGGGGTAGCGTAGTAGGGTTAGGATAGGACGGGTAGGGGGTTAATTAGGGTGTAGGGTAGTAAGTGGGTAGTAGGGGATAAGACGGGTAGGGCCGTTAGGGTTAGGATAGGATAGGGGATAGGGTGGGTAGGGTTAGGGTACATGTAGGGTAGTCAGAGTTGTGATAGATAGCGGTAAGGTAAGGTAATTGGGGATAGGGCGGGTACAGTAGTCAGGTACAGGGTAGGGTCGTAGGTGGGTAGGGGTTAAGATAGGACGGGTAGGGGGTAGGGGATAGGCGGGGTAGCGCGGGTACGGGTATAGGTACGCTTAGGAAGTCAAGGGCGGATAGGTAACGGGAAGGTAGTAGGGGATAGGGCGGGTAGGGTAGTGCGTTAAGGTACAGGGTTAGGGTTAGGATAGGTAGCGGGAGGGTAGTAGGGGATAGGGGGGTAGGGTAGTGCGTTAAGGTACAGGGTAGTAGGGGTTAGGATAGGACGGGTAAGGGGAGGGGATAAGGCGGATAGGTAGTCAGGCTTAGGGTACATGTCCGTAGGTGTGTCCCGGTTAGGATAGGACAGGTGGGATAGTAGGGGTTAGGATAGGACGGGTAGAGGGATAGGGATAGGGCGGGCATGGTGGTAGTTAGGGTTAGGGTGGGTAGGGTCGTTAGGGTACAGGTAGGGTAGTTACGGTTAGGGTACTGGTAGGGTAGTCAAGGGGTTAGGGTAGTGCGTTAAGGTACAGGGTAGGGTTAGGATAGGTAGCGGGAGGGTAGTAGGGGATAGGGCGGGTAGGATAGTGCGTTAAGGTACATGGTAGTAGGGGTTAGGATAGGACGGGTAAGGGGAGTGGATAAGGCGGATAGGTAGTCAAAACATTAACTAATACCATGGGTAAAGGTCCCCCCTTAAGTTTCACGTTCACGTTAACTAATATCATAGTTAATTCAGTTTCACGTTCTTTGCCTTTTCCTCTCATTTACACCTTTAATCAATTCACTCCTCCTGGCCACGTTCTTTTCTTTCATCAAAAGCTTGATACAAGTCTTGCTCTCTTTGAAATTAGATTCAGCCTCTAAAATCTCAAAGAGCTCTAAAAGTTTATTATCATACAACTCAGCTAGTATACGATCGAGCTCCTGTTGAATAAAGAAGGTTGTGTGTGTATTCTCAGTGCCACTGGTATTCTCAATGTCATCACTAACCACTTTGAAAGTACATGGCCGAGTCTCTGGTACGTCCCACCTTGAGAAGAAATGGCATTGGTCTTTGAATATGAAGTCCAATGCTTTCTTGCGAGCGATCATATCCTCATCAACATTATTGAGAGAATTCTGCAAACCACAAAATGCATATGAAATCAAATTGGTCTTAAAACAAATGCTACACTTCACATGAAAAAAAATAGTGTCATGGTTTGGGTCTCAGGTCATCATTAGGGAAATTTCTTACTTAAATGTAAACCACAAAATGCATATGAAATCAAATTGGTCTAAAATGCATATGAAATCACAAAATTTCTCACCACCATTTTAGCGTGCCTCATTTTGAGATTCTTGGCTAACCATCACATCCATTGACAACTTCTGATAATTTAATTCTATCATTCCTACCTTGGCAAATTTCTTCTAGAAGTTGAATAAAATCGTTCATCTACACGTTACCAGAAAAATATTTTAACTTCAAAGCGTTGTCGACATTTGTTAAACATAACACTTACACTACATTTGATGAACCCTTGGATGAACACTTAAACATTTCTTCAAAATTTTGTTAAAGACAATAGAATTCCATCTCAATTTTAAAGCAAAAACATTTGTTCAGACTCTTTGACTCCAGAATGAAGCTCCAGTTCTGAACTGGATGAACAGATTTTATTTTTCCAGTTGTTCCAATTTACTGCACAATAATCTCAGAAATACAATTTGAACAATTAACCCCACATCCAAAAGAATAAAGAACAATGTTGATACATCTATCAAGAACTTAAAAAGTATAATTGCAAATGCGGGGATCAACGATTTAACAAAAAACAGGTTTTCGAATTTTGATCAAGATGAAAAATTTCTGATTTTGGTCCCAACTTCATGCAAGCCATCGTAATGTAAAACGACAAAATTTGTTTGTTCATCAATTTTTTCAGAAATTTCAATAATGATTTTTACAGCAACTGCATTGAGCCTGATTTCAGATAAATCATGAATAAGGAATTTTTTAAGATCATTAACTTCTTTAGTTAAGTCCTTAACAAGTTCCTCAATTTTTGCAATGGAAGTCATATATAACCGGTTATATACTCCTTTGAATAAATAAAGCATGTATCTAACCGGTTGTTTACCGTTTTGAATACCCGAAAGGAGACTT
Organism: Mikania micrantha; assembly: GCA_009363875.1. Taxonomy (NCBI): domain Eukaryota; kingdom Viridiplantae; phylum Streptophyta; class Magnoliopsida; order Asterales; family Asteraceae; genus Mikania; species Mikania micrantha. The sequence goes on from CM018693.1 coordinate 36,480,794, forward strand.
ATCTAACTCATTAAATCCTGATTCTATAAGTAACGGTATATAACCGGTTATAACGGTATCTAACCCTTTGAATAAATCCGCCCACCGTACGGTCAAGTTTGAATTTGAGTTCCGTGTTCATATCCCGATTAGGAGCCCTAACGTAACACCCCGGAATATAATTATGTGTCTTCTCGTGCTCGGCTTTGACTTTCCTTCAAGTCAAACACCGCTCGACGTACCAAGCGACACTTTGCTTCGTTAATCCGGTTTTATGAGCCTAATCTAAAAGCGTTTGACGAGCTCCACCCGAAGAAGGAAGCCTGCCCTCTAATATGCTCGTCGTACTGGTTCGGGTATCAGGTTAATCCGGATCGATAATCGAAAACTCGATTAGGAGGCCGAATGTACCACCTGGAATATAATTTGTGTAGTATACCGTTCTATCTGATCAACACCACTTTCTCATTGACTATATGACCTGCCTGCTAATCGAGTATCGGTTAACTCTTTTTCCTTCAAAAAAAATCCGGTAAATCCTGATTCTATAAATAACGGTATATAACCGGTAATATACATTCAAGTTTGAATTTGAGTTCCGTGTTCATATCCCGATTAGGAGCCCCAATGTAACACCCTGGAATTCTGATTAATTATGTGTCTTCTCGTGCTCGGCTTTGACTTTTCTTCAAGTCAAACACCGCTCGACGTACCAAGCGACACTTTGCTTCATTCCTGGCCACCAATCATCGTTATGAAGATCCCGATATATCTTCGTTTCCCTTGGGTGAATAGAGAATTTGGGTTAGGGTAGTCAGGGGATTAGGATGGCAGCGGGAGGGTAGTAGGGATAGAGTGGGTAGGGGTAGTGGGTTAGGGTACAGGGTAGGGTCGTAGGTGAGTAGAGTAGGGGTTAGGATAGGACGGGTAGGGTCGTTAGGGTTAGGGTACATGTAGGGTCGTAGGTGGGTAGGTGGATTGGGCGGGTAGGGTAGACATGCGTAGGGTACATGTAGGGTCGTAGGTGGGTCCGGTTAGAATAGGACGGGTTGGGGATAGGGGCGGGTAGGGTCGTTAGGGTTAGGGTACATGTAGGGTCGTAGGTGGGTAGGTGGATTGGGCGGGTAGGGTAGACATGCTTAGGGTACATGTAGGGTCGTAGGTGGGTCCGGTTAGAATAGGACGGGTAGGGGATAGGGCGGGTAGGGTAGGGTTTTGGGTTAGGGTACACGTATGGTAGTAGATGAGTAGGGGTAACGGATAGGACGGGGTAGGGATAGGGTGGGTAGGGTCGTTATGGTTAGGGTACAAGTAGGGTCGTAAGTGGGTAGGGACAGAGGTTAGGATAGGACTGGTAGGGGGTACGGGATAAGGCGGGTAGGGTAGTCAGGCTTAGGGTACATGTTCGTAGGTGGGTAGGGGTTAGGATAGGACAGGTCTCGGGTATGGGTAGTGCGTTAGGGTACAGGCTTAAGAGGATAGTCAAAGGGTTAGGATATGTAGCGGGAGGGTAGTAGGGGATAGGGCGGGTAGGGTAGTAGGAGTTAGGATAGGACGGGTAGGGTAGTCAGGCTTAGGGTACATGTCTGTAGGTGTGTAAAGGTTAGGATAGGACAGGTAGAGGGATAGGGCGGGTATGGTAGTAGGGGTTATGATAGGACGGGTAGAGGGATAGAGATAGGGCGGACATGGTAGTTAGGGTTAGGGTGGTAGGGGTTAAGATAGGACAGGTAAAGGGATAGGGCGGGTAGGGTACTGCGTTAGGGTACAGGGGTTAGGAAGGTAGTCAAAGGGTTAGGATAGGTAGCGGGAGGGTAGTAGGGGATAGGGTGGGTAGGGTAGTAGGGGGATAGGGCGGGTAGAGGGATAGGGGATAGGGCAGGCAGGGTAGTTAGGGTTAGGGGGGGTAGGGTCGTTAGGGTTAGGGTACATATATGGTAGTTAAGGTAGGGTACTGGTAGGGTAGTCAAGGGGTTAGGATGGGAGCGGGAGGGTAGTAAGGGATAGAGCGGGTAGGGATAGTGGGTTAGGGTACAGGGTAGGGTCGTAGGTGAGTAAAGTAGGGGTTAGGATATGACGGGTAGGGTCGTTAGGGTTAGGGTACAGGTAGGGTCGTAGGTGGGTAGGGTAGTAGAGGTTAGGATAAGGAGTAGGGGGATTGGGCGGGTAGGGTAGTCAGGCTTAGGGTACATGTAGGGTCATAGGTGGGTCGGCTTAGAATAGGGCGGGTAGGGGTAGTTAAGGTTAGGGTACAGGTAGGGTAGTAGGTGAGTAGGGTAGTAAGGGTTAGGTTATGTAGGGTAGGGATAGGGTGGGTAGGGTCGTTATGGTTAGGGTACAGGTAGGGTCGTAGGTGGGTAGGGACAGAGGTTAGGATAGGATGGGTAAGGGTACATGTCAAGGAGTTAGGATAGGTAATGGGAGGGTAGTAGGAGTTGGGATAGGACAGGACCGGTAGGGGATATAGGACGGGTAGTGTAGTTAGGGTTAGGGTACAAGGTAGGGTCGAAGGTGGGTAGGGTAGTAGAGGTAGTCAGGGTTAGGGTAGTAGAGGTTAGAATAGGACGGTAGGGTGGCGGGTAGGGTAGTGAGGCTTAGGGTACATGTAGGGTAGTAGGTGGGTTCGGTTAGAATAGGACGGGTAGGGTAGTTAGGGTTAGGGTACAGGTAGGGTAGTTAGGGGTTAGGATAGGTAGCAGGTGGGTAGTAGGGATAGGTAGGGTAGTGTGTTAGGGTACATGGTAGAGTCGTAGGTGAGTAGCGTAGTAGGGGTTAGGATAGGACTCGGGTATAGGGATAGGGCGGGTAGGGTAGTTTGGGTTAGGATACAGGTAGGGTAGTCAGGGGTTAGGGTGCGGTAGTCAGGGGTTAGGGTACAGGTAGGGAAGTCAGGGGTAAGGATAGGTAGCGGGAGGGTAGGAGGGGATAGTGCGGGTAGGGTAGGTGGTTAGGGTACACGGTAGGTTCGTAGGTGAGTAGGGGTTAGGATAGGACGGGTAGGGTAGTTAACATGTAGGGTGGTGAGGGGTCAGGATAGGTAGCAGGAGGGACTATAGGGCGGGTAGGGTAGTAGGGGTTAGAATAGGGCTGGTAGGGGTAGGGTATATAGGGCGTGTAGATCGTCAGGGATAGGGTACCGCAGGTGGGTACGGTAGTAGGTGCTAGGGTATGTGGTGAGGGTAGTAGGGATGGGTAGGGGGTTAGTTAGGGTGTACGTTTATTCGGGTATGGGTGAGTGTAGGGAGTAGGGATTTATGGTAGGATAGTACAGGTAGGGTTAGGAAGGGTGGGTAGTTATAGGGAGGGTAGGGTTATAACACCCTCCCCTCTATCACATATCCTAACCCCCTACACTCACCCATACCCGAATAAACCTATTACCTCTCATGACGCCTAGCCTACATACCACCCACCCTTACTAGGGCTGGCATAACGGATCAAACACGACCCGTTAAGACCCGACACGTTAAGACACGAAACACGAACTGATTAGACACGAACACGACACGTTAAAAACACGTAAACACGAAATGACCCGTTAAGGAACCTGTTAACAGTTAACACTATAAATGACCTGTTAAAGAACATGTGAAAACCCCTTAAAGAACTTGTTAAGAAACTCGTTAAAGAACTATGGTTAGACAATTAGAAATTTTTGGAAACTAATCAGTTACCCACATATTTTATTATATTATTTATTTTAAATTTCAAATTTTAAACATGTCTTAACGGGTCTTAGCGGGTTTTACCTCTTTAGACACGAAAAATAAACAGGTCTTAACGTGTTGACTTGTTTTAGACACAAAACATGTTAAGGGTAAACACGAAACATGTTAATTCGTGTCGTGTCGTGTTAACGGGTCTTAACGGATCTTAACGGGTCTTAACGGGTCTTAGCGGGTTTTACCTCTTTAGACACGAAAAATAAACAGTTCTTAACGTGTTGACTTGTTTTAGACACAAAACATGTTAAGGGTAAACACGAAACATGTTAAATTCGTGTCGTGTCGTGTTAACGTGTTCGCGTCTGAAATTGCCAGCCCTAACCCCTACTACTTATATTCTACCCCCTCTATCACATATAGGAGGGTAGGGTTATAACACCGGAGGATAGGGTTTATAACACCCTCCCCTCCACATATCCTAGCCTACCCATATCCTACCTCCTATACTACCTATCATATCCTAATAAACCTACTACCCTATTGTTTACATACCACCCACCCCTACTACTCATGTCCTACCCCCTACACTCCTCCCATACCCTACCCTAACTATCCTAGTCCCCTACACTACACCTAACTTACCTAATAAACCTACCACCCCATCCTCCCCTCTCCTATCTTCAGTGGTGAGGGGGGTTTATGGCTGATCTATATAAGACCAGTAAGAATCAAGAGTGGTGAGTAGAGAATAGAAAACAAGGAACACTAAAAGAGTATAGAAGAAGAATTTAGAGATAAGTGTAGAAAGATGATTTTATTTCTTTCAAGGGATGCCTTACAAATGAGGGGGAAGCCTTCCTTTTATAGGCAAGGAAAATGCATTCTTACATAAGCCATGACATAAGCACAAATAATTCTACAAAGAGTACATGGAACATGACGTAAGCTTTACATCATGCATCATGTAATATATAAGCTTACATTATTTAAATAACCCGCTTAAACATACTTTAAACATACTTAACCACACTTAAACACACTTAGACTATTTCCATTGTGAATCAGAATGAGATGGATCATTCTTCATATGGATCAAACCGGAATTGCGGCGTTCTTTGTCTTCAATTGGATCATACTTCCGCTCGGTCAAACTTCATGTTCACCGTAAGCAGTGGTTCTGGCATTTTGTCTGATTTTGATCCGAGCAGGTGATTTTTTGAATACTCAACTATTGCTTCATCCCATGATTTTGTAATTGGATTAGAGTTAATCCAATTATGTTTGTCTTCCATGATATCCTCAGATATATCATCTGTGTATTTGTTGTTGGCAGCCGCAAGAGCTAGACGAACTTCTTTCCATTGTTTTGTATAATTCAACTTGAAATACCCACTTGAAGGATTTACATCCAACCAAGCATGGATAAAGCATGTGCGTCCATGAAAGATTAACGGCTTTCCTTGTGTGAGTGTTGTGGGAGGAATAAGGCAGTTAGGCCTCCTAAACATTACAATACAGTGTTTTTTGCTTGAAGACGACATCATCTGTGCCCATTTAGTAGAAAGAAGGAACCATTCAAGCATTTTAAGGGTGTTTTTCTGTTCTTCAGGAAAATCTTCAAATTGGCATTCAAGCACATATGCAAGCAATTTAATTGAGTTGAAGGGCATGGCAATTGTAAAGGATTCAAACAAATACCAGAGAAAACATAACCCTTCTTTTGGAAAGTGATTCATGTTGTTTATTAGGAAAACATTTAGGTAGGGATGATCAGGGTGAAAGCTTATTCCTTTCATAAACAATCCACAGTTTTTGAGTGCAACATGGAAAAAGGTCTTGTAATTCAAAAGAGATCTTTCTTTTAGAGAGAGATCTGCAATCACCTCTTGGACTTCCGGAGGAAGATTCTTCACTTCCATATTATGGTTGGATGGGTCGTGTCTTCTTGAATGAGGGAGGTAGCTTCAGAAGAACCTTCTTTGTTTATAGTGAACACCATTGGAAGAATTTTGTGCCTATGAATTGAATTGACATCCTTTGCATTTATGGGTCGTGTCTTCTTGAATGAGGGAGGTAGCTTCAGAAGAACCTTCTTTGTTTATAGTGTGTTCATTGGAAGAATTTTGTGCCTATGAATTGAATTGACATCCTTGCATTTATAGGCCTTTGGTCTGGATAAAAAATCAGCAACAATATTTTCTGACCCTTTTAAATGTTTTACTGTAAACTGTCATTGGGAAAAACCAATTGGCCCATAGTAACAGTTGTGCTTCTGGAAGCATCTTTCTTTTAAAATGCAGCATTCGAGGAAAAGCGGACATATCCATTTCAATCTGAAAATGATGGCCAATTAGATAAAATTGGAATTTTTCTATCCCTCTTTTTACAGCTAATATCTCCTTGTAGGTGGAATGATAATGTTGTTCTGACACTTGGAACGTGCCACTTTTATATCCGCATACTGTTCTGACACCTTTGTCATCTTCTGCGAGTAGTACTGCTGCCCAGTACTCATCACTAGCATCTGTTTGAAGGATTCTTCTGTGAGATGGCGTGGGAATCTTTAATGGTGGCATCACATCAGCTAATTGCTTTATTGCTTTAACTGCCTGGGTTTGCTTATCCGTCCATGGTGCTGGATTCTTTTTTAGCATAGGGAATATGTGCACTGTATGATTGGACAGTTTTGAAAGGAAATCAGCCATATAATTGACTAGGCCAAGGAATTGTTGTACTTCTTTTTGTGACGCCAACTTGTCTGGAAACTGGTTTAATTCCTTAGCAATATGGGGTTGTGGTTGGTACTTTCCATCATAGATTTTCATCCCAAGAAAATCAATTGTGTTTACCCCAACTACCATTTTTTTCTCAGAAAGCATAATACCATATTGTTGGACAATTGAATGGAACTTAGTTAGTAACTGAACATGTGATTCTTCATCGGGTGAAAATAAGAGGATGTCATCAATATAGATCAGAGCATTCCCAAGAATTGGTTCAAAAATTTTAACCATGGCTTTCTGGAAAACAGAAGGAGCATTTTTCAACCCAAATGGCATCACTTTCCATTGAAAATGATGATTAGGAATACAGAATGCTGTCTTTGGACGATCGTATGGTGTAATACCTAGTTGCCAAAATCTTGCTTTAAGATCAAATTTGGACAGAATTTTTGCATTGACCAGTGACTGAACATTGACTTCTTTTGTGGTAATGGGAATTTGTCATCTGCTAAGAAGTGATTTAAGGGCTGATAATTAATAATAAGCCGTAACTTTCCTCTTGCTTGTTCACTTATTTTGTTAACATAGAATGCTTTACATGCCCATTGTGAGGACGTTGCTTCAATAATACCTTGTTCAACAAGCTCCGAACATTCTTTTAATGCCAACTGGTAATGATCAGGATTAATTCCTGGGTGACTTGCTTTTGTAGGGTTAATATCTTCATTTTGTTTAAAGAGGAGGGTAACAAAGAATGAAGGATTTAACCATAATGGTGATTTTTTTCCCGAGAAATTCTGTATGGTTGGAGGCACACGAAGTCTGAATAATTTGGGTTTTGAAAGATTCTGTGGTTAGGGGTGAAGCCATGTATAGCTTTGGGACCGAATTCCATGGATTAAAAAACTTTTGTATTTTAACCCTTGGACCCCGTATCTTAAATCAGGTAGTTTGTGGAGTAAATCAAACCCAATCCACAGATCTTTACCATGAGAACTTAATCCCAGAAACTTGTGTTTAATAGTACATTTGGGAAAAAGCCTGATGTAGACTGGTGTGTTTATCTTATCAACAACGAACGTTTCTCCATTTGCAGCTTGAAAATATTGGGAGTGAGGTTTCCAATATTCTTCTGGGAGGACATCATGGTTCAAGAAAGAGGCTGTTGATCGTGTGTCAAAGAAAGCAATAACCGGAAGCGGCTTTGCATATGTGTTAGTTATCAGATGAACCTTGGCTATAGGTATGGGTGGGGATTCTGGAGGCTTTGAAAGTGTTTTTGCCATAAAAACTGGCAAATCATAGGAATTGGATTGATCCAATTTCTCAGTAGTTGTTTCTGAATCACTTGTGTATGAGTCTTCTGTATCGCTTGATTCTGATTCAGAATAACCAATGGTACATAAAGCATGATTTCCTCGTTCATCATCTAAGGAGTATAACGATTCCAAATCGGAGACATCTACATGTTCTACAGATGTAACACCTATCAGTAGTTCTGCCACGTTGTTTCTTTTTCTTTAGGAACTTCCATTTCTTTTTCGGGTTGCTGTGAAAGTTCCTTTTCTTCTTCAAGGTGTATTGATTGCTATAGTTGCTTGATATTTTATGTTTTTGTAGGCAACCACATGCTGATTCATCTTTGCATTTGATACGGAGGTATTTGTCATCACATGCAGAACCAAGACGCCTACCAGTTTTCTCAAACTCTGCTTTTTTGGTTGCAGAGTTTTGAAAGAGCATTAAGTAATAACTGGTATAATTCCCTATGAGAAGCTTACTACCAACCTTTATCCTCCCCTCCCCTCCCCTCCCCTCCCCTCCCCCAACTACCCTAGCCCCATTATACCCATACAATCACCCTACCACTCTCCCTAACACTACCCTTTTCCCCTAAAAACCCATATCCTAACCCCCTAAACACCTACTTATCTTCCTCTAAAAGTTGTTATGATCATAATTATTTAAATATATTTCAATCATTTTTAACTGTTTAATATTTACAGAATTAGTATTTTGTTGATAAATAATATATGCTTTGTATGTTCACCAACATTAACCTTAATGGTAAAGAAAAATTGCATTTCATTTAGGAGATCCCAATGAGACTGGCAATTCGTTATGTTCTTAAAGAGCTCTAAGGGTAACCAGCTAGATTTTTATTTTTGCGGTACTATATGACACACATTCTGCCTCAATTTGCGATAAAAGACGAAATTGATTTTTTTAACGTTTTAACTTGATCGCCTAGTGGTTCTCTAAATGATCGAATTCTTGAGATGAGATGGGGTGAGTAACCTACTTAGTTGAGACTTTGACTCTTAAATGGGAGGTCAGGTTCAATCCTAGACGATGAGTATATTAATTTTAAGGTATTATAGGAGATTTTTTTGTTCCAAAAAATGCTTATTGTTCTTGATGCAGATTGATTTGGCTTCACACATAATTAGAGTTGCATTGACTTTGAAGGTACTCTTTATAATACGAACTTAATGCCTGAATATATGTTATGCCTATACATCCTTTTTAATCAGCTAGATAATTATTGAGTTTGTTGTATCTGAACTGTCTTTGTTATCTTTACTTTTGGGTCTTGTTTTGTTGGAAGGATATTGCCAAATTCTATTGAAAACCAAATGAGTTATGTCTGAAGCATATTTGGTCAATTGGGCTTCCAACATGTCATGGATCAAGCGCCGAGGAGGTGAATCGCTTCAGTCATCCAAAGCAGAAAGCCCGATCAGCAGTTTCTGCTTTCTCTTGGCGCAAGATCAAGCTTGGTTCCACCTGTATTCTTATTTCCGACATCTCCAACGATTCAATTGCTTAGTGATCATGATTTTCTATATGTTTTGTTGTTACATGTTATTATGGAGTTGATTTTAAGGTTTTGTTGTGTTACACATAACCAATTCCATTCAAATATGAATTCAACAATTCATAGTCCATTCAACCAATTAGTGGACTACACATAATCACAATCCCATATTTTGATATATATACATAGTTTGACCAAATAAGCCAAACCACACAATCAACTCAATTCCTTTATGAATTTAACAATTCATAACCAATTTAATTCAATTGTGAAACTAACACATCAATTAACACTCGATGTCATTGAAATTAATCACAATTCAAACATTAATTTAGATATGCACAGTTTGACTAAATAAGTCAAACTGCACAATCAACTAACATCTTCTATAACCCAACCAAATCATAGTCAATCCATTTCAATCAAACAACTCCATCTATGAGTTAACCCAATTCAAGTATTAGACTAACACTACTACGTGTATATATATATGGTGTTTAGTAAGTTAGATAACTTACCTTAGCACTAGGATTAGAGATTCACAAATTGTGTTTTGCCTTTTCTTTGTCTTTCCTTAGCACTTCCAATACCATCACCTATTTCACAACAAATTTCAATTTCCTTAACTAACATTCTAGTTAAGATTGGCATAGGCTTATCAACTCAAACAATTTGCTATCAAATACTCTATGTTACAATTATAACCTCCCAAAACCCATTTCATGATCCAATTCACCAAATTTGACCAAAAGTCAACTATTGGCATTTCAACAAACAATTTATGTGCAAGATTTCTCCTACACACTCTCTTGAATGTTTCAAATTATCCAAATCCCATTTTATACTCAATCTCTATAAAACTATAAGTTTAATAGATTTTGTTGAGTTTTGACAACACTCTTGCATCAAAATATCAACATAACTTCATTTTTCAACTCAATTCATCAAGCTTATATGTGAACTCAAACACACGTAATTTACCCAACTCCCATATCATCATATATTGACTCTATATACTATAATCTATGTTTGAATGTTTAACACATGTTCATACAATCAAAACTAACAATCATTTACTAGTAATAATACCCAATTCATGATTTGATGAAAACCCATCTATGGCTTCATCTTCATCTCGAAAATTTCAACCAAAACAACAAACTAATCTGACCTCTTGTTAGTAATCATGTTGGTTGTTGATTTCTAGCTTCAATTGCTAATTTGCAACTCCAACAAGCTTCCAGTTTGATCATATGAAAGAAAACTAAGGTTTTTCCCTTTTTCTTCCTCTTGAACGTCGAACACACCCAAATGGGTGTTAGAAATCTGGATTTTGACTTTAATAAGTTTTATCCTCCTTAAATCAACTTTGCCGTTTGGCAATTTTAGTCCCTCAAGTCTTTAAATTAGTTAACTTACTTAACTAATCTAATCAAGTTAGTTATTAGTTAACTATAATGCCCCAAATGTTATTATATTATTATCTCAACATAATTTATATACATAATAACATTCATTTAATAAAACACAAGTGACCATTAAAACCGGTCGTTACACCCAGGTAACTCCGTAACTCAAATTGCTAATAGGTTGATCATTTATGGTTAATGGGTCTATTTGATATATGCTATAAGTGTTCGGCTAAAGTGTTCTTAATTTTGCTATATGCCTATATCTTAGATTGCTAATAGGCTCAGGTTAATTGGTTTATTGGATTAGGTACTTCATAGTTTACAGACAAATTTGGTTAATTGGTTTATTAGATCAGTTTGCTAGTCCAAAGTCCGGATAAAAGATGATGATTTTTCGTATTATCTATGCTAAGGACACCGTTTTTATTATCCGCTTTGGGCCACCAAAGAGATTAAGCCAGCCTTGTCTGTAGTTAAGCAAACAAATAGCGATTTTCACGTTATTCCTCTTGCATATGGAATTGGAAGATTGTTTTTATCACAATCTGAATTCGGTCTTTTTCCTTTTGTTGCAAAGCATCACCGGAGTGCCCTCAACATTGCACACGATCAATAGTAATTCATTATTAACTAAATAATAATATTTAAAGTTAATTTTAATATTTAAATAATACTAATAATTAAATAATATTAATATATTAATAATTCAATAATGCTATTAGTTTTTGGAAATCACGATTGACTTGTTAGTTTAGCACAAAATGACAGTTGTTGCGAGCGATTTTTTTGGAATGTATTTTGATCTTGATTATATCCATGTTGTTGTGATTCAATAAACTGGCCACGTTTACGGCAACTACACTTTAGCTTTTACATTAGAGTAACAACAGTTATAAAATGTTTTTATATTTGCACTTTGATATAATAGATCATGTCTGTGTTCTGATATTCTGAATTGTCGTGGAATTCTCGTCACAACGCACAGAAAACTCGTTAGTTAATTCCAATGATGAGTAAAATGTTTACAAGGGAATTGTCTTTTTTTTTTTTGAGATAAAGGGCAATTTGTCCGGAAAAATGTATAACCTGAGAACAAACAATACAGGCACGCCCATCAACCCTCTCCCTGGACATTTTACCAAAGGAGGGAAGAGACTGCAAAAAAAAAAAAAGAAAGAAGCCACTATTGAGACTATACAACACAAAAAAAGGAGACCAACAACTACAAACATCACAAGCCCAATATAAGTGCTATACACAACAATGAAGAAACATACAAAAAAAACTAGCCAAAGGCCCAAAACTACAAATCCAATATAGAAACGGAGTGACAACTAGAGTTGCACAAATAAACCGGTCTCGTCCCACACAAACACTGCTTCCATCCAAACCGGTTTGGAAACCGGCTCGAACTATAGGTTTGTAATAGGTTTGGGATTTTTACCGTTAGAAACAGCTTGGAACCGAACCGAACCAGTTCCCCAAATCGGTTTACAAACCGGTTTTAACGGCTAGTATGGTTTTTGACCATTTTTTTAAAAATAGTCGTTGGGGGGGTGTTTTTGACCGGTTTCAAAATGAATTTAATTATTATGTTTAACGATTTCGGTTTATTTTAATTGTTTAAGTATTTTAATTTATGTTTTCTTCAATTTATTTATTATGATGTATTTTTATTCAATTAATGAGAGTTTTTATTAAAACTCAATTCATATAATTGTTAGGTTATAATTACAAATTACAAATTTTATTAAGTTAAGTTAAGGTTTTGTTAAGTTAAGTTTAAGAAAATTACATACAAATTACAAATTTTATTTATTAAGTTCAGGTTTTAGCAAAGTTTATTGTTAATTTTGTTTATTTGAGCAAAGTTATTGTCAATTTTGTAAAGAAAAATTCAAAAAAAAAAACAGTGTTGAACCGGGTTAGACCCAAACCGGTTTCATCATCCAAGAACAGGTTCCCATAGGTTTGTGTTTTCAATCCGTCGAACCGGTTTTCATCCCGAACCAGTTTCGCCCCAAACCGGTTTCATCTTCTTAATGCCCAAACTGGTTTCACCTTTTTAATGCACAAACCTAACCGGTTTTGAAACCAACATGATGAAAAAGAAACAAATTAACAAGGCCCGATACCAAAAGCTATAGATACTAGAGGTGCACATTTCGGGTTTTTTGAGAAACCGGGTCCGGGTTTTTTCAAATTGGGTACAATCGGGTCCGGTTCCAAGGTGTACCCGGTTCCGGGTCGGGTCCTAAAGACGAAAATAATACCCTAGTGAAACCGGTTAGGGTTGGTTTTGGTCCGGGTCGGGTATGAAACCGGGTATAACCGGGTATGGGTTAAAAAAAATTTATTTTCTTATAACTAAACATTTAAATAACATAAAATTCAATTTTATTTATTTTAAACAATTTACAAACTAATACAAAAACATTTAAATAACATAAAATTCAATTTTATTTATTTAAACAATTTACAAACTAATACAAAAACATTTAAATAACATAAATTTCATTTTTATATTTTTTAAAAAATTAAAAACCAATACAAAGATTCTAAAAAAAACTAATCATACAAGTTTATCTAAATTCGCTCGTCGTTTGCATTTCATCTTCACCGGAGCTATTGTTCAACCGAATCGATGCGTCATAAGCGAGTTCTTCATCCGACAAACCGGAGGATAATCCCTCGGCAACCTCCTCTTTGTGTACTTGCGGTTCAATTATTATTTCGTCTTCGAGATTTGTAAAGTCTTGTATGCGATCCACCGCGTCCAAGTGATCTTTAAGACAAATACACATTTCTACGGATGTCGGGGTGAGTCTTGTTTTCTTAAAGATAAAACCCTGCCACTAACAGAAAAAGTGGATTCTGAAGCTACCGTAGAAACTTGGACAGTTAGTAAATCACGGGCCATAGCGGATAGAATAGGAAATTGGATTCCTTTCCTTTCCTTTCCACAATATATTATTAATAAAAATAATAAATTTAATTATGAATTCGGTTTAACCGAATAAACCGAATTCCAAAAAAATTAAAACCGTTAACCGAACCGAAAACCGAATTCAGAATTCGGTTCGGTTTTTTTCGGTTTCGGATACGGTTCGGTTATCGGGTTTAAAAGGTTTTCGGTTTTTCTGAACAACCCTATTCGGATGTAAAAATAAGTTTATTCGGATAGATTCGGATCGGATTAAAATATTTTTAATTCGGGTCGGGTTGGGTTCCGAATAGGGTCTAAAAATATTCAAATCCTGATAATCCGAACCGAGTAAACCGTTATCCAACCTGATGAACACCCCTAACTGCACTATTGTAACACACTTAGGGACTCTTAGTTTGGGTCCGAATGAGTATGAATATGAATAGTTCAGATTCAGACTGTTTGTTTCGTTAAAAAAAAACACATCTTAATAGGTAAAACTTTACCAAGGTCAGAATCATTCAGACTTGGGAAGGAGTCTGGATGAGACCACGAAGAGGCGATCGCCGCCGGTTCAGCCGAAGGATCGGCCATCGACCGCACTGCATGCAACCGCCGAATGTTTTTTACCCATCGCCACATCCTGCATCGACGATCGACGCTTGACGGCTGCGAAGTGGCGAAGCTCGATGACCAACAACGACGGCGAAGACGATGGGACGGCGAAAATCAAAGGGGGGCTTTAGGGTTTGGTGAAGCCGTTAGGCTTCTTTCAAACCATAAAAACCATAGCGTCAAATGGGTTGTGTTATCTGACCTATTTGGCCATAAAAAATATATTTATACACATCTTTATGTTTCTTTAGGCATGTATTATGATTGAATGAATCATTAATTAATTAACGTTGTGTTCCCGAGTTTATTAAAGGAGGGAAAAGAAAGGAAAACAGGGGGAAAAAAATGAGAGGAAAGAAAAAGAAAAAAAAGGATTTCTTTCCTTTCATTTCCTTCCAAATCAGAAGGAAAGAAAAGCTAGGTAATTTAGCCTTGGTTTCCTTCTCATTCCCTTCCTTTCTCTCATTAAATGAAATTCGGGAACACAACATGTGTTATTTTGTCTTCACTTCCCTCGTTAAATGAAACCCTGTTTTTTTGGGTTACACCAGAAAAAACTAGTTTTTGCATATCCGAAACCCGACCCGAATCTAAAATATATTATCCGACCCAAAAAACCCGAAATAGATTTCGGATGAGGTTTTTTCGGGTTTCGTATACGATTCGGGTTTCGAATTTTTTCGAGTTTTGGATATTTTGAACACCCCTAATTGAATGTTTGAATATAACCGTTATTTCAGAAACTAGACATGTTCTTAAACGAATGAAGAATGTAAATGAACACATATTATTATAAAAATTAGGATTCTTAATTTCAAACATTAAGCATAATCATATAATAAATATAAAATTAAACATTGAGTATAAAATCATAAATATAATTATCTTAAATAAAACGAAAGCTAGAAATAATATTGATTATAAAACTAGTCTAAAATAGTGTTTCAAATAATAATTGTGCACATTTAGTGATGTACTTGTTTATTATGTTTTTAACGACATAGAATTACAAATAATTAGATTTTTGGTTTTAAATGTTAAGATAATAAACTAAAATTAAAAATCTAAGAATATAAAATATGTTTTATAAATAAACATAATGAACGAATACAATACCGAACTTTCAATAATACAAATAAATAACATGACATATATAAAATATTAAATAGTAAGTGTTAAAAGTTTATCAATTTTGAAACGACATTTTGATATAAAATGATTAAATTACGTATTAACAACTATTTTAAGTAATAAACAATAATTAAAATTTTTAATAACAATAGGAATATCATCTAACCTTCTTGATTTGTAATAATTTAGATCTTTGAACTAATTAACTTTAAAATTTGAGTTAATTTTTAAAGTTAAAACCTAATATGAAATTATCTTTAAACATACAACTATACAAGACCAAAAATGTATTTGTATTGCCATTTTTATAACTTTTGGGTTGTTTTCATTTTTTTGAAACAAAATTGTTTTTTTTATGAAAATTTATGTTTTTCATACAACTTTTATTTCTAAAAAAAAGATTTTCAATAATCTTTTTAATTTTGATTTAAAAAAATTATAATATATAAACATTTTGAAAGTAAGTTTTTGATAAAATGATTTGATTTTTAATTTGTTAAAAAACTATTTTAATTTGTAAAAGATAAATAACATTATTACTTATAATTATTATAATAAATATTTAATATGAGAGATGATATAATTATTTAATAAGAGAAAGAATTATACAAGTGCATATAAAATTGACAAGTGGTAAAATAGTTTTAAAATGTGACAAGTGGTAAAATGGTTTTAAAATGTGACAAGTGGCAAATACGGATTTTTGTTTATTATAATAGTAAGATAAGATCAGTAGATTTTCGAATGGTCCATTTGTTTTGCTAGTATTTTATTTTTGGTCCATATATTTCATAAATTACTCGTATAATTATAATCTTTATAAAATTTGTAACACATATAATCTTCAAAATTTCACTCTTTGATCCTTATATTTCTTGTTACCTAAGGTTTATATATACTACAAATGTATAAAAGTTGAGACCATACGAGTGATTTATAAAACTTTTTAATATCATATGAATAATTTATGAAATCTAACAACTAAAAGTAAAATACTACAAAATCACAATGACCAAATCGACATTTTACTCTTTAAATGAATATAAACAAACATTTCATCAAAAAATTCACAAACAAATTATTAAATAATAGGCTGAAAACATGTGACACAAGCTAAACAGAAAAAAAAAATTAAACAATAGTTAGTAGTGGTGATAACAAGTTATAAAACGATTTAGTAATTTAGTTGATAGCAAACAAAATTTTTTAACTTAAAATTTATTTCTTTGAACTTAAAATATGTTTTTTAAAAATATTATTATTTATTATCATTTTTTTAATTAGAAAAGAAAAGTAGAAAGACAACGATGTGCTCTCAAGTTTCTTTAACAAAAGAACAAAAAGAAAGGGAAGGAAAAAAGTGGAAAACGTTCATTTCCTTTTATTTAAAATCAAAAAGAAAAAGAAATATCAAATAATTTTGCATATTTTTCCTTCTATTTCTTTTTATTTATTTCATTAGTAAAACTCGGGATTAGTCGGAAACACGTCATGTTTTATACTTTTTCATTAAATAAAACTTATAAAAACAAAAACATTTCTTCACCCCTTTCTTTTCTCTGACTAAACTCATGCACACAGTGTAAGTGTGAAAATACACAAAGTGCAACTATCTTATAATTAAAGAGAATAACGCACAAAATATACTTATTTTAAAGTTTAAACTTTAAACCGCATACACATATTAGTATAGCTGTATAAACATAAATAAATTTGAAATAATATTATTTTTTTATGTTCTTTGTTCATCATTGGACTTAAGGTAGGACGCCGTTGACCATATGGAACCATAATTTGCAAACACAAATCGTCTGGTTCGATTTAGATCTACAAATCTCAACAAATCAATGGGAGACCCCCTTTTGTCCGAATCGATCACCAGACTTACTGACATCGTTATACATGTAGCGAAAACAACCGCCAATTTCAAACCTCAATTGAGTCAACTCCAAAATACCTTACAGCTGATAGCTCCGATCATCGACGACGTGGTGAAGTTGAATCAGATTCTGGATCGATCGAAGCAAGAATCCGCCATGTTCATAGATGAAATCCAAGATGCTGAAAAACTAGTTGAAAAGTGCTTGAAAATCAAGAGGAATTTCATCAAGAAGTACACTCACTCATTAAAGCTAAAAGATGCAAACAACAAGCTGTTAAGATTCTTTCAGCTTGAAGTTCAAGCGGATCAATCTCGGGATATCAAAAAGACCCTTGCGGAGGTAAGTGACTTGAAATCAAGAATAGATAGCTTGTCGGTGGATGCTAGACAAATTCATCAGACATTTAGTTATAATTCGTTGTCAGTTTCTTCGAGATATGAGTTGATTGAAAGGGGGAATTTAGGTTGGCGTGTTCCTCTTCTTCCTAGAGGCATTGTGGCGTTTGATGAGCCATTGAAGAAGCTTAAAGCTAAGGTTTTTGAGGATTTTGATGCTAATGATGATGGTTCTAATGGAGATTCGAATTCCATGGAGATTGATGATGATGGAGATGAAAGCTCGGTTGTAGTTGTTGCAGCTGCTGGTGGATGTGGAAAGACTACTTTGGTAACCATGCTGTGCCATGATTCCGACATAATAGGTAAAATTCTTTAATCATATGGTTTGGAGGCCTTAAAGCAACAATAATATTGTTGCCATTTGACCTACATGTCACGGGTTCGAGTTGTGAAAATACCCTTTTGATTTGACCTACATGTCACGGGTTTGAGTTGTGAAAATACCCTTTTGAAAAAATGCAGGGTAAAGATGCATGCATCAGGCTTACACCCCAAGAGCCTCATGCACTTAGTTTGCCTTGATTTATTTAGAATAATTAAATTCATTATAATCATCCATAAAATTTGTCAATCAGATTCATTAATATGTATTTGTATGGTTTCCTATAATTGGACAGGCAAATTTAGGGAAAACATCTTCTTTGTGACAGTTTCAGAAACACCCAACTTCATGGCAATTGTGAGTGATCTCTTAAATCCAAATCCCTCCGGTCAGCCAATTCAATTTCAAAGCAGTGAAGATGCAAAAAATAAGTTGGGGAACTTTTTGAATGAGAAAGTATCAAGACCTATGCTTATAGTGTTTGATGACGTGTGGAATGATTCATTTATTGATAATTTTCCATTGAAGATCAAAGGGTGCAAAATTTTGGTCACATCTAGGACAGCCTTTTCGAAACATGACGTGTTTCGGTTTGACCCTTTGAGCGATGAAGATGCCAAGACTCTCTTTCGTCTGTCAGCATTTGGTGTAGGCAAGAAGAGACCAAGAGCTACTGTTGATGGAGATCTTGTGAATCAGGTAACAAAATGTTCTGTTCTTTAGTTAGATACAACACTTCTTCTTATTCCTTGGAGAGTAGCTGGTTAGTTATGTTTCGTGCTTAGAAGGATGACCACTAGAGATGAGAATTTCAACACGTATACTTATGGATATTTTGATTACTGTGTTAAATGGGTAAGAATAGAAAATGAAGTTAAAAGGGTAACAGGTTGAAAATCTCCTAAATTTTATAGCTTTAAATCATGTATAGCATTTTAATTATTTATAAAAATGTTCTGAAAAGGACAACAAACCTAATTCAACCCATTTTAAATCGAACCAATAATATTTTTGACATCTGGACTCCAGAGACCCTAGTAAACCAGTGATCTGCAGTTTTTCTGGGCTGGAGGATAAATTTGCTGGCCTGTCTTATTCACAACACTTCGCAACTTTCCATTACTCAAAACTTACATTTCACTCACAAATGAACAATTTAAAAAATGTTCATCCAGAATTATACTTTTGAAAGCTTATAACTTACTATGAAGATATTATACACATAGAACCATACCTAGTACATTACTACTAATAGTCAAGCTGTCGATGGGGAGAGATGTAAGCAAACTTTACTTTTATCACTAAGGAAAGAGAGGCTGTTGTCAGAGAGACCCCCAACTCTAGACCTGACAATTTTGACCCTAGCAAGATAAATGGGTAAATTTGGGTAAACAATTATTGCATTTTGGGTTGAAATGGGTAACACTATGACATAGAAATATAGAATGGGTTAAAATGGTTAACACCTTAACTCAATGCGGGTCAAGATGCGGACATAGAGTGGGTAAAATTGGTAATACCTTAGCACAATGCGGATCAAGATGGGTAACTTAAAACTATGTGAAGATAATGAATTCAAATGAGTAAAATTTTCAATAATATATTTGATGAGAAAATCATTAATAATTATTAAAAGAAGCTATTTGTTTCATTACAACTCATTTTAAATTGAATTACATTGATGTTTTTTGAGAGGACCCATTTAGACCCAAAATGATTTTGCCTGAAAACACATCCTAACCCGCACCCGTTTTGACCCGTTACCCAACCCAGCCCGCCCATTTTGCCAGGCATATCCAGCTCGAATGACAGACAAACACAAATATGCAATCAAAGACACACATGATATACAAACAAAGGTTGTACATACAAATTGTTTTAAGCAACTAGAGATAGAGATAGACAACTACAAATGATATGTTGATAAGATAAAACAACAAGATAGTGACATCATATATTTCAATAATTATAATGAAGACTATAAAATTATATTACATGCTACTGAAGCAATGTTTCTTCTGTATTTCTTCCTCTTTCTCCATTCATTCCTTTAATTGAGGACAAACTGTTCTTTGTAGATGGTGAAACGTTGTAAGAAACATCCACTCACCCTTCGAGTGGTGGGCGGCTCCTTAAATGGGAGAGAGGAGTCCGCTTGGATATCTATGCTAAATACTTTGTCTAAAGGTAATTCAGTTCTTGATTTGAATGAAGAAGTGCGTAACCGTCTAGAAAGAAGCTTTACAACATTGGATAAAGAATTCAAGGAATATTTTATGGACTTCGGCTTATTCCCAGAAGATCAAAGGATCCCTGCAAGTGCTCTCTTAGATATGTGGGTGCATTTATACAACCATGATCATGAGGGACATGATACATTTGACAAGATTGTTAGACTTTCGTTCAGAAATCTTGTCAATCTTGTGGCAAGCGGGTAAATAATCTTTCTTCATTATTTTAAGGTTGATCATTTACTTTTGAGATCACATGCCAAAACATTTGATAATGCCTGTTTGAAAGTTGGTAACTCTGTGCTTTCACTTTCATTGTAAATGTAATCCATGAATTGTTTAGTGTTAGGAAAGATTCAGGAGCAACAGTTAACAACTGTGACCAGCAATATGTCACACAACATGATTTGCTGAGGGAGCTTGCTATTCACTTAAGTAACAACCCAGATGTACCTATTGCACAGAGGAAAAGATTGATTATTGCTGCAAGTGGAGAAGATCTACCAGCATCGGTTTTGAACATCCAAGAACCCATGCAAGCACGCATAATGTCTGTTTCCACAGGTTTTGCTTCAATCCACCACACACACACACACATTTTACTGCGTATATTATGTCTGTTAGAACTGATTAAAAACGTTTTATTGCAGGAGAGTTGTTCTCTTCAAGATGGTCTGAAATGAAGGTCCCTGAAGTTGAAGTTATGGTGTTGAACTTAAAGTCAAAAACCTACACCTTACCATACTTCATGACGGAAATGCAAAAGTTGAAGGTTTTAAACGTAACAAACTATGGTTTATACCCGTCATACATTGATAATTTCCTTCTTATTGGCTGTCTATCCAATCTATCAAGGATTAGGCTTGAGCGTGTTGAAATCCCTTCATTGGATACATCCATTTTAGCACTAGAAAACTTGCAGAAAGCATCGTTCATGATGTGCAAAATAGGAAATGCTTTTGCAACCAAACTCAGCACTGACAGCCTCAAAGTCTGGCCAAAACTAGTTGAACTTGAGATAGATTACTGTCACGATTTAGTGGGATTTCCGGATTTATTATGCAGCAGTGTCCACCTTAAGAATTTGAGCATCACCAACTGCAATGAGTTGTGTGAAATATCTGAGGAATTTGGCAATTTAACCAATTTGGAAAACTTAAGTCTTCGATCATGTACAAAACTCGAAAAGCTTACTGAATCAATCACGAGACTTCAAAAGCTAAGCATTCTGGATGTATCAGATTGTTTAAGTTTGAGTGGGTTGCCTGATGAGTTTGGAAAGCTAGGTGGTCTAAGAACAATTTACATGATGGGTTGCACAGGGATTTGTGAGTTGCCATTATCTGTAGAGGAGTTAGCTCACACACATGTGGTGTGTAATGAAGAAATGTATGATCAATGGCTGGAGTTTGGTAATGTGAAGGTAGAGCGTGTGGAAGAAGACAGATTAGAAACCCTGATGAAAATCATTAGATTTGATAAGCACAATTCTAATGTTCACCAGCCTTGATTTTTTTTATATATTTTTATTTTTTTTATGGTATGAGTTGGGGGTCTCTCATGAAGCAGCCTCTTTACCATATTTGGGTAGGGGTAAGGTATGTCTTTATTTCTCCCCCAGACCCCACATAGTGGGATCACACTGGGTACGTTGTTGTTGTATAGTATGTAGCCTGTTTATTTGAAAACATCTATTATTGTATGATATTCTAGAAAACATGTGTTTTTGTTTTGATTGTTTTTATAACTTCAAGTTTGCTATAATTCATATCGATTTAGAAGTGCTAATATGTTTTGTCACTTCGTTGTAGAGGTGCACAAACAGGTTTTGACCGGGATTCATCAGTTTTTGCCCGGTTTGATTCCAGCTTTGTTGGACAAAGGTGAAACCGGTTTCCTTTCTAGTTGTGATTTCTTTGAAAAACTAGGTAGGGTAGTCGAGTCTTTTTCTGGAACTGGTTTTCTTGCCCACCTTTACTTCATTGTGTCTTGTGACACAATCTTATCATCTAGACACTATTTGTATATTTCATATGATATGCAATCAAACGACTCAGAAAACCAAATCCTAGTGACTCGTTCACGTTTATGCAACAAAATGACAATGACATATGTATGTTTGATAGGTTTGGTTGTATTAATTAAATAATAAAAGTAAATTGTGACATGCTAATGCATAATTACTTTAATGACTAGTACATGCCTTTTAAATCATACTTTTAATTAAATTTATTAAGTTATTGTTCTTTTATAAATTAAATTTGTATTTTATTAACAAAAAAGTAGAAATGTTTGTACATCAAAGTAGTTTACAACAAATGATTATAATAATTGTAAATCGTTTAT
The DNA here is from genome assembly GCA_009363875.1 of Mikania micrantha. Lineage (NCBI taxonomy): Eukaryota > Viridiplantae > Streptophyta > Magnoliopsida > Asterales > Asteraceae > Mikania > Mikania micrantha. The sequence goes on from CM018693.1 coordinate 36,503,243, forward strand.
TTATTTTCAAAAACATATGAAAACACAATTATTTTTTAGGTACTGATATTTGTTGGAAATTTAATAAAATAAGTTTTTCACTAAGTTATGAATGTGATTTTGATCTTTGAGTGTTTGAAAGGGGGAATATGAAACTTGATTATATCTTTTAAACTAAATTCTTAAATAAATTTTATTATTTAAATAAAGTTTTTATTTAATATTATGTTTATCAATTTTAAATTGGAGTCAGAAGTACATATTAATAAGAGATGGTTCATTGATATAAGTTAAATGAACAAGTTTCAAATCTTAGGTATAAATAATGAACTTGTATGTTCATTTTTTGGTTGATTTGATTTTGAACCAAGTTGTGAAAAACATGAGAGATATGTTCTCTCTTGTTCGTCCACTATCAAACTTCATATATTTCCTATCAATTCAAAACATATTATATATTTAGTGATACCTTGGGTGTGTGGACACTTTCAGCAGTATACAAACTGTTTCGGTTGTTATACCCTGAGAGACGGACGTGTTCGTCTTGAGAAGAGGAGCGAAATTTGTTTTAAGGGAAGCGTATTGAATATGTGCCTCAACCACAATCATCAACACGTTTAATCCCTGTTGCAGTGAAGAATAAATGGAACACAGTTAAGAATATTACAAGCACCTGCCCAAAAGCACGACGGTGGAAGGCCGGTAAAACCAGGTGGGATCAAGGAGCGAACCCAGGACCTGAAAATCTAGAATCCAACCTAATGGTTAGGGTTCCACCTTCCATAGTGGAGGTCGGGAGTTCGAATCCATATGGGGTTAAGTTTGAAGGACACCGGGTGAAGGGTTAGCTTGGTTTTATCATAGGTTCAATTCCGATGGAGGGCAAATGTTTACCCATCCACGAGGTTCCTGCGCATCGAGTGTCGTCGTGGATTCTCACGAAGGTCGAGTAGTCAACCTTTCTTACAATCTGCGAAAGTGAGAGATAAACGTAAGAAAAAACACCGTTCAAAAAAATATAACAATATTAATTATTAAACTCATGCTATGCTGTAGGAACCAAACTAATCTCTTTAAAATGCTGTCAAAATTGGTAACTAAGTTGCATACACCTAGAAAAATTCGATGGTCTGCTTAGTGGATTATTCAGATTAACCAGAATAACTTTTATAAAAATGAATACCTTTTATGAAAACTCACTTACCGATCAAAAATAAATAGAGTAAATTTGCAATATGTTCCATGTGGTTTGCTATTATTTCACTATTGATCCATTAGTTTCGTAAATTACATATATCGTCCCAAACTTTAAACATTTGTAACACATATAGTCCTTAGGTCACCAAATTACGCTCACATAATTGGCCAAATTACCCTCACATAACAATTATATGAGTTACAAATGTTTAAAGTTTGGGACATATGGGTAATTTTTGAAACTTAGGGACCAAAAGTAAAATATTAACAAACCACAAGGACGATGTCGGTAATTTACTCAAATACATATATTGAGTTCTGATGGATCCATTTATCAGGATGTGTAGTTCAAGTTCGGTGTAAACCCTCTTTTCCATTTATTTTCTTTAACTTCTTACTCTAGACGCTCATTTTCTCGATTCATATTACATCATGTCTTCCTACAAATGAAAGTGTTGTTCAATCAAGCATCATGAGTTGACGGTCTCATTTGAAGCAACATCTCTATTTTTACAAGGTAAATGTAAGACTGTCTACATTTTACAATCATCTAGAGGTGGCAATTTTTACCCATGTTAAAGGAAATGGTTTGGTTTGGGTAAACAATTGTACTATAATGGGTTGAAATGGGTAACATCATAATATAGAATGGGTTGAGATGGGTATCACTTAAACACAATGCGGGTCAAAACGGGTAACCAAAAAAGTATGTAAATGCATTGGATTCAAACATTTAAGAATGATTAATAACATATTTGGTGAGAAAATCACTAAAAATTATCCAAATGGACTATTTGTTTACTTATAACACATTTTAAGTTAAACTAAAATTGATGTTTTTTAAGAACAATCCATTTAGACCCGAAATGATTTTCTTAAAATCCGTTCTAACCCGCACCCATCCTAACCCGAACCCATGCTGACCCGTTACCCAACCCGACCCAACCCGCCCATTTTGCCAGGTATACAATCATCATATCATATCTTAGTTTTCTTATTAATAGGATATACTAAGTACGATAATAACAAATTGACAATGATGATAATCTCTTTGCTATCTAAGAGTTCCTAAGTCCTAAAGATCACAACACAATTATCTTTCAAAATATGGGCTTCTATTTATGCAAACTTCAATTCAATCATTCACGTAAATAGAAAAAATCTTACCAAGATATTCAAGATCATCCAGGACTATAAATGTCAGCTACTTGTAACAAGGAGTAACAACCTTACAAGTTATTAGATTGTCATCAACTCCTTTTTATTGATTACAACTTGGAACATATTTCATTTTTTATTGTTATTTTGACAAACATATATATCAAAGGACCGTGATGGTATATCTACCGATATGATTTTCTATTACCAAGAACTAAAAAAGAAAAAAAATTGGATCTATGTAAGCTTGAAATTCTATTGTTGCACATTTTTAAGCAACAAAAGGCGAACACCCATAGCAACACTATTGTAACACACTTAGAGGATGTTTGTTTGGGTCTAAATGAGTATGAATTTGAATGACTAAGATTTAGACTGTTTGTTTCGTGAAAAAACACACACATTTGAATGGGTAAAAATGTCTGAATGAAACCAGGAAGAGGCGATTGCCGCTGGTTCAGTCGAAGGATTGACGACTGACCGCATGCAACCGCCATACGTTTGTTGCCCATCGCCACATCCTGCATTAACGACCGATGCTCGACGGCTACGAAGCGGCGAAGATCGATGACCGACGCAATGGCTACGAAGCGGCAAAGCTAGATGGCCGACAACGACGAAGATCGACGGGGGGCTTTAATGTTTGGTGAAGAATGTGGGTATTTGTATTTTGATTCAGATGCTTAACCAAACAGTCTAACTGGTTTAATATTAAATGGTTCAGACCCTCTTAATCATTCATACATCTAACCATTTAATACTTAATGGTTCAGACGTTATCAAACATACCATTAGATAGTGTTTTTGGGTTCAAATCACCAGTTCTAGAATACGTTAGGCTTCTTTGAAACCATAAAAACCATAGCTTCAAATCGGTTGTGTTATCCGACCTATTTGGCCATAAAAATATATTTATACACACATTTATGTTTCTTTTAGGCATGTATTATGATTGAGTCATTAATTAATTAAATGTAGTGTCGAAAATGGAAAATTTCTGTTCGTATGGGATGTAAAATGGAACCGAAATGAACGTTTGAAAATAACCGTTTTTTCATAAATTAAACTTGTTCACAAACGATTCAAGAATGTAAGGTGGTGGCTGTCGGTGGTGGGTAGTCTCTATAGACTTTAGAAAATCGTAAAAGTGGTAGGTCCACATCTGCACCAAAAATACCTCGCGCAAACGTTTTTTATTGAAACATCTTCGAAAAAACAACAGTATGCAGATGTCAACGTATACGCGTGGTCTGCGCTATTCAGACAAAAGAGAATGCGCAGAACTTTAGGCCATGTTTGTTTTTTAACAAAAGGTCTGCGCAACCTCTTACGTCTGCGCCGCGCAGATGTTGACATCTGCAGACTGTTTGTTTTTTCGAAGACGTCTCATTAAAAAACGTCTGCGTGAGGTCTTCATGGTACAGATATGGACCAACCACTTCTAGGATCTTCTAAGGTCTGCAGAGACTACCCACCATCACCGACCACCACCGCTTCCCACCACCGTCAGCACCGCTGCCACCCGCCGCCGCCGGCCACCCGCGCCAGCCCCGCCGGTCATCCCCCACCTCCACCACCGTCGGCCACCCTCATCACCCCCACCGTACACCACCACCAATTTATTTTAAGAGCAAACAGACGTTAAAAAACAAACACTTTTTTTCTTGCAGATGTGGTCCGCAGACTGCAGACATTTTACCTCTTAAAAAACAAACCCCACTTTAATAAAAGACAAACAAGGCTTAAGTGTCAAAATACAAAACGTGCAACTATCTTATACTTAAAGAGAATAACGAATAAAATATACTAATTTTAAACCGCATACACATACTACTATACTAGTAAGACGCCGTTGTATAAACATACATAAATTTGAAATAATATTTTTTTTTATGTTCTTTGTTCATCATTGGACTTGAAGAACGACGCCGTTGACCAAATGAAACGCCTTTGTTCATCATCTAATCTCTTTCATACATTTCAAAGTTTAATCCAAATCAAACACCAAAAACTATCCAATTTGCAAACACAAATCGTCTGGTTCGATTTAGATCTAAAAATCTAATCAAATCAATGGAGTTACTTGGAGACCCCCTTTTGTCCGAATCGTTCGCCAAACTTACTGGAATCGTTATATTTGCAGTGCAAACAACCGCCAATTTCAAACCTGAATTGGGTCAACTCCAACAGACCTTAGAGCGGATAGCCCCGATCATCAATGACGTGATGAAGTTGAATCAGTTACTAGATCGATCGAAGCAACAATCTGCCATGTTCATAGATGAAATCCAAGATGCTGAAAAACTAGTTCGTAAGTGCCAGAAAATCAAGAGGAATTTCATCAAGAGGTTCATCTACTCATTAAAGCTAAAAGATGCAAACAACAAGCTGTTAAAATTCTTTCAGCTTGAAGTTCAAGCGGATCAATCACGGGATATCAAACAGACCCTTGTGGAGGTAGATGGTGTGAGATCAAGAATGGATAGTTTATCAATGGATGTTAGACGAATTCATCAGACACTTAGTAATAATTCGTTGTCAGTTTCTTCGAGATATGAGTTGATTGAAAGGGGGAAATTAGGTTGGCGTGTTCCTCTTCTTCCTAGAGGCATTGTGGCGTTTGATGAGCCATTGAAGAAGCTTAAAGCTAAGGTTTTTGTGGAGCTTGATGCTTATGATGATGGTTCTAATGGAGATTCGAATTCGATGGATATTGATGATGATGGAGATGAAAGCTCGGTTGTAGTTGTTGCAGCTGCTGGTGGATGTGGAAAGACTACTTTGGTAACCATGCTGTGCCATGATTCCGACATAAAAGGTAAAATTCTTTAATCATATGGTTTGGAATACTTCGTGAGCCTTGAAGCAACAACAAGATTGTTGCCATTTGACCTAAAGGTGATAGATTAAAGTCGTGAAAATATCCTATTGTTAAAGTGCAGGGCAGAGATACATACATTAGACCCAAGTTGACCTCACACCCTGAAAGCCTTGTATTATTTAGAGTAGTTAAATTCATTATGATCATACATAAAATTTATCAATCAGATTCATTAATGAGTATTTGTATGGTGTACTCTAATTGGACAGGCAAATTTCGGGAAAACATCTTCTTTGTGACAGTTTCAGAGACACCCAACTTCATGGTAATTGTCAATGAGCTTTTTAATCCAAATTCATCTAGTCAGCCGATTCCGTTTCAAAGCGATGAAGATGCAAAAAATAAGTTGGGGAATTTTCTGCTTGATAAAGTATCAAGACCTATGCTTTTAGTGTTAGATGATGTGTGGGATCATTCATTTATTGATAACTTTCCGTTAAAGATCAAAGGATGCAAAATTTTGGTCACGTCTAGGTCGGCCTTTCCCAGATTTGATGTGTTTCAGTTTGATCCTCTGAGTGACGAGGATGCAAAGATTCTTTTTTGTCGGTCAGCATTTACTGAAAGCAAGAAGAGACCAAGAATTATTATTGATGAGAATCTTGTGAATCAGGTAACTAAATATTAGTTGAGTTTGTTGCTTAATAGGGCAACTGCTAGAGTTGACAATTTTGGCCCATTAACTTATTGATGTGTCAATTAACAGGTCAAACGGGTAAGATAGTAGTTATAGTTAACCCGACCCATTTTAAATAGAAACAAATGAGGCATGTTTTGTCATCTTACCAAACCACTAGGCGTCTAGGTCATTTGCCACATCTAGAGACCATGCTACACCATTGATCTCCTATTTGCATGGGCTGGAGGGATAATTTTTCTGTGCAACTTGTTCATAGCTCTTGCAACTTTGAAATAATAAAAAACATAAATACTTGGTAAAATCCTCCTAATGGTAGAGTTGCTTAGGGTGAGATGAGAGGCAAACATTTCCTCTATCACGGGGATAGAGACGTTTCTCCAATTGAGATAGCTCTTGCAACTTTCTGTTACATAAAAACTTAATTTTTGGATATTGATATGATTAACCATAAGTGAAATTTTTACTGGGTATGCTTGTTGTTGTTGTTGATATGATGAACCATAAATCTATACTATAAAGATTTATATTTAACATGAAAATGTCATTGATTTTAGTAACTATAACGAAGACTAAAATAAATTTGCATGCTATCGAAGTAAAGTTTCTTCTTCAACACACTAATTTGAGGGCTAACCGTTCTTTGTAGATGGTGAAATGTTGCAAGAAACATCCGCTGACCCTTACAGTGGTGGGCGGTTCTTTAAAGGGGAGAGATGAGGCAGCATGGAGATCTATGCTAAGAACTTTGTCTCATGGTAGTTCGGTTCTAGATTTGAATGAACAAGTATGCCACCGTCTAGAAAGAAGCTTTACGACATTGGATGAAGAGTTCAAGGAATGCTATATGGACTTTGGCTTATTCCCAGAAGATCAAAGGATCCCTGCTAGCTCGCTCTTAGACATGTGGGTGCATTTGTACAACCATGATGATGCGGGTTTTGATACGTTCAACAAGATTTTTGAACTTTCATTCAGAAATCTTGTCAATCTTGTGGCCACTAGGTACATAAGCTTTCTTCATTACTTTGTATTGCATTGAATACACTTTCACTCTCGTTATCTTTAGTAATTTGAAATCTTGTCAATCTTCTGGCCAAAATGTTTAAGTTTTAGGAAAGATTCACCTGTGACAGTGAACTACTGTGACCAGCAATTTGTCACCCAGCATGACCTGTTGAGGGAGCTTGCTATTCGCCTAAGTAGCAAACCAGAAGTACCCATTGCAAAGCGGAAAAGATTGATTATAACCGCACGTGGAGAAGATCTTCCAGCATCGGTTTTGAACATCCAAGAACCCATGCAAGCGCGCATATTGTCTATTTCCTCAGGTTTTGCTTCACTCCCATTAATTTGTATGAAAACCTACTCTTTTGTAACAAAACTGAAAAGTTATAACATTTTGAATCGTGGCTGGTTTATATTATGCTCCTTGTAATTGATTAAAAACATTTTATTGCAGGAGATGCATTCTCTTCACGATGGGGTGACATTAAAATCCCTGAAGTTGAAGTTATGATGTTGAACATAAAGTCAAAAACCTATACTTTACCTTACTTCATGAAGGAAACACAGAACTTAAAGATTTTAAACGTCACAAACTATGGTTTATACCCGTCATACATTGATAATTTATTTCTTATCGGCTGTGTATCCAATCTATCAAGGATTAGGCTTGAGCGTGTTGAAATCCCTTTATTGGATACATCCATTTTGGCACTAGAAAACTTGCAGAAGGCATCATTCATGATGTGCAAAATAGGAAATGCTTTTAAAACCGAACTCAGCAATGACAACCTCAAAGTCTGGCCAAAACTTGTTGAACTTGAGATGGATTACTGTCAAGATTTAGTGGGATTTCCAGATTTATTATGCAGCAGTGTCCGACTTAAGAATTTGAGCATCACCAACTGCAATGAGTTGTGTGAAATATCTGAGGAATTTGGTAATTTAACCAATTTGGAAAACTTAAGTCTTCGATCATGTACAAAACTCGAAAAGCTTCCTGAATCAATCATGAGACTTCAAAAGCTAAGCATTCTGGATATATCAGATTGTTTAAGTTTGAGCGAGTTGCCTGATGAGTTTGGAAAGCTAGGTAGTCTAAGAACAATTTACATGATGGGTTGCACAGGGATTTGTGAGTTGCCATCATCTGTAGAGGAGTTAGCTCACACACATGTGGTGTGTAATGAAGAAATGTATGATCAATGGCTGGAGTTTGGTAATGTGGAAGTAGAACGAGTGGAAGAAGACAGATTACAAACCCTGATGAAAATCATTTGATTTGATATGCACGCTTCTAATGTTCATCAGCCTTGATTTTTTATTTATTTGGTGTGTAGTCTGTTTATTTGAAAACATCTATTATTGTATGACATTCTAGAAAACATGTGTGTTTTGTCACTTTGTTGTAGAGGTGCACAACCAGGTTTTGACCGTTTTCATCCGTTTTTGCCCGGTTCGATTCCAGTTTTTCGTCGGACAAAGGTGAAACCGTTCCCTTTCTAGTTATGATTTCTTTGAAAAACTAGGTAGGGTAGTCGGGTCTGATTCCAGAACTAGTTTTATTGCCACCCTTTACTTCATTGTATCATGTGAAGACACTATTTGTATATTTCATATGATATGCAATCAAACGAATCGGAAAACCAAATCCTAGTGACTCATTCACGTTTATGTAACAAAATGACAATGACATATGTATGTTTGATAGGTTTGGTTGTATTAAATAATAAAAATAAACTATCACATGTTAATTCATAATTTATTTTATGACTAGCACACGCCTTTTAAATCATACTTTTAATTAATTTTATTAAGTTATTGTTTATCTTTTTTATTAATTAAATTTGTATTTTATTAACAAAAAGTAGAGATATTTGTAGATCAAAGTAGTTTACAACAAATGATTCTAATAATTGCAAATCATTTATTTATTTTCAAAAACATATGAAAACACAATTATTTTTTAGGTAATGATATTATACTATATAAGGCAAGAGGAAATGAATATTGAACTTCTACTTTCTAAACTTTTGATAAACTTTTGGTTTTTAGTTGTAGCCCTTTAGAGATTTTAAATCTTTATTTAATCCACACTGAAACAATCACACAACCATGATTACATACTTGTATATATTAAAAGGCAATGAAAATGAATAACATATATATATGCTGAAAAAAACGTGGTCCTTTCTAGCGTTTTGGTGGTATATGTAAAATGTAACGATGATTTATTTGTTCTCATAAAAAAATCGATGTTTGCTTAGCGCTTTAAGTTTTTATTTAGTTCAGCCAATTAATTGTCAGTAAGAAAGATTTTGTAAGTAATTTTTTTTATTATTTTCGTAATATATTTGTATGGATTTTGTATGATTTTACGTTTTTATGAGAAATTTTGCATAAAGTTTGTGATGAGGGATTTGATTTTCATATATAACTTATGCTTCTGTAAATAATCTTCCTATATAATAATTGATTCCAAGAAATGCCACATGTCATTCTCTTGTTATTTCAAAAATAAACTTTCTTTTTAAATATAAAAACTCACCATTAATGTTATTAATAATATACATTGTTTACATATATAAACTAAATTAATACTAATGAAATCTATCTATTCTAATAAATCAAGGTTTTTAAGGACACATGGCGTGATTCTGGAGCATCTCATCTTTTATTTCTCGCATCTCTCTCCTATTAAATACACCTTATATGAAATAATAATATTAAATATAAAATACTTTGTTTTACATTTTTAATCTAACATATTTTATAATACACTAAAAATATAATAATATTAAAAAAAACATATTAAATATCCAACTTATTATAAAATATACAAATTTTAAAAATAGTATTTTAAAAAAAATTTAAGAAACAATCTTTGAAAAAACCTATTGTTTAAAGAAATAATATAATTATTTTATTACTTAAATTATTAAATTATACAAAATTTTAGCCATATTTATATTAAAAAATCTTATATCATCTAAATTTTCACTAATGATTGTTTATTATATTTTATCATATATTCAACCCGTGTAATACACGGGGTGTTAACCTAGTTAATAATATAATAATGAATAGCATCAATGTCTAATGTTATATATATATATTAAGAACATTCCTTTATAAATTTTTATTTTTAAAGTTTTTTGATATAAAAATGTATAACAAGTATATTAGTTTTAGTAATTAACTAATTATGTAAATATATGAAGAGATAGTTATAAAATCACATAATTTTTTTATAAATCCGTGTAGTACACGGGTTTATAACCTAGTATATAATACCTGTTATCAGAAGTATACTATGATAATACGCTCGCCACGAAAAAAACCTAGATTACTTTAATTTTGGGTTCAATATTGTTGTAAAACAGAATCCGATCAAATAATTCACACCCCATTAAAACGACAGCGTATAACCCAACACAACACGGACCGCCTCAATACGCTAGCAAGTGAAAAAGGCGCCGGTGACTAGCAGCTCAAACGGAGTCGAGCGGACCAGAGGTTACATAGCACAGTAACATCACCTATCTACCTATGGAAGAAACCCTAATTGATGCTATTGAACCCAATAACATCTCAACTTCTGATTCTGAATCAGATGACGAAGCTCAAACTGCTCAGGAATTACAAACCCTAGCAAGCGAAGTATCCTCCAACCCAGCCAACTATGATGCTCATGTTCAAGTAATAACGATTGTATCATTCAAGTTTCTTGTTGTTATTGTTATATATGCTGTATTTGATGCCTATTGTTTTCATGTATGTGGTTATGTAGTATATAACGGCATTGAGGAAGCATGGGGATCTTGATAAGCTGCGGCTAGCAAGGGAGGCGATGAACGAGCTGTTCCCCTTAACTCCTGCAATGTGGCAGCAATGGGCAAATGACGAAATATCCCTCATATCGTCTTCTGGGTAAGCTTTTGTTTCATCTTCATTTGCAAACACATATAAGCTACTTTGTGATAAAAAACATGATATTGTTCAACTTAATGCAGGTACGAGAGTGAAGTTTCTATGATTGAGAAACTATATGAGCGTGGAGTTTCTGATTACATGGTAAGCTCTATTTTGTTATAGAAGAACCAGCATTTCTGTTTGTTTTTCCCTGTCATGTATTGACTAGATAGTATATTTGTGTTAGAATTTTGTGATACTTGGTATAACCGTCACATACTGTGCAATTGACAATGAAGTGTATGTTCATACAATTGAATTGTGTGCATGGCATTACTATTTTGTATGAATGACTGGATGTAGGATGGGGGCAATGAAGAAATGTTGAATGACCATGTCAGAGTGACTTAGGTGATCTAAGTGAAACTAGGGCTAAATGAGAAATAACAGTTTGGTCTGTATCCTGTAAGGACCATCATGATGGACTTTTCCTTTAAACCTATTCCACTATTTTACAAGACTACCTGATCAACATGAAGAGGTTTGATATACTTTAAATTAATCTCAACATATTTAATTTCATGTATAATTCTATTTAAGAATGTTTGATTTTTTTGTGAAACTCTTGTTGCACACTACAATTTGATAGCTATTGATAAACATCTTCTCATGTATAACATTACATTATTTTATCATTCTTTACAAGTCAAGCATTAGCTTGGTTCTTTTAGTATTTTTGTTATTTCAGTAAATTTATTCTGGCATGGTTTATCTATCTTTACATGGCTAGAAACTATGTCTATTAAATGGTCATATTTTTGTTGGTTAAGAGTATCATCTAGACAATGAAGAAAATTGTAGGAATTTAGAAAATATATTTGATACTCTCCTTTGTATCAATCATGATATTGTATGTAGAATTTCATCATAGTTCTATTTAATTATGTAAACATACTCAATGCAAGGACATGTGAAATATCAAGAGTCATATAGTTTTCCTTAAGAAAATTAGAATACATAAAGCCATCATGTTTTTAAAATTTATTGAGTTTACAGTCCATATAGATGCGGGATAGGTGCCACTGCTGCATTGACATGCCAACACAGTTATGTTATATCTAGGCATGCCTATGCTGTTAAACTTGATGGTAAACTGGACATGGATTTTGCCTTTTTTGAGCAGATTTTTTCTAAATAGAACTAGAGTTGGTATAGTTTTTGACTAGGCAAAGGTGCAAAATGATATCGGGTCAAACTTTTATTGGAGAATAGCTTGAGACGGCTATGGACTTGCTCTTTTGATCCATACTGCTCTGAATATTTACTAGTCAGTTTCATTCGTCAAAACTAAATGAATGATTTCTATATGCAGTCTGTCTCTCTATGGTGTGACTATTTGAATTTCATTCAAAAATATGATTCTTCTGTTCGTGAATTTTCACCCACTGGAATTTTAAAGGCAAGGGACCTATTTGAGCGTGCACTTATTGCATGTGGTTTACATATTGCTGAAGGCAGTAAATTATGGGAAGCATACAGAAGTTTTGAGGAATCTGTTGTTAATAGCATGGATGATACAAAATTAGAGGTATGAATTCAGTTGACATGTATATGGATGCATTCTATTCTTGCCTTTTTTATGCACACATTTCTTACTTCTATGTATTTTTTCTTCTAACTATAATTATAAAAAACTAGGATCATAAATTGATAATTTGCTATAAAATTCTTCTGTACTATGGATTTTGCTATGATTTTTCTATTTTTATCTTAGGTTACTTCATTTTTGGTTTTGTAGTCAAAGGAAAAGCAGGTTCAAAGGATTCGAAATATCTTTCATCGTCACTTGTCTATTCCTCATGGGGACATGACATCAACTCTTTTGACATACAAGGCTTGGGAGTACGAACACGGGAATACTCCTGATGTCAATAGTAGCAGTACAGATGAAATTTCACCTCATGTTGCTTCTGCTTATCAGAAGGCTTTAGACATGTTGAGTGTACGTGTTGATTTTGAAGAAAAAATAGTACAAAGTGATGTGCTTGATACAGACCGGCTTCAAAGTTTTATGGTGAGCTTGCGTGATATTTTGTAGATTGAATGTGAAGGTGGCAATCTTAGCCTATTAATTTATGTAATGGGTCGATTGAGGTTAAAATTTTTTTAATCTTATTCAGGATGTTATGGATAAAATCATAATAATTTTCTTAGAAGCAATATGTCAAATGGACAAAGTATGTATAACTTGCGATGATTTAATTCAATAAAGTAGTTTTGTAGTCATATTTAACACACTAATTATGTATAGACTACATAACTTTCAAACTATTGGTATAAAGTCGCAATAATCATATTTTACTAGTTATGTATAATTTTTTTGGGCAAAAAGCATTTTTGATGAAGGTTACAATGCTTCAATTCTTGCTAGAAATTTACTTGTGTGACAATAGCTTACCCAATCTCTCAGACCCATCAAATTTCAATTTTGCTACCTCCAGTATCACACAACCAATGGGCACCTACATATGTTTGTAAGATTAATGACACATGCTATTTTTGTAGGCTTATTTGAAGTTTGAACAGTCCTCTGGTGATCCTGCTCGAGTTAAAAGCTTGTACGAACGAGCAATAACTGAATATCCTGTAGCGGGTGATCTTTGGATTGATTACACCAATTACCTCAACAAAACCCTAAAGGTTTAAGTTTAATATTTTTGTTTTTTTATGTTCCTTGATATTAAACTTCTAAACATTATAATCTTTTAAATGCCAGGCAGATAAAACTTTGAGGGGTATTTTTAACAGGGCTACAAGGAATTGCCCATGGATTGGAGAACTATGGGTTCGTTTCATGCTATACCTTGAACGAAGCGGTGGTTTCGAGAAAGATCTTTGTGATGTATGTTTCTTTAGTTGTTCCAATTTAAAGCTGAAGTTCAACTATTTTTAAAGGTGTTCTTAATTTTTCTTAAAATAAATTACTTGAGCAACTATAATTTATGATTATGTCGTAACATTATAATATAATATAATTTTGAGGAGTGTGTAAATTTGTTAAATTTTGGTCACAAAGTGGCACACAACGGAAACAACACACTCACAAATGATTAAGACACAAACAAACATAAATGAAATGACACAAAAATTTAACGTGGCTTGGCTTGCACACAATGAAACTAACCCGTCCTCTGTATCAACAAATAATGGTTTGGTATCATTCCTGGAACATGTCTTTTGTTCCCACAGTCCCACTGTGACAAATTCTCCCCACTTGTTTAAACCTTTGAATGTATAGAACTGACGTCGCTGTGGCTCTAGGCTTCCTGTTTACAATATGAACACTCTTAGCACTAGTTTTAGTGAAGCAGACTTTGTCATGCTTAATTGGGATGGTCATAGTTCCCTCACAAGGTACCTCAACCAAATTTAACATCATAGGTTTCCTTTCATGAGCATTAATCAAATTACAATTGTTCAATTTACATTTACCACCACCAAATCTTATTTCCGGTCCATGTTTATTCAACTTCTAGACAGAAATAAAATTCTTTTTCTGGCTTAGGATCACCGTGGCATATTTCAAGTTTCATGTGATTCCAATAGAATTTTCATATCAACATATCCTATGCCCATAACATTAAGAAATTCATCGTTAGTCGTTACCTAACCATACCTTCCTAAATTCTTCAATCTTCATATTCTTCATCAATCACAACTCTCCATAATCTTTGAGTTCCCAATTAACTTTTTCAACTTTCTCAGGCTTTTTCTTGGTCAAAATCATATCCAGATCTTTTTCACCTGTCTATGCTTCTACCTGCATCTTCTGCTAATTGTAATCAGAACCATTAAACTTCTCAATATGATCCTTCCCGTCTTTAGCCATATCAATAGGAAACAAAAGGAACAATTCAAACACTAGTAATAGACACAACAATGGCAATGTTTTGACTTGACATCTGTTCTACTGAACACTTGTCAAATAAATGGATTTGCTCAAAATCCTCCAGACATAGAATTCGTTCCTCAATAATGTTTGATAATCGTTTAAAAACGAATAACAAGAAAGAAAAACTTAACTTGATCTTGAATCAGAGCACCCAAACTCGAATCAACAGCTTAGCTATAAATTGAAGCAGAATTGAATCCGGAGCACCTAAACCTGAATCAAAAAACCCAATTGAAACTGCAATCAGAAAACAAGAGGTACTGAACATGTCTCTCCTGGTATTGGCTGAAAAACAAGTCATTTGTGGGTGATAACCTAAACCGGTGGCGGCATACTATGGAGATACTGATGGCTGCTGCAATGGGTGGAATCCTAGCTGTGGTGGCGGACTGATTGACGATGGTTGCTATGGTGACTCAAGCAAACACCAAATCCCTATTTGTGGCTCTCCCTTTGAATCAAGACATCTTTCCGTGAATTCATCTATAGCAGTGCGGCAATCAATGTGTAAAACCAAGTATAACCCAACAAATCTTAATTTTTTTTCTTGGATAATAGGAGGGAAGATCAAACAGTACTCAAAGAGCCTATATACCATTTCTTAGGCACATAGTGGCATACACCGGAAACAACAAACACATAAACTCTTAATATGCAAAAAAACATGACGTGGTTTGGTTGAGGTGACCCATGTCCATGGACTGCAAGGGTTTATTTCTCACGACGCTTATGATTACATGATTGAATATATATAGAGAATACAATTAAGTTAAACCACTAAAAGGGCCAGGCTTAGGACCTGCTGTCCTAAAAGCCTACAAAACCTACATTATAAGTTATCATTATTGCACCAGTAACAACTGATTTTTCACCCATTTCAGGTTTTTGAAAGATCTTTGCAATGCACGTTTTCTACCATAGATGAGGTATAACCATACTTCTCCATTTGTTTAAATGCTTGCATCAATTCTTAGTACTGTTTTTATAAGAATTTTGATATGTTTGTCCAAGTAGTCCAATGAAGTACTTCTACAGTTTCCTAATGTTGCATTTGTTTGTTTGTGTTTGTTTCCGGATTTTTATAGTTTTAAGATAGATTTTTTTTTTTTTTGGGGGGGGGGGGGGTAATAATTGTGTTGGTCAAAGCTGCAATCCTTATTTAATGTTTTATAAATCACATACTATAAAGATTGTTGTCTTTTACTGCCTTTTGTCTGTCAAATACAGTTTAACTGTTATTATGAATGCTGTTAATTAACAAATGCATCTTAATCTCAGTATGTAGATATATTTCTTACTAGAGTTGATGGTTTGAGGAGAAGAATCTTGTTTGCTAAAGAACTAGATGATGGCTTTGATTTTTCTCTTATAAGGAATACCTTTCAGGTTTGTCCTATACTCTCATTAATGTTCTGACAAGCTTAATGTTATGATTATTGCTTCATCCCAGTAGATATGTCTACATTTGTTTTCCTTTTTGATAATGATACTTGATTTTTTAGTTTTGGGTAGGAAGATATGCTTCTCATATATATTATATATGAATTATAGCATCTTTCTTTCAATTCACTTTTACACATAATTACCATATCTTGAGAGTGTATTCCCTGGATGTTTGTTGGTTATCAAATATCAGACACTTAGGGTTACTCTAATTATGCAATAATATTAGAGGGATTAGAGTGTAAACAACAATAACAACAATCTTACCCAGTATATTCCCACTTTTAGTAGGGTCTGGGGGGGAAGGATAGATACAAACCTTACCCCTATCCCAATTGGGATTAGAGTGTAAACATGTTCTCTATATAATCCCCTATTCAAAATAGTAATCAAAACATAACAGAATATATTAATTTTTATTGATTACCAAGTTTAACTTGATCTAAGAGCCAAAACCCTAAAAATCCTTTCAGCTGCCTACCACTACAAGGCAGCCGTCTGCCACCACAAAGCAGCCTAATCATCTCCAATCTTCCCAACACTTGATTACAGTTCTGCCATTACATGGCAGCCATGGTTCCCAACCCTAATCCTGCCGATTACAGCTTTGCCGCTGCAAGGCAGCCACCATTGACAACCCTAATTCCCACAAGTTTGATTTCACCTTGTCTTTGACCAACTATGGCTACTGGAAAACAATTGTCAAATAGTTCCTTTTTCCCCAATAACTTATTTGGTTACGTGGATGGTACCATCCCTTGCCCCAACCAATATTTCCATCACCACTCGCAGGTAAGGACACCAATGCCACCATAATCCCTCCATCACAACCTAATTTTATCTATTCCATCTGGATTTTTAATGATGCCCATGTACACATGCTCATTAGTCATCACTTCTATTATTTCTGAGGCTTCATTCTAACATGTTCAAGGTGATACTTCTCGTGATATGTGGCTATCTCTTGAACGGGCCTATGCTCCTCACACATCATCAAGGGAATACACTCTCAAGACTAGGCTGCAATTTGTCATGTGAGCCCTTTGAAAAATGTCGGATGCATATTTATCTTGAGATAAGAATAGTGAGTTGGGATGTCGGGGTCACAACATATATGCCAAGAAAATAGCTGAGGGGTTGTAAGTCCTTCATGGCAGACCCAAGGAGCTACATAATCTTGCAGTGAAGAGCATCTGAGGAGGTAAGAAGAAGAATGCTGTCAATGTACAAAAGTATGTATGCAGTATGTTGTATCACGATGCTTTTTATATTTGAAAAAAAATGTTATCACGATTGTGTGTAAACTCATAGTGAAAACATAGTTCGTAAAGCATTGGTATCAAGCATGGGGTGCCCTGCTTAAGGCCGTAGAGAGACTTTTGCAGAAAAAAACACATGATTGGATAAAGATGCATATAGACTGTCTCAAAAAGGAGGTCATGAAGGAAAGCATTGGCTAGGTTGAGACTAGTATGAATGGTTCTTGGTTTAAATACCTGTTAAATGTCTCCTTGTGCTTACCTTGGTTTTAAAAAGCGAGAAGCGCACTAAAGTGACAAGGTCTAAAACCAAAGCGCGAAGCGCCAAGCGCAAAAGCGGCGGGATTTTCGTACGCGAAGCGCCATGTATATAAAATTATATATTTCTCATAGGTTTTTATTATTAGCTGTCTAATTTTAAACAAAAATAAGCTTCATATATAGTTTAATAAAACAAAAAAATATATATGTACAACTTAAAATAGCACAAAATCTATAAGACACACTTAATGTACAACGAACCTAGCTATAAGTACAATAAATTGAACTTAAAAAACAAAGAAAACAAATTAGAAAAAATTTAAGGTCAAATTTGATAAAACTATAACATTATGAATCAAAATGTAAGTTAGTTGCAAATAAAAGGTGAGACACAAAGGAGTGTAAGTTTTCAACCCTAATTCCAAAAATGCCGTCACTTTCTTTTTCTCCTCTTTTTCTCCTGTGGTTCTACATCTAAGACTACAACAAGACTCCATCCTCGTCTCCTTCATGCATCAAACTTGGAATTTCGATCTCTTGATGCACCTGCCTCCCAGGTTTTCGTTTCCATCTCCATCTAGATCTCTTTGATGCACAAACTTCCCAGGTACGTCGTTCCCATCTCCTCCTAGGTTTGCTTTTATGCTTGTTGTACGTAAACCGCAACTTCTTCTCGCTTCAAGCTTCCACAAAAATCGCACGAAGCCCGCGCTTCTTGTACAGATCTCGCCTTGTGTTACATAAAGCGCATGGGGGTGCGCCTAGATGCGCTTTGCGCTTAATCGTGCCTAGAGCGCGCTTTTTAAAACCAAGGTGCTTACTAACAACATGTTGAAACGTGCCGTTTCAAACTAAACGAGCTTTGTACCTTTCAATAGGACCATCAAATTTCTTTTTATGACAATCCACATACTCTGAACAATGTTTGTGTAAGGTTTCAAGGTACGAATTTCCATGTTTTATTATTAACAAATGCCTAAAACTCATCAAGCATAACACCTTTCCAATCGGTGGCAAAGAGGGCTTCATATGAAATTTTATGAAGGAATGCGATGGTTGTAGAAACATAGATTATTAATGGTTTTATTTATTTGTGAATGGAAGTCATGCTTTGGGTGTGCATTGTTCTAGGAGGTGGCGGATTTGGTTGTAGTAAAGATGATTTGGATGTAGTTGGTGGCTATTTTAGTCGTCTAGAGTAAGCTTTTATTAGTGTGGAAGCAGGCTGGGTGGGACTGATATGCGGGGGTGTGGATGCGATAGGTTTGGCAATAGTTTGGTTGGACTGTGGTTTGGAGAGGTTGGATGAAGAACTGCTTATTGCTTAGTGAACTTCAACGGAAAAAAGGGACTGGAGTGGAAAGTTGCATAAGAAAGATTGAAGTTGTCTGATGTGTGCACATCATAACTTAGAAAGTTACAAGTGTTAAGGGATGGTTGAGGAGCTTGGGAGAAGGGCAAGAGAGTTTCATCAAAAAGGAGGTGACAGGAAATGAAAATTTTGGAGTGGACATGTTGTAGCATTTGTATCCTTGATGATTAGAGGGATGGCCAAGGAACACACAAAGTGAAGCAGAATTGGAGTTTATTGATATTGGTGGCTTTAAAAAGTGGATGACACAAATAACCGACCATATGAAGGTGGGTGTAAGATAGAGATTGGTTGTAAAGAGCTTGGATAGGATTAAGTTTATGTAATAGTTTTGGAGGGGTGATGTTGTGTAATTAGTGGTATGTTGTAAAGCGTGATGCCAAAAATGGTTAGGGACGGATGAGTGGGCAAGAATTGACTTCATAATGTTGTTAATGGAACATATTTCGCGTTCAACTTGCCTTATTTGAGGTGAAGTATGTGGGCAGGAAAAACAAAAGAGAACCCTGTGTTGTTGGAACAAATCATGAAAGGAAGCATTGTCATATACTTTCCCGTTATCACATTGGAGTGATTTTGTGTTGTGATTAAATTTCGTTTTGATCAAGACAAAGAATTGCATAAAAATGGGGAAAAAACTTGACTTTTGTGGCATAAGCTTGTGGGGGTCGAGCTTTGAGAATGACTGGGCTAGCTGTTGGAGCTTGGGGTC
The DNA here is from genome assembly GCA_009363875.1 of Mikania micrantha. Taxonomy (NCBI): domain Eukaryota; kingdom Viridiplantae; phylum Streptophyta; class Magnoliopsida; order Asterales; family Asteraceae; genus Mikania; species Mikania micrantha. The sequence goes on from CM018693.1 coordinate 36,523,011, forward strand.
TGGAAGGACCAGTTGGGTAAGGACAAGGAAGAGTTCCAGCCCAAGGGGCGTAAACACAAGAGGGGGGGCAGTAGATGTGGGCTAAGACCAGGTTAAAGGCGGTATTTGTTGAGGCCGGTAATGGTAATGTGATTGGTAGCCCCTGCCACCACGACTACTGTGATGTTGGTCCCTGCCCCTGCCACTACGACCACAAGTATAGGAACCATGAAAATCAGGATTGTTCTTGGGCTGGTGATCAGATTGTTTGGAGGATTGGTGGGTGGCAGTATTAGTGTCGGAGAAGGCGTGAAGTGCCTAGCCTGATGAAGAGTTGCTATTAGAGGCCTGATGTTTTCTTGTTTCTTCCAAAATTGTAATTGGATCTAGTTTCATAAAAATCTGGAAGTGACAAGTTTGTTTAATAAGCATGACCACACCTTCATATGATTCATTGAGATCGGCTATTAGTTGGACTAAATGTTGATTGGTGATAGGAGATCCAACATTAGCTAGTTGATAAAAGAGCATTTTCAAAGCCTGATAACATAGCTGTCAAAGGTGGCGCAAGGTGTACTCAATGAACTTCGAAGACTGTATGAAGGTCATTTGATATCATGTTGTAGATCCAGTGAAGGACGATAGCATCTATTCGGGCGAATACAGTTGACTTTTCATTTTCATTGTCGGCTGTTTAAGAAATTGCAGCAGAGGATTTAGGGGGTGGTTTACTGGTTTGATGTGATCAACCACCTGCAACACACGACAATGAACTATGAAAAGTTCAGCATACGAAGTATACTGACCACTTTCCATCTCAAGTGTGAATGGAATGAAATTCCGGATGTTTGTTACAGTAATTGCTGGGTGGAGCTTGCTATCGACTGTGAAGAGTGAACTTGAGTGTGGGGAGAAAAGAAATCAGATTGCTGCTGTGGGTTGAGAATTGTTGATTGATGGAACTGGTAGAGGAAGGAGACAATGATTTTAGGGTTGGAACGAACTGGGAATAGCCGAACACAAGATGATGTCATTGGACCGCCAGAGACGATCTGGAAGTGGGACTGGAAAACGGAAACATGGGGTTGGGAATTTTTAGGTAATCAGGATTGGTCTCTGATACCCTATTGAAATGTGGTGAATTGACTGCCTTTCATTCCCTTTCAATACATGTCTTTATCTTGTTACAATTTGACCGTCTGTATTTGATATATATCTCTATAGAATATATTCCGCAAATTCTTTTATCTATATGTGACATATATCTCTATACAATATATTCTGCTAATACTAATTTACAACTTTTTTATTGACATTAAACAAATACATTTTGATCTGTTTCAGAGGGCATGTGATTATTTGTCCCCACAGCTAAAGAACACATCCAGTTTGTTGCAAATATATAACTACTGGGCCCGTCTAGAGTCTAATCTTGGGAAGGATGTAACTGCGGCTCGTGGAGTATGGGAAAGCTTGCTTAAGAACAGGTTCAAATTTTTTAATCTTTTAATCTTAAGAAATTTCGCCGTGTTATTTCTATGCCATGCTAGTGATGTTTCTTGAAATTGTCATTTACAGTGGGTCTATGTTAGAAGCTTGGCAAGGCTATATATCAATGGAAACTGAGATGGGGCACATAAATGAAGCTAGATCTCTTTATAAGCGATGCTACAGTAAAAGGTTTTCTGGGACAGGGTCTGAGGTACATCTATTATTCTATCTAGCATTACGTGTGTTTTTTTGTCGATTTGATTTTTTCAATCCGGTGTTGTAAAAATCGGGATTAATAGCTAGTCGGACCTAAGCCGATTAAATTTTGCCTAGTCGGTTAAAAAATGCTAGTCGGATCAAGTCGGGGCTAGTCGGATTAATCGGTCCAAGGGCAAAAAATTGGTCAACAGGCCAATAATTTTATGTCTGAGCCAAAAATTTCGGTCCAAGCCCAAAGAAATTGTGATATTTTTTTTCCCAGTCTCAGTCGACTCCCAAAATCACGATCGATCGGTCAAAAAGCAGCTGCGCATGATTGGTCTCAGTCGACTCTCAAGGATGCTTTTGTTAATGTTTAAATTTTTAAGTACTTTGTTTATTATCTTTAAGTTTATTAGAAAAATATATGAATTTTCAAGTATTATATTTATATATTATATTTATATTGATGTGTGTATTTGTATCTATATATATATAATTTTGAAAAATTCTATATAAAAATTCCAATCCGATTAATCCCTAGTTCCTACCTCGCCGATTGACTAGCGACTGGCTATTTCTTTAACCATAGTCACAACTGACAAGGGACACTTAAATGCAAAGTTGTTGCCTGGGTTCAAAGGGAAAAAGAACGCACACCCAAGACAAAAAGTGCAATATTAAGAAAGCTATTTTAAATGCATAGAAAATAAAAAAAAATATAAACCAGAGATCATCATAATTTCATATGACCGCCCTTGATTCTATAAAGATACATTGAACTTGACTCATATATTAAAATGATACATAGCTGTAACATACATATAAGCACAATGGTCATTCTAACCTATTTTGCTCGCAGAAGATAGGTGAGTCTAGAACGGTAACTCTAAAAAGAAATAAATTTGAACAAATTTAGAAAATAATTTCCTGCACCTGTTCAGATGCGTGTGCCTCTATTGTGCCTAGAGAAAGATCCTCACCTTGCATGGAGGTGATTGTGTCTCGCCTGAGTGCCTAGGCGTATGCTTTGTGTTATTTTAACTAGAGAGTTTTTGGCAAAGTCACATCTGATCAGTTTACAAAATAAAGGTTCAATTGTCTACTAATATCCAAACATATACAATTATACATACCATGGGAAGTTCACCTGATTATGGTTTTATCACTCTGACACTCAAGAACACTATATTATGAATGTATGGCATAAAGCAAGGGATAATAGTTACAGTATGCAAGTGCTTCTTGTGGGTTTAGTGATGGTTTCAACTATATATAAAACTCATTTGCTCAAGTTTGATATATATAAAGAAATCCTTAGAGGTATGGTGACTTTCTAACAAGTTCAATTACATTGTTTGATGGGAAGCAACCTTGGTTTAAAATTGCGCGCAATTTGGGCGTAAACAGCGATGATGCGGTGATGCAATACGTATGTCGCAACGCAATCTCCGATGCGGCATCAACCCAAGATGCGGAGATGATGCGGCTTTATATGCATGTTGCGCCAATCGTGGATTGCGGCCAATTGCGCCAATTTAGGAAATTGAGCGGCAAAATGAAGAAATTGAGCGCAGATTTAGGAAATACCTACGATTGTGGAGTAGAAGTGATGAAGGAGAAGCGCTGCGTGAAGGAGAAAGGAGAAGCTGCCTGAAGGAGAAAGGAGAAGCTGCGTGTGTGAAGGAAAAAAACCCTACTTTTGTTTCTTTGGTTATACAAATTATTTAATATGACCGTATGAAACTATGGGTTGGGAAACTAAAACAAAACCTTTATATTTTTTACTTGTACACTTTTAGCAAGTTTATCATATTTATTTATTTTAATATCTTATGCCTGGATTTTCTTGTCTATTTGGAGTTAGGTTTAGCCGTTTAGGTTTATGTTGGTTGTACCTAAAGCTTCTTTGGTGGTATCTTAAGCTTTTTTATTTATTTATTTATTTATTTTAGTTTCTTATTTTTTAGTGTTTATAAGTTAACAAATTTAAATATTATCTATAATTAAATTTTTGGTATTTTTTAAATAATCCCGCATCTCATGCGTGATGCGCTCACATCGTGCAAAACGCATCGCACATCGGATTTTGGGACAAAACGCATCGGAGCGCATCTCGCAATTTAAAACCAAGGAAGCAACCAAAGATGACTAACTTATGCATGTCAAAACATGTTTAGCTTTCTTGAATAACTAATTCCTTTGTATACAAATACAACAGATGGGATCACGTTAAAATTCCTTTCTATTTGCGTTACATATATCTATACTAACAAAAATTTCATTCAGGACATATGCAACTTGTGGATACGTTTTGAGAGGGAATTTGGTACACTGGAAGATTTTGATAATGCTTTACAGAAGGTACTTTTCTTATCATTGGCAACCATAATATTCAATGCCAGTTTAAACTTTAAATATGAATAGTTATATACAACTCTCTCTCTATATATATATGTGTGTGTGTGTGTGTGTGTGTGTCTGTCTGTGTCTACGTGCTGTGTGTGTGTGTGTGTGTCCCTTCTCCTATTTGGTTGTCTGCTTTTAAAAGATCCATACATATATGTTATGGCTAACCATTAAATTTTGTTAATCCATGTAAATGTCCTATTCTGACATAAATGATTATTACATTGGTGGTACTAGCTTATTTGATAAAACTTGCAAGTAAAAACCTGTTTTTGGTATGTGATTTTACATGAACTAAATGCGGAGATTTATCATATAACTGACATGCATATGAGTTAACTGCTGTTTTGACTATTGTGCATCTCTTTTCCCATAGACATAAAAATGATCTGGTAGTGGACAAAAGTATTAGTACTGTTAGTTTGGTAGCATGAGCAATGCCTCCATAGAGTGATTGGAGTAAAATGTGTTCTATTTGAAATTTTGCTTGTGGTGTGTGAGCATTTATGTTTGTATATTAATGCCACTTATTTGTAAAATAAAAATGTTAACATGCCTACTTGTTTTAATCTTGTTTTGACGGGGTGGCGTGGAATATCATTTTGAACCTCTGCTCTTTGGTGTGTGTGATGTGATAATTTTATTCATGCAGGTGAGCCCTCGGCTGCAGGAACTACAGTTATTTAGGTTACAGCAGGAGAGCAAAAATATTATTTCATCAACAGATCATAAAGAGGATTCTGCTAAGAAAAATAAAGGTGAAAAGCGAAAGCCATCTTCAGATGCACCTAATGAAGAGTCACCTGCAAAGCGGCAAAAGGTTAAAGCACAGAATAAGGGTTCAGTTAAACCAAATAAAGTGGAAAATACAGTTACTCCAACAGACCCCCCGGCTCGTGGAGAAGATGACATGAAAACAAAAGACCCCACGCCTGAGAAATTCAAGCAATATACTGACCAGTGCACTGCCTTTGTATCAAATCTTAATGTCAAGGCAAACTTTCTTCTTAATCTTTTATAGACGTTATGATTTCATGTTGATTTTGTTTCTTAGGGCCTGTTGAGATAATTATGTGAAACTTGCAGGCAAATTCTGAGGATCTACGTGGTTTCTTTAGTGATGTTGGTGGCGTTGGGGCTATTCGAATACTGATGGACAAGTTTACAAAAAAATCAAGGGTCCTCTCTCTCTCTCTCTATCCCCTTTGTGCATGGTCCATATTCTGTGGACACTTCTAAACATGCTTAAATAAATTACATCAAAGTTTGTCTAATTTTGTGTTACATGACTCTTAATCATGCGCGTGCCCCCTACAAATCCCTTCTTTCGTTGCCCCTCTTCTCCCACCCTTTGTGGGGGGAAAAAGATAAAAATTGCTTGCTTGTATTTTTCTTTTGGTTTAACATTGCAAAGTTACAAACTGATTGTGCCATTGATATAATGAAAGTATTTAAATATTTGCTTGTTTGCTATTTGATATTTAGGATCACTATCTGTTTTAGCTGCAAGCATGGCAAGCTTTTATTATGTAGTCTTTTAGTTTGCTTATAGTAACATTGTTTGTTCTTTAAGGAACTAAAAGTATGAAGGTTTGAAAAGAGGCATATTGTGAAATGAGTATTAATGGTCGTTTTGTATTGTTATTATTACCAGTATTATTATTTATCTTATTATCACTACTACTACTATTATTAATCTGTAACGCTTGACTCATGTTATATAAAGGGATTAGCATATGTGGACTTCTGTGATGATACACACCTTGAGGCAGCTGTGGCTAAGAATAAGCAAATGCTTCTTGGAAAAAAGTTGAGCATTGCGCGTTCTGATCCTAAAGGCAAAAGAAAAGGACCTGCTGGAGCTGGTCATAAAACTTCAACAACAGAACGACAAGGTTAGGCCATATAACTGACAACAAAAGTAAACAAACAGATGTACCCAATATAATCCCACTCATAACAATGCTACTGCTAGGGTCTGGGAGGGTGTGATGATGGGTAAACTTACCTGTATCCCACAAGATAGAGAGCTGCTCCAGCAGAAACTGACTACAAAAGCCTTTTTTTAGTGTACAAATGATATAGTTATCCATATGGCATATAATATAATATAGCTAAGAGAAATTAGAGCAAGAAACCATACAACCACACAAGATTACTAATGTTGAAATTTGTAAACTACTGGGTATATAGTTGATGCGTCAACTATACTAGAAAAAGGCAAACATGCATATAGTGACTATTGATAAAAGAAGCAATAGATAGAATAATGTGCTAGCTCCAGAACAAGTACCTATACACTTTCCTAAAAAGGGCTATACGCCTAGACAAACACCAAGACAAAGCTATTGCTAAGGCAAAACAAAAGTATAGGAAAAACTAAGGTCTCAGGACTAACTTATCTAAGACATAGTATTACATTTCCTTAAAATTTCATAACATGTAGTAATAAACTAAACCTCCCTGTAAAACGCTCCCCTTTACTCGGTGCTGGTGGGCCAATTCGTATCATCACAATGATATTAGGGATACTTGTTAGTTTTCTTTATCATCTAATTCTATAAGATATAAGTTTCTAGATCGTTCGACATTCCTGCAGGGACTGACTTTCATGTTTGTTTTTTGAAGTTTTGTTTGATGGCTGGTTTTTTAGGGTACGATATGCATTTTTGTTTATGTTTTATTATTATTTAAGGAATAAATAAAAAGTTATTTGTGCAGGTGAAGATGGAAATCTTAAGCTAAAGGGGAGGAACACTTTTGCTGTTCCTAGAGCCCTAGGTTGGTCTAAACCTACATCATCTACTTCTTCAGGTGCAGGTGGAGGAGAGGAGAAGCCGAAATCTAATGAGGAGTTAAGAAAGCTGCTCCTAAACAAGACATGAAAACCTTATCCTCAAACATGTCTTTACCAAGATATTCTAACTCTGCTATGTAAGGTAATTTTGGCATGTTTCAAGTCAGTTTTTTTAGTTTTTGCTTCAGTATTTCTTTATTTATCATTTTCCTGAGTAATATTAAATGCAAATGCTGAGTAGATTTTGTTAAATGTATTTTTGTAAATGTTATTTAGGTAGATAATTTATTTAAAACAAAAGAAAAATCTGCTCACAATATCTATGGTGTTGTATATCATTTGTAAGGGTTTTTGCTAATCAGGGAGGGGAGAGGGCGAAGCTTATACAAGGCCTCCCCCTCTTTTTTTCGTCCGTAGTGTTAATTTTTCGGCCAAAAGGGTATTTTTTGTTAAAAATAGTGGCTTCGTCCTCGCTTGCTTCAAAAAATTAACATGTATTATGAGGTTCCGTAAATTTTCGCTCTTCTTTTCAAAACACTCAAGCTCTACCACTGGTGCTGATGATACCACACTCCTATTTGTGGACAATCTTCAAGTTACAGCATAAGTAATATTTTTTATCACACTAACATTAAAAGAAAAAAAACTCGTTAGATTTATTGTTTTGAATGAAAATCAAGAAGTATGAGTTCTATTTATGTAACACTATTAAAATATTTGATGCTAACATGATACTAGATTATTTGATAGAGACATGATCTTTTTGATACGTAACATGTTCAAAACTGAATAAAAAAGTAGATTAATTCAAAGTGATTTAAAAATTAAAATTTGATACGCTTTTGTTAAAAAAATAAAATATTTGATTGTGGATTGAGTGCTGGATCAAGGGATGCCTTTGTAGTTGGTGAGATATGATTTGTAATATCCAAATGTTTTTTCTTTTCTTTCATGGGTAAATTTAAACATATCACACCTTTCAGGCTATGTGTGATAAAGTTTTATTTATTATTATTTTTATTTACTCTCAAAATTGTTTTTGTTTTTTGTTTCTATCTATTTTGTCTTTATGTTGTCAGTTTAATCTTTTTTAAAGTTAATAAATTTTATTTATTTTCTAAAGGTATAATCTTTTTTAAAAGAATAAATATTGGCTACATAAATCATGAGCCATGTGAGTGTAAAAAATATCATATCTGATTGTCATGTCATGATTTTAAGGGAACGAAAAGACTTCATTTGGATCATATATATATTTTAAATGATAAAGTAAAACATGTTTAAATAAACATATTAACGCCATTATTTAGGACAAAACAAACTACTGAAAAATTGCTTGACTCAACCTAGAGTATTTTATTTCTTCGGTCAAGACTCGAATCTAAGATATTTATTAAAAACGTTGAGAGGGTATCATTAGGTTATAAGTCATTTGCTTTTTTTTTTCTTTTTTTTTTAACATAGAGCTTGGCTATTTTTATACACCCCAAAAAAATAAGTTAATATCCTACCAATATTATATAGTTTGTACAGGTTGACAGAACAACATACATTGTTTTGCTTTCGATAGTCAAATTTCCATGCTCAATAAAATATTTTTCTCATTTCAAATTTGATGAAATTTGATTATTATTTGAGTTACACGGGTTGTATAGCGTAGGATTACACATATACGTTTTTCTAATTATATTATAATTAAACTAGCTATATTTTCATATCACGCCATATTTTGAAGTATCACTATAAACTAAAAAACGAAAATGAGGATATCATGATTTGTTTGACGTTTTATTTTGTCTATTTTTGTGTTGATTTCAAGCTTGTGTTTTGATATTGTTTTTCACTTTAGTACGGTTCGTATAGGGCTCTAGACCTATATTGCTTCTAATCCTAAAAGAAAATGCCAAGTGTAAATAGAAAAAGGGTCATAATATTCATAGGGGCGCGTTATTTGGACACACCCTATGAGGTCTTGAGTTCGAGTATCGGCTGGAGCAAAAAAAAGCTCTAGGTTGAGCTAAGGGGTTTTTCCGGTATGGGTTTCCTCCTAGAAAGTGGTGTCAATATACCCATTTAAACAGAGGTATTTGGCGTTAGCTGTTCAAACAAAATTAATTTCGTTTGATTCTATCTAGTTGTACAGGTGGCATTCATATCTTAATCATCGACTCACGTTACTTTTAATTGACACATTATTTCTACGCTTATCAGTTATCACCTTGTTTTCACTTGTATATGATAATAAATCTACACACATTACAATAAATACTAGACAATAAGAAAAAAAAAACAAATCTAAGTTTTTAACTTTCATAAATGGTTCATGTTTTTAAAGTTGTGTTTCTAAAGGTTATATACACAAATAAATAAAAACCATCACACTAATTTTTAGGGGCTGGTTAATGTACAAAGATGATAAACGGTACTAAGCGTAGGAAGGAACCAAAACACGCCAAGTGTCATCTAAGAAAATGGTATAATCATCACAAAAAATCATATACCACATTATACAAAATTACAGACCGTGATACTGGATAATTACGAACCAAGTGAAAAATCATGCTATATGAAATCACAGACCGTCACTTGACACCGATAGTCAAGGAATTACCTAGTTAAATCACGAACCAATAATCACGGACCGTAATTTCACACTCATAATCATAGACACACTGTATAAATCACGTACAAGATAATCACAGACCGTGTTATATAAAAATCACGGACCGTCATTTTATAAAGAACTGCATAATTACAGAACAATAATCACGGGCCAAACTTAAAAATCACGTACCACATAAAAAAAATCGAGAAAAACTATCTAAAACGTTATTGATATAAGCGAAAATTGCTTTTGCCACTTGGATCAGCTGGCAAATCAAGTGTATCATAATTCTTGGCCTCCATTTAACTCAGGTTTGAGTTCTCTTTCCCTTTTTTTTTTATTTTATTTTTTCTCCTTCACACATTTACATGAATAATTAAACGTATGTTAACAATTATTATCCAAAATAACGATACTAATTAAAGAATAGCACGAAACATTCTTAAAAAATAACAATCTTACATATACATGCATGCATACATACATTCATTCATATATGTATGTATGTATGTATGTATAGGGTAATGTTTTTTACAAAATGATAGATTTGTAAAAATAATGAGAAACGATCTGCAACTTTAGTATAGTATCATCAATAGTCATCAAAGAACCAATAGTAAGATCGTAATTGATATGTTGATTAAAAAAATAAGGTTTGAATAAATAAAATCAATTTATTGTGTTTTAACGTGAAGTATATATTTAAGAGTAAGAGTAATCTATCTAAGACTAAGTTTTTAGATGATTCAATTCACACACACACAGATATATATATATATATATATATAATATATATATATATATATATATATATATATATTATATATATATATATATATATATATATATAGGGAATGGATCTAATGCTAACCCTCATTTATGGCACTAACCCATTAACCTAACCATATTGAATGATCAAATTAGAAGATGCTAATCTAATGGTTGATATTAAACTATAATATAATAATATAATTGATTTGAAAGAAAAAGGAATAAGGGTATTGATGTAATTTGATATATTAAATACTTTACCCCATCTTTTTTTATACATCCATAACTTTTTTATACTATAATATTTTTTTATAAAAATTGCACCATTTTACTCGTCTTTTTTTTCCCTTTAATTCCGTTATAGTCTTGACTAGGTTTTTTTTATTTTTTTTCGGATGTTCGTATTTACACCAATGTAACAAGTATAAAACTAACAAATTATTTGTAACAAGTTGTAACGAATTTGGGTTTACATTGTTGTATAATAAATAGGGGTTAAGTTTAAGAGTGTAAACGAGCCAAGCCGATCCCGAGCTCGTTAATTACGTTATATTCTTGACTAGGTTTTATTATTTTTTCCGGATGCTCGTTAATTACGTTATATTCTTGATTTTGTAACGAATTTTGGTTTTTAAAGTACTAAAATGTATTTACAATCTTGTAAATATAATTTTTTAACTATGAAAATGTAATTACAATCTTGTATATATAACGAATTTTGGTTTTTATCAACAAAATGTTATATTATTTTTTTAAAGTATTAAAACGTATTACAATCTAGTAGATATAACGAATTTTGGTTTTATCAACAAAATGATATAGTATTGTTTTAAAGTATTAAAATGTATTTACACTCTTGTAGATATAACGAATTTTGGTTTTATCAACAAAATGTTATAGTATTTTTTAAAGTATTAAAATCTATTTACAATCTTGTAAATATAATTTTTTTAAAGTATTAAAACGTATTTACAATCTTGTATATATAACGAATTTTGGTTTTTATGAACAAAATGTTATATTATTTTTTTAAAGTATTAAATGTCTTTACAATCTTGTAGATATAATTTTTTTAAAGTATTAAAACGTATTTATAATCTAGTAGATATAACGAATTTTGGTTTTTATCAACAAAATGTTATACTATTTTTTTTAAAGTATTAAAATGTATTTACAATCTTGTAAATATAATTTTTTTTATAGTATTAAAATGAATTTACAATTTTGTAGATATAACGAATTTTTGAGCATCCGGAAAAAACAAAAACCTAGTTAAGAATATAACGTAATTAACTAGCTCGAGATCGGCTTGAGTCGTTTACACTCTTAAACGTAAACCCTATTTATTCTACAACAATGTAAACCGAAATTCGTTACAACTCGTTACGAATAATTTGTAATTTTTATACTTGTTACATTGGTGTAAATACGAACATACGAAAAAAAATAAAAAAAACCTAGTCAAGACTATAACGGAATTAAAAGAAAAATAAGACGAGTAAAATGGTGCAATTTTATAAAAAAATATTATAGCATAAAAAAGTTTAAGAGTGTAAACGAGTTGTAACGAATTATTTGTAACGAATTATTTGTAAAACTAACAAATTATTTGTAACGAGTTGTAACGAATTATTTGGGTTTTTTATCAACAAAATGTTATACTATTTTTTTAAAGTATTAAAATGTATTTACTTACAATCTTGTAAATATATTTTTTTATAGTATTAAAATGAATTTACAATTTTGTAGATAAACGAATTTTGAGCATCCGGAAAAAATAAAAAAACCTAGTCAAGAATATAACGTAATTAACTAGCTCGGGATCGGCTTGGGTCGTTTACACTCTTAAACGTAAACCCTATTTATTCTACAACAATGTAAACCGAAATTCGTTACAACTCGTTACAAATAATTTGTTATTTTTATACTTGTTACATTGGTGTAAATACGAACATACGAAAAAAAATAAAAAAACCTAGTCAAGACTATAACGGAATTAAAGAGAAAAATAAGACGAGTAAAATGGTGCAATTTTTATAAAAAAAATATTATAGCATAAAAAAGTTATGAATGTAAAAAGAGGGGGTAAAGTATTTAATATAGCAAATTACTACTTTACCCTTACCAAATAATAAAAGAAAAAGCCATTTGTTTATTTCTGATTGGGTAATGAGGGTTAATGGGTTAGTGCCATAAATGAGGGTTAACATTTGAACCCAATCCTATAAATATATATATATATATATATATATATATATATATATATATATATATATAATATAGGGCATGGAATTTTTGATAACCCTCATTTTTTGTTACAACCCATTAACCATCATCCAATGGTTACTTTAAAAATGTAAGTGTATAGGATGGTGACACGTGTCAGATTCCTTTTTTTCCTTTTTTTTTTAATATAAAGGGCATTTAAGACATTTGTTATTTAAGTAAAGTTTCCCCATTTTTTTTAAACATTCATAACTTTTTTATACTATATTATTTTTAAAAAAAAAATTGCACCATTATACTCGTCTCATTTTTCTATTTAATTTCGTTATAGTCTCGACTAGTTTTTTTTTTTTGATGTCATGTATTTACATCATTGTAACAAGCTTAAAGATAACAAATTAATTATAAATTTTTTCTAACAATGGTAAATTACAGTAATGTAACAAAAAATGAAGTAATGTAACACAAAATGAAGTAATTTACAATGACATAATTAACGGTGACGTAACACATTATTTTATTTTTTTTCTCTAACAATGATAATTATAATGATAAATTACAGTGATGTAAATAGAACACATTATTTTGATTTTTTTCTCTCACAATGATAATTATAGTGATGTAATTTATCATTGTTTGAAAAAAATTTAAATTAATTTGTTGTCAATGTAAATTACATCACTGTAATTTAAACCAAATTCACCGAAAAAAAACCGAAACCCGAATTTTACGTCAATGATAATTACAATGATAAATTACAGTGATGTAATAGAACACATTATTTTGATTTTTTTCTCTCACAATGATAATTATAGTGATGTAATTTATCATTGTTCGAAAAAAATTTAAACTAATTTGTTGTCAATGTAATTACATCACTGTAATTTTAAACCAAATTCACCGAAAAAAACCGAAACCGAATTTTACGTCAATGTAAATTACATCACGATAATTACGTCAATGTAAATTACATCACGATAAATTACGTCAATGTAAATTACATGACTTTAATTTATCATTTTTAAAAAAAAATTCAAATAAATTTGTTATATTTAACCTCGTTACAATGATGTAAATATAGGGCATTTAAAAAAGCAAAAAAAATTAGTCGAGACTATAACGGAATTAAAGAGAAAAATGAGACGAATATAATGGTGCAATTTTTTTTTAAAAAATAATATATTATAAAAAAGTTATTAATGTTTAAAAAAGAGGGGGAGAAAACTTATAAGGGGTAAAATGACTATGATGCCATTTTTAATATTTTAATGTAATGCTTATGTGTAAGTTTCTGATTGGTTTAAATGGGTTATGTAGTTGTAGCAAAAGATGAGGGTTATTTTTTATACCCTTCCCTGTATATATATATATATATATATATATATAGGATTGGGTTCAAATGTTAACCCTCATTTATGGCACTAACCCATTAACCCTCATTACCCAATCAGAAATAAACAAATGGCTTCTTTTTCTTTTATTATTTGGTAAGGTGGTAAGTTAGTAGTAATTTGCTATATTAAATACTTTACCCCCCTCTTTTTTTATACATTCATAACTTTTTTATGCTATAATATTTTTTTTATAAAAATTGCAACCATTTTACTCGTCTTATTTTTCTCTTTAATTCCGTTATTATGTCTTGGGATTTGAATTTTATAACCCTCTTTTTTTTTGCTACAACTACATAACCCATTTCAACCAATCATAAGCTTACACATATGCATTTCATTAAAATATTAAAAAGGGCATCATAGTCATTTTACCCCTTATAAGTTTCCCCCCCTCTTTTTTAAACATTAATAACTTTTTTATAATATATTTATTTTTAAAAAAAATTGCACCATTATATTCGTCTCATTTTTCTCTTTAATTCCGTTATAGTCTCGACTAATTTTTTTTTACCTTTTTTAGATGCCATATATTTACATCATTGTAACGAGCTTAAAAATAACAAATTTATTTGAAATTTTTTTAAAAATGATAAATTACAGTGATGTAAGTTACATTGACGTAATTTATCGTGATGTAATTTACATTGACGTAAATTTCGGTTTCGGTTTTTTTCGATGAATTTGGTTTAAATTACAGTGATGTAATTTAAACATTAATAACTTTTTTATAATATATTATTTTTTTAAAAAAATTGCACCATTATATTCGTCTCATTTTTCTCTTTAATTCCGTTATAGTCTCGACTAATTTTTTTTACCTTTTTTAGATGCCATATATTTACATCATTGTAACGAGCTTAAATATAACAAATTTATTTGAAATTTTTTTAAAAATGATAAATTACAGTGATGTAAGTTACATTGACGTAATTTATCGTAATGTAATTTACATTGACGTAAAATTCGGTTTCGGTTTTTTTCGGTGAATTTGGTTTAAATTACAGTGATGTAATTTACATTGACAACAAATTAGTTTAAAATTTTTTCGAACAATGAAAAATTACATCACTATAATTATCATTGTGAGAGAAAAAATCAAAATAATGTGTTCTATTTCATCACTATAATTTATCATTGTAATTATCATTGTTAGAGAAAAAAATTAAATAATGTGTAACGTCACCGTTAATTATGTCATTGTAAATTACTTCATTTTGTTGACATTACTTTATTCATTTTTTATACATTACTGTAATATACCATTGCTATAATTTTTTTAATTAATTTGCTATCTTTAAGTTCGTTACAATGATGTAAATATATGACATAAAAAAAAAAAAAAAAAAACTAGTCGAGATTATAATGAAATTAAAGAGAAAAATGAGACGAGTATAATGGTGCAATTTTTTTTAAAAAATAATATAGTATTAAAAAGTTATGAATGTTTAAAAAAAAGGGGGGTAAACTTTACTTAAATAACAAATGTCTTAAATACCCTTTATATTAAAAAAAAGAAAAAAAAGGAATCTGACACGTGTCACGATCCTACACACTTTCCTTTTTCAAGCAACCATTGGATGATGGTTAATGGGTTGTAACAAAAAAAGTGGGTTATCAAAAATTCCATGCCCTATATATACATACATATATATATATAGGGGAATGATCAAATGTTGACCCTTCCTTATTGCGATAACCGCATAACCCTAGCACTTTTTTGCGTTTTTTGCCCGAATCTTTTTTTTTCATGGTCTTTATTATACATAAATAGAGGGTTTCTTTTTTGTGTTTTTGCTAATTCATCACCGTTTAGAAATTATTTACAGATGTAAGTAAGTGTATTACTTACATCACATATCTGATGTAAATGTGATGTAAGTAAGTGTAAGTACTTACACTTACTTACACTTGTAAATAATTTCTAAACGGTTATGAATTAGCAAAAACACAAAAAAGAAACCCCCTATTTATGTATAATAAAGACCATGAAAAAAAACAAAGATTCGGGCAAAAAACGCAAAAAAATGCCAGGGTTATGCGGTTATCGCAATAAGGAAGGGTTAACAAAGTAAAAGGGTTAACATTAATAAATATCGCAATAAGGAAGGGTTAACAAAGTAAAAGGGTTATATAGTTAACTGTGTATTACACGAGTTAAAGGGTTAATTTATATAAATTAAGATTGAAATTACATATAAGTTAAAACTTTAAATAATTATATTATTTTTTTAAACATTCGTTATTAAATTTTGTTTTTTAAACTTTCATTTTAAATAAATACATTTTTTTAAAAAATATAAGCTGATATTTGTGTATTATATGAGTTAAAATTTAGTTTTAAGTGAAATATAATTTGATATTATTTAATGTGTATGTATTTAATAGAATAAAGAGACGAGAAAGTTATTTTGAAAGCACTTAGAATTATAACATATATTCACTTTTATTTTAATTTATTTGTATAAAAAAATATATTTTTTTTAAATGATCATATATAATTGTTAATTGAATGAATATCACCTAAAACAAAAAGAATAGGCACGTGAAGTAAATAGTGGGAAGACAGGCATAAAATCATTAGATTTCAGTTCTTAATATATAGGCTTGCTTTACCTTGCACGCCACACTACGTCCATTCCACTAAACTTACAACTTTTTAAATTTTGTCACTTGGTTGCACAGTATAGTTAATTACATTAATTAAAAAAAAATAAATAACGTACTTATTTAGATTTACTTTCATGTGGACTCAAAGTAATAATACTTAATTATTCGGTTATCGTAATAAGGAAGATTTAAAAATTGATCAATTATATATATATATATATATATATATAGTGTTCAAATAATAACTAACTCTTAAAGAATTAACCCAAATAACTCCGTCAAGATGAAGCCGAATCTTGGATTTTTTTAACATCATTGCAACACATGTACAACAACTTTTTTTTAATATGTTTGCGAAAATTCATCACCGTTTAAGACGTAACATCATTGTAAATGAAAAACTTGCAACGATATTACGTCTTAAATGATAATAAATTTTCGCAAACTTATAAAAGAAGAAAGTGTTATAGATGTCTTACAATGATATTTAAAAAATCTAAGATTTACCTTTATCTTGGCAAAGTTATTTGGGTTAATGCTTTAAGAGTGTGTTATTATTTAAACATTACCCCATATATATACATATATTTACTTATTTATTTATTTATTAGTGTAATAATTATTTCAAAAGAATCTCAAATTAAAAATTAATTAAAACTATGTATAAACTCAAAAATAACAACATAAAAAACTATAGATAAACTATATATTTTTAATTTTATTTACATGTGTCATCGTTATAGAGACACTTAATTTTTTCTACGCTACAGAATGTAACGAATAACATGTTGAACTAATGGTCAAACCTTCTTAACATCTTTGTAGTTTGTAACAACTTTAAGTGTGCATGAAACCAAAAAAACCGATCTAAAACACAAAAAAACGAAAAATCTATACCATAATAACCGAACCCAAATATAAACTGACGGATTTGGTATAAGTTTTCAAAACAATAAGTTTTCAAAACAAAACCAAAAGTTCGGGTTTTGTTCTACTTGAAATAAAAACCAAAAAACCGACTACATGCATACACATATATATGTATGTGTATACATATTATCTTCCAAAAATTTCAATAATTTATAAACTTTCAATTTTTATTTTCTTGGTTTTTGATACCAAAAGTAATATAAAAAACGTATATTTTATTTTTTTATGCTTATGATATCAAAAACACGTATGATTTTTACTAAATTTGGTTTGTTTTTTTTGTAAACATAATTTTAGGTCTAAATAAAAAATGAAACCCAAATGGGTTTTGAAAAGATAAAACCAAAAAACGGAATTCAAACATGTTTAAAAAACAAAAAACCAAAATTTAGGTTTTGGGTTTGGTATAAGCAAAAAACCGACCCATGCACAACTCTAGTATCAACGACTTGTTGCTACAGCCTTACATATACCGACGAATTTTGTGGTTAGTGTAACTATCGTCGCTATGGATCTATATTCTTGTAGTGATTATTGGAAGGGTCACCCAACTTGTTTTTAGTTATAACTAGAGACGGTGTTTAGGTGTAATTTAGAAGTAGGAATATTGCTGTTAAAAAATTAGAGACGGTGATCTTTGCCTAGACACTTTCACGAATCAAACAAAATAAAGCATACCTATCAAAATTCTACTCTCGTGAGTTAGAAGGAGGGTAAAATTAGCAAAAATAGGAAAACTAATATCATAACATGGCAAATATCATACCATCATACTAATATCATCACGTACGTAAGAATTAGAAACGAATCTTTCATCATACTAAAGACAAAGATACAAAGTTTTATCACTTAACATGCGTTGGAAACTAAAAGGTATTAAAGTAATTATTCTTGTATATGATGGAAATAAAAAACACTTTTTAACATGCTCTCGTATTCTCGTATGCTATTATTTATTACTGGTTTTTTACCCCGTGCATTGCAACATAACCATACGATGATACAAGCATGGTAATTAAGGGTTTGCTTGCAAATTCCTAACCAAAATCAAAATGAAGCAGAAAACATGTTTATGATAGTACTTGAAATAAACATGCCCATATATTTAAAGAGAAATATAAGTTTTGTGGTTGTAAAGATGATTGATACAAAGCGACAAATTACATATTTTTTTACCGGCATGCATGTGAAGTAACCAAGTATCTATTATCATCAAACAAACTCATTTAGCAAGAAAAAGTTATCAAAGAAAAATCAGGATATTTATAATACCCATAATTATTTAAATTAACAAATAATTTTATTGATTAAAAATCAAATTATATACATACAACTGGAAATTAACTCTAATCATAACTTACATCCTCCAATACTCTCAAAGTTTAAAGTCTCTAGCATTTATCATACTTGTCCAAGACTTCCTCCTATTAATAATCATGTTTTTATAGAGGTGTATCAACCTTAGTCCTGCCTTTGCTCCTCTTCCCCTCCATCCTAAGAATCTCCACTATCCATACCGATGTTGTCATTTGCATTCTTTGTATATGCCCGAACACATCCATCTTAACAACCTCATTTCTACGGTCTCCAATTTCCTCTTTTGGATCTTCTTAATTGACAGACAATCAATTTCATACAACATAGCTGGGTGTACGACAAATGTATAGAATTTACCTTTTAATTTTTTCTAAAAACCTTTTGTCGCGTAAAATGTTTGAGGCTGCTCTCCACTTATATTTACCTACCTGTACATGAAGAGATATGTGAAAATCAATGTCTCCATCATTCTACATGAACGATCCCAAATATACTTGAACTTTTTTGTTTGTGACACCTCTTGATATCCAATAATCACATTGTCTTCATCTTTTTTGTTGGTTTCATTGAAGTTACAATAGAGATATTCAGTTTTAGATCGACTGATGCACAAGCCTATATGCTCCACTGTCGCTTGCCACTCCTCTAGTCTCACGTTTAGGTCTTCGTTTCTCCCACCAAGACAATATCATATTCGAAAAGCATGGACCATGGATTTTCCTACTGAATAGACTTCGACAACTCTTCTAAGATAATTGTAAAAAGGATCGGACTCAACGCTAATCCTTAATGAAGTTCGATCTCCATTGGGAATAAATTTGTATCACTCACTGGAGCCTTGACACTCGTTTTAGCTTCAGCTTAAGTTTCTCTTATTATCTCTATATATTTTCAAGAAATACCTCTGGTCACAAGACTATCTCAAATCATCTGTCGTGACACATTATCGTAAACTTCTCTAGGGTCAATAAACAACATATGTAAATCTCGCTTCTTTTCTCTGTATATGAGTTGTTTTAAAAAAATTAATTTAGTTCAACTCAATAAAGGTTGTAACTAAACAAATAGTTCATTTCTATAGTTTTTAGTGATTTTCTCATCAAATATGTTACTAGTTATTCTTACCTGTTTGAATAAGTTGTATTCACATAATTTGTAGATTATTCATCTTGCCACATAATTTGTTAAGGTGTTGTTCATCTTAGTTTTTTCTATGTTATAGTATTGCCCATTCAGTTTCAACCCAAATTACAACAAATGTTCATCCAAACCAACCTACTTCTCTTGTTTTATGTCAAGATTACCGGACCTACTATTCATCATAAACCAACCGAAAAAAAATCAGATACATAATGTGTCATGGTAGTATAAACCGTGGACATCAACCTCCAAACAATCAAGAATCATATGCATATGCATATGCATCTAACAAGATTAACATAAAAAAAAAAAGACAATTAATATTCGCAAACAATATTCACTTGAACTTTATATAACGATACATTAAAGATTGCATATTCAAACTTACATGCAACAAACGCAAGGAATATCGAGGAGATGAAATAAAGATTGCTTTTTTGGAGTTATTCAAAGAGTTTTTGGAATGGAGTGTGTGTAGTGGGTGGTTTCTTGAGGCTTTTTTAGGTTATTATTGAAGAATATTATCAACTTTTTGCTTTGAATTTCTTGCCTCATACAAGGAATATTATCATTTGGTGAAAATGTTTTGAATTTATTAATCCTCCTCCTTTAACAAATAAAATAAATAAATACATATAAGATATAAATAACACATGCCATTACGTCTTTAATTTTTTTGTTTTACTGCTTATGTTATTTTATTCTTATTTTTATAAATTGAAATACCTAAATACACAGGTTTCTGAGCTAATTAATTTAATGAATGCATGAAAATAACAAATACCCATAAATAGGTGTTTTGCTTAATATTCTAGCTTTTTACAATTTTTATGTAACATTAAACCTCTACACTCATGTTTGTTAGACCTTCCGGTGAGCCCCTTGGTTGGGGCGTGAATAGGCAAAAAAAGGCGTGGAACACCGCCCCCTTTGGGGCGTGGGCGGGCGTGGGAGGGTTGGGCATGGCCACAACAACGAGAGAAAGAGGCAGAGAAATAGAAGAGTGGGTGGTTGTGGCCAAGCAAGGGACATTTCCCCAAAAGTGGTGGAGTGAGTGGTTGTGGTGAGCGTCTACGTTGCGCCTACGTGGAGTGGTTGGACCAAGGGGCATACCCCATGGTCTTAGTAAGACTAACAATCACATTCTTTTCACACATATACGCGACACATAAATAATTACTCTTTTTAACCTACACACTACAACAATTTAAACCTATAGCGTCGACCCCTATAGCGACACTGATAGTCGTCCCTGAAAGGAAGACTATAAGGCTAAATCTGTTTTTTTTTGTACTTTACATATAACGGCGAGATGTTGTCGCTATATGGTTGGATGAGAACACCAAAATATTTTGCGGTTGAGGGAAAACAAGTAGGCACGAGTTGACGTTGCTATAGCCAAAAACAATTTTTTTTAATTAAAATACCTGAAAATCAATAAATAAAATTTTAAAAAAAATTAAAAAAAATAGTGGCGACAAGTCGTCACTATATGCTTTTATCATTTTTTTTAATTAATCAAACGCCTTAAAATCAAACGGCGCCGTTTTGTTTATTGACATGTCGTCGCTATAGGGTTATGTATAGGGTTTTTCGTCCCAGGCTTCCCAGAACGCTCGCAGACTCGGTTTCTCCGCCCCCATTGACGATTTTTGGCGATTTTAACCATCTTTGGGTCATTTGAAGGTATTTTCTTTGCTATGAATCATTTGGTATGTTTATTTAACTATCATATGCTTCTTTTTTTTTTGCAATTTTTAGTGTTTTTTATTGATATTTTTTGAGATTGGTTCGTATGGATGCTTTTTGGTTCGTATGAATGTATATTGGTTCGTATGTGTGATGTAATGTTTGTATTTATTGTGTATTTGGCCGTATGTATATGTGTATGTTCATATGTTTGTGTAATTTTGTATGTATATGTGTATTTGTATGTACACGAGTGTTGTGTATGTGTAATTAGTATTTGTATGTGTATGTAAATGTAAATTTGCATGTGTAAGTGTATAAATATTGTTCGTATTGGATATTGATTTGGTGTATTTCATTTAGATGTATTATTACAAGTCCATATATGTATGTGTATGTGTAATGTGTATGTACATGTAAATTCGTATGTGTATGTCTATAAATATTGTTTGTATTGTATGTTGATTTGGTGTATTTCCATTTGTATGTATTATTACAAGTTCATATACACTTGTAATGTGCAAGTGTATGTTTGATTATGTATGTGTTTTTTATGTTTTAATTATAAAAGTTTGTATGTGCAATTCTATGTTTGATTATGTATATGTATGTGATTTCTTAATTATAAAAGTGTGTATGTGTAACTTTATCTACACTAATTGTAATGTGTATGTGTATGTTTTTAACTTTATCTAGACTAAGTGTATGTCATATGTGTATTTTATGTTTCATTATGTAATCTTTATGTAGTTAATTCACATTTATGTTTATATATATATATATATATATATATATTATTTATTTGATTTTATTGTAAATTAGGGCATTATTGTGGTCGAAGAAAAGTTTTATATTCAAGATCTTGAAAATGTATGTAACATGGCCTTTTAGCTTTTATTTGTATATTTAATATAATAGCTTCTTGTGTATCGATTTATGCTATGTGTAGATGATTTATATGAAATTTATGCATGCTATGTTTATGTATGCTATGTTTGAGTTTGTTTTTAAATATGCATGTTTAACTATGAATAACCATTAGAACATACCCATCCAACATTTATCTAATAGAGCTAAATGTTGGATTGTCCATGTTTTGAGACTGCTTTTTGAATATTCTATCTCATTTAGGATATGAATACACTTCAACGAGTTAAATATCAAGAAAAACCGGCAGCATTCCGCCTTAACTCCCTATAATATATGAGATAGAATATTCAAAAAGTGGGTTAGAATCCACCACTTTTGAGAACTGCTTTACATCATAGATAAGGTTTGATATGGTTTATTATATTTGTTGTACTTATACTTGCATTTGTATTTGAATGCTAGATGCATATGTGTTATTATTTAATTGTTTTATTTATATATAGTTATGACAATTGATAAAAGTTGGATTAACTTGCGGAATCGGAGATCTTCGGATTTCTTAAACGGTCTTAATAACTTCATGGAGATTGCCAAAAATCATGTCAATAGTGAAGGTAAAACGTATTGCCCATGTAAAGGTTGTGCCAATTCAAATAGGTCACTTCAGAATTTGAGTACGGTTTATGCCCACATACATGAACGGGGGTTTCTACAGTCATATACAACATGGGTTTATCATGGTGAGAAGTATCTTAACGCTACAGAGATAGAAAATCTATGGGCTTCAAACACACACTTCTGTAACAAACAATGAAATGTTTGATGCAATTGATGATGTTATGGCGGAACATAATACAAATGACGATCATGTAGATGAATATGAAAGTGGCTTAGATCCAGAATTTGACGCATTGTCTAAGGAGCTTAATACGGAGTTATATCCTACTTGTACTTGGATTGTCTTCTTTAAATTTTCTTGCAAAATTAATGCACATTAAAGTGATTAACAAATGGACAAATAGTTCATTTGATCAACTTTTAGAGCTTTTAAGAGCTGCATTTCCAAAAGAAAATCAAATTCCATCATAACATTATGAAGCTAAGAAGAAGTTGAGAAAGATTGGGTTAGGATATCAATCTATTCATGCTTGTCGTAATGATTGTGTTCTGTTTTGGAAAGAGAATGCTCTTATGCAAAATTGTCCTATTTGTAATGAAAGTATATGGGTTGATAAGAATACAAAGGGGAAGAATGTACCACAAAAAGTGTTGCGTTACTTTCCTTAAACTTCTCGTTTTCGATGAAAGTATAGCTCTCGATTCATGGTAAAAGATATGACATGGCATCATACTGGACGGTCAACGGATGGTATGATGCGCCATCCGGTTGATGGTAAAGCATGACAAGAATTTGATAAGAAATATCCCAATTTTGCCAAAGAACCCAGAAATGTTCGATTGGGCTTGGCTGCTGATGGCTTTAACCCTTTTGGTAACATGAGTCAGACTTATAGTATGTGACCAGTGGTGTTGACAACTTATAATACACCACCTTGGTTATGTATGAAAGAGTCCTCTTTCATGTTAACATTGCTAATTCCAGGTTCTAAATCTCCTGGTAAAGACATTGATGTTTTTCTAAGGCTTTTAGTGGATGAGTTGAAAACATTGTGGATTGATGGAGTTCAAATGAGAGATGCATTAACCAAAACTGTATTCACGATGCGTGCAGTATTATTATGGACAATAAACGATTATCCTGCTCGTAGTAGCTTGTTCGGATGGAGTGGTCAAGGTTATAAAGCATGTCCTACTAGTAATGCCGATACACCCTCGTGTCCTTTAACCAATAAAATAGCTTTTATTGGTCACAGACAATTCTTAACTAAGAATCATAAATGGAGGGACAATTTGTTGTTTAATGGCAAAAAGAGACCAGAGATCCTCCAAAGCCATTAACTAACATACTAATGTTAAAACAATTACAAAGTCTTCCCAATCGTGTACCAGGAAAACATCCAAGTCACGAAGGTGTGAAAAGAAAACGTGCCACGTCTGAGTTGAATTGGACAAAAAAAGTATCTTTTTTGAGTTAGATTATTGGTCTTCTCTTATTTTAAGACACAATATTGACGTTATGCATGTTGAGAAAAATGTGTGTGAGAGCTTGTTAGGTAGTTTGTTGATGAATGAAAAATCTAAAGACACACCTAAAGCAAGACAAGACTTAGAAAATATGGGTATTCGAAAAAACTTATGGCTAACAAGGAATAACAACAAAGTTTATCAGCCACATGCACCTTACTCTTTCACACCCACTGATTGAGTACATTTTTGTAAGTTTATTAAAGGAGTGAGACTACCTGATGGTTTTGGTTCTAATTTTAAAAATAAGGTGTCTAATGATTCTAGCATAATCGGGTTAAATTCATATGATTATCACATCTTGATGCAACGATTGTTACCAATTGGTGTTCAAGGATATTTGGCCGCGAATATTTCAATATCAATTGTTGACCTTTGCACGTTATTCCAAAAACTTTGTGCTCGATCATTAGATATGAAAGATATGGAAAAAGCAAATAAGGAAGTGATCAAAATATTATGTAATTTGGAATTAATATATCCTTCGGCATTTTTTGACATAATGGTTCATTTAATTCTTCATTTGTCTGAAGAAACTATTCTTGGTGGACCTGTGTATATGCGATGGATGTATCCGTTTGAAAGATACATGAAGAAACTTAAAGCTTATGTTAGAAATAAAGCAAGGCCTGAAGCTCAATAACAAAGGGTTATGTTGCAGATGAAGCATTAACATTTTGTTTCATGTATCTTGAGGGTATGCAAACCAAATTCAACCGTCCATATAAAAATGTAGATGCCGGCATTCCTAAAAGGCAGTTACATGTATTTTCATCGCAATGTCTACCAATTTCAAAGAAGAAAATCATATCACTTTCTGAAGAGACTAGAAAATCATTGGAATGGTTTGTATTGAACAACTGTGATGAAATTAAAGACCACAAATCGTAAGTTTTTTATTTTTATTTTAATTATTCATTTAAGATATATTTATAAACTAATTGAAGTTTTTTCTATTAATCCAGTGAATTTGAATCCATATTTCCTAAACGTGATGTCAAAATAGAATTTTCTTCTTGGTTTAGATATAAATCAAATACATCTTCATTTATATCTTCATCTGAGGAATTAAAGGCACTAGCACACAGTCCGTTGAATACATATTTGTACGCTGCTTGCATAGTTAATGGTGTGAGATTTGTGGTAAACAATCGTGATGTTCGACGCACTACTCTGAATAGTGGTGTTGTTACAATAGGAGAAGATAAAACTCCATTTTATGGTCAATTAGAGGAGATCATAGAGATGAACTATTTACATGGTTACTCGGTTGTATTATTTTGTTGTAAATGGTTCAACACATCGGGTAAACGGTTAATTAAGAAGAACAATATTACTGTGATCGATGTTAGCCGTGAATGGTTTGTTAACGAACAATATATTTTAGCTACACAAGCTAAGCAAGTGTTTTATCTCCAAGATCCTTCTCGAACCACCGGTAATTGGAGAGTTGTCGAAGACGTACACCATTGAAAACTTTGGGATCATCCAAGTATGAGTGTTGTTAATGAAATAGATATCTTACATGACACTCAATCATCTGATTATAACTTGGTTGTCGATGATGACTTAAGAGACAATGAATCTTTTGAGTGTAACTTAGTTGTCGACTTAGGCTTTTTACCCATGAGAGCGGCTTCAGATGAAAGTATGCGTGATGAAATTCTTATCAGGATTCTATTGCGACGACTTTTGTCATCACTATACACTGCTATCCTTGTAGTGACATGTAGGTAACTATCATCTCTTATTCAATAAATCACCTCCTTCTCATTTTCTCTTTCTCTTCCTCTCACATTGTGACCGGACTCACGCCTGGCCTATCATACTGACTCGGGTTCTCTTGTCCCATAACACACAATGTAGTCCTCGAGTTGTGTTCCACCCATTAAATACCGTCACCCTAGCTTAATTAAAAATAATAATAATTAAAAGTTAACATACCTTGACTGAAGTTATTTATAAGTTTAATTAATATTGTGTAATATTGTTTAAGATATATTCTACAAGAAATTGAAATCGTTGCAGTCATGACACCATCATGTTCGCAAGATTTGCCCATCATGCATTTGATACCCTATTTTTGAAGTACAAGTTTTTTTGAAATTAAATATATTGCAATGATATAATTCTCCAATGTTTTTTTGCGATCCTAAAAGTGTCAAATGAAAAAATGAATGTGTAGAAATCGTTGACTTATATCAAAAGCAAATTAAAATAAAAACCCGTATGCGCACACACGAAAATTCAGAATAACCAGAGGTTTTCACTCTGGCTTCCATGATGGGAGTTTCACCATGATCCTAAATATTAAAATGTACTCAACCCTCAAAACATACAACAAAGCCTGTTATAATAGCTGTCAGTCATATATAAGACACTAAAGCAAACCCCGTTATAAACGTGACCACTAATAAAGAAAAGGAATCGAATACTAAAATATAGACATGATCCCTAATATCAAAATAAAGATACAAAAACATAACAGAACAGTTGTTACTATAACATAAAACAATTGTGACCTCTAGCCTACCGGGTAAAAAAGCCAAGAAAAAAAACTATATAAGCAACCAAAAAAAGCTAATTAAAAAGAAGATCAATGTGCCCCTTTGTTAACCTAAAAAAAACAAACATTATTTATGATAGTTCCTTTATAATATATATCTATATAATCATTTTATATATACTTTTAAAGATTTGTTTATTCATTCACCCTCATATATATATATATAGGGTTTGAATCCTTTGAAAACCCGATCTTAAAGAGAAAACCCTTAAACCCTACGTGGACCGTTAGATCAAACTTATTTTAGTTTTTAATTAATTAAACAAAAAAAACATGTGGTGTACAATTAAAGTTGAATATTTTAATAGGGTTTTTGAAAAAAAATTCCAATTTTACCCTTTAAGGGTATAGATGATTTTTTTATATCAGATTATCTCTCCTCTTTCCTCTCTCCTCATTAATGATGTCAGATTCTCTCTCCTCTCTCTTTCTCCCTTTCTCTCTCTTCGTCCTCCTCTCTCCTCTTTTTTTTTTAATATATTTGACTAACAAAAATATAAAAAAAAGTAATTT
Organism: Mikania micrantha; assembly: GCA_009363875.1. Classification (NCBI taxonomy): domain Eukaryota; kingdom Viridiplantae; phylum Streptophyta; class Magnoliopsida; order Asterales; family Asteraceae; genus Mikania; species Mikania micrantha. The sequence goes on from CM018693.1 coordinate 36,550,658, forward strand.
TTTTAAAGAAACACAGAAAAAATACACATGTGTATCAAACAAAAATTTCACTACACAAACACAATATTACATATTTTCAACCATAAATAAGTATTACACATGTGTATTTTACATATGAAACAAAAAATTACACATGTGTAAATTTATAAAAAAAATCAAATTAACCAATCACTAAAAACTACACATGTGTAGGTGTAATATTTTATAAATATTAAATATATAAAATATACGCATGTGTAGTATTTCGAGTAAAGTGTACTTTGTGTATTAAAACTTGTACATTTTTATTTATACGCATGTGTAATTTTTTAATATCTTCTTGTAAAAATATTTTTTTTATTTTGTATAAAAAATATACATTTTTTTTGTTGTTTTTTTAATTTTAAAAAATAAGTTTTAGTGCATATTTTTTTGTTTTTTAAAATAAATATGACTTTTTTTGTATAAAAATATACATTTTTTTAGTTGTAATATTTTAAAAAATATTTTTTAACCAAAAAAATAAAACACTACACATGTGTAGTATTTTAAAAAATCAAATATATAAATTATATATATAGAGAGAGGAGAGAGGAGAGATGAGAGAGGAGAGAGGTGAGAGGTGAATATTTTATGAGTGTGAGAAAAATACCATTATACCCTTTTTATTTTATTAATTGAAATATAAAATAAGTTTGATCTAAGGGTTGAGATTGAGTTTAAGGGTTTTCTCTTTAAGATCGGGTTTTCATTTGATTCAAATCCTATATATATAGGGTATGAAATTTTTGATAACCCTCATCTTTTGTTACAACCCATTAACCATCATCCAATGGTTACTTGAAAAAGGTAAATGTATAAGATCGTGTCACGTGTCAATTCCTTTGTCTTTAGTATGAAGGGCATTTAGGACATTTGTTATTTATATAAAGTTTACCCCTTTTTTTTTAAACATTCATAACTTTTTTATACTATATTATTTTTTAAAAAAAATTGCACCATTATACTCGTCTCATTTTTCTCTTTAATTTCGTTATAGTGTCGACTAGTTTTTTTTTTTATTTTTTTGATGTCATGTATTTACATCATTGTAACGAGCTTAACGATAGCAAATTAATTAGAAATTTTTTCTAACAATGGTAAATTACAGTAATGTAACACAAAATGAAGTAATGTAACACAAAATGAAGTAATTTACAATAACATAATTAACGGTGACGTAACACATTATTTACAGTGATGTAATTTTCTCTTTAATTTTCGTTATAATGTTGACTAGTTTTTTTTAATTTTTTTTCTCATTGCCCATTATTAACATCGATATAACGAGCATAAATATAACACATTATTTTAAATTTTTTTCTAACAATGATAAATTACAGTGATGTAATTAATATAACACATTATTTTACTTTTTCTCTAACAATGATAATTACAATGATAAATTACAGTGATGTAATATAACACATTATTTTGATTTTTTTTCTCTAACAATGATAATTATAGTGATGTAATTTATCATTGTTCGAAAACAATTTCAAACTAATTTGTTGTATTTAGGCTCGTTACAAATTAGGGATGAGCAAAAGCCAAAAAAAACCGAACCGAAACCGAATTAACCGAAAAAACCGAAACCAAATTTTACATCAATGTAAATTACATCACGATAAATTACGTCAATGTAAATTACATCACTGTAATTTATCATTTTTAAAAAGTTTCAATTAAATTTGTTATATTTAAGCTCGTTACAATGATGTAAATATATGGCATCTAAAAAAAGTAAAAAAATTAGTCGAGACTATAACGGAATTAAAGAGAAAAACGAGACGAATATAATGGTGCAATTTTTTTAAAAAATAATATATTATAAAAAAGTTATTAATGTTTAAAAAGATGGGGGAAAAACTTATAAAGGTAAAATGACTAGGATGCCCTTTTTAATATTTTAATGAAAAGCTTATGTGTAAATTTATGATTGGTTGAAATGGGTTATGTAGTTGTAGCAAAAGATGAGGGTTATTTTTTATACCCTTCCCTATATATATATATATATATATATATAATATATATATATATATATTATATATATATATATATATATATATATATATATAGGGGAAGGTTCCATTGTTAACCCTCCCTTATAGCGTTAACCGCTTAACCCTAGCGTTTTTTGCCCGAATCCTAAATTTTTTTTTTCATGGTTTTTATTATGTAAAAATAGGGGGGGTTTCTTTTTTATGTTTTTGCTAATTCATCACCGTTTAGAAGTTATTGTAAGTGTAAGTTACTTACATTTACTTACATTTCCGTATCTGATGCAGTAAATGTAAGTAAGTGTAAGTAACTTACACTTACAATAACTTCTAAACGGTGATGAATTGGCAAAAACACAAAAAAAAGAAACCCCCCCTATTTTACATAATAAAAACCATGAAAAAAAAATTTAGGATTCGGGCAAAAAACGCTAGGGTTAAGCGGTTAACGCTATAAGGGAGGGTTAACATTTGATCCTCTCCCTATATATATATATATATATATATATATAATCTTCTTATCACCTTTTTTAGATAAACTATCATTTTCTTCACTTGATGATGATTTAAATTTAAGTTTAGTTGTTTTGAGAGGAATGAGATTGTTTTTACTTTTTTTTTTATTTGAAGATTTCTTCATTTTTCTTTGTGATAAATGATAAACTTAAACATGGACAATGAACTGATCATTCTTTGCAATATTTTTGAGATCGTTAGATTCTTTATTGACTGTTACCTTTCCTCTTTAGTTCAGATGTAAAGCTTTCAAGAATTTTCTTAAATATATAATTTTGTCAGGATAAAAAGTATAAATAGTTTTTAAGAATAGTTGTAATAATATCAAATCTAGCATAACCTTCATATATTATTGAATTGCTTTATAAATTGTTGTAGCACAAGTAATAAAATCTTACTGTTTGAAACATGAAAAAAATTTGGTATAGAAAAAGTTTTTCATATATTTTGTTGGTTGTTTGAAACATGAAAATTCGTTGAGATTTTTATTTTGGTAGAGCATTATAAAGAATTAGTTTTGCTTGGAAATCATTTTCTTATCATCCGGTAACCATTTATCTTTTCGTGTGGTAATTAAGTAAAATCTTTTCTTTTATATCAAAATATAAGGACTAAGATCGCCGTTTTCAATTTAATCTTGAAGTTTAACTCCTTCAGCTGAGTAAATTACGATTTTGTCTATATGGCTTAAGTCTTTTAACATATTCAACTTAAAACATAATCTTTTAACAATAAAGTCTTTGCCGTTTAAAGAGTTTTGGCCCACTTATAACTAAATATGTTAAACAGTATCTGATGACAGAATTTAGAAAACTTAAACCACATGAGTCAAAAACATTGATTATTAAAATGACATGTTAAACAAAACAAGTAACTAAAATCTTAAAAAATGAATGACATGATTGATATATGTAAACTCAAGTGGAATAGTGGATTTTAGTATATTACTTTATATCCTTTCATTATTTCAGATTTGCTCCACTATTTATCTCTCTAAGTGGTAGAGACCACTAGTACAAGGTTGTCTCACTAAGTAAAAATAGGGTTCATCTTATACAAATATTTCACTAATTGAGAGGTACTAATCCTATCAAAAATCTCATTGAACAAATGTAGTAATAATCTTGTATGTCTCTCTAAAGAAAGATAGTGATCACCTTACAAGTGATACCATAATAAATATCTCATTAAGCATTGGTAGTGATCAAGAAAAACGAAACTCAAGAATGATGTAGGAAGTTTGGTGGAGTTGAAGCACAACTCTCCTCTTTTCTCTTGATATAGGACTTTGATCTTGAATATATCTTTCAAATGATAATAAAATAATGTTAGAAATGAGATAGGTAGGTTATATATGCAATTGTAAGTGTTTTAGAGTCAATGTGATGACTGTGAAAGTTGGACAAATCTTGTTATTTATTTAAAAGTTAAGTTAGAAAAAATGACTGAGTTGTCCTGCGAATTCAGCCTACTGGTTGAGGTTTCACCGTGTGACCGAGAGGTCATGGGTTCAAGCCTTTCTAGAGACGATTTAAATGACATTCAGATGAGAGAAGAAACCTTAAGCTTAATCTCAAGTTCTGGACTAATGAGAAGCGAGGGTTTACCTATTTCAGGGGTTCCCGCGCATCTGGTGTGGTCGCGTCTTATCTCTGTCCGGTGGGCCCTGTTAAGACAATATACGTGGTATGTAGGATCGTCACTGTTTAGAAAAGAAGAAGAAAAAAATGACTGAGTTACCCCCGGCCTTCACGGTCTATCGTGTGACGACTTCTCTAGTCTAGGTATAACTTTTTTTTTCCCATCAAAGTTCCACACTCATAGGTCATCTTCATTTATAAAATAATGATTTTAACTATTACAAAAAAGTGTTTCGTCCCACTAATTTATTCCTAATTAGTAACACCATTAAAATGGTATGTTTACTACTTTTGGTTTTTGACTTTAATTCATTATAAGCAACTTAATGTTTTCAATAGTGAATTATGTTAGGACATCACGTCTTATGAAAAATTCCACCATAAATTCAAATTTAGTTCGTTGGCTTCAAGTCTTTCTTGATAAAGTTTTATAAAAAGTTTAGTAGTATCATAATTTTGTCATGTTTAGCAATGATGGGTTTTCGGTGTGTGAGTATGAAATGTGGTGTGTAATTTGCTATTTGAAATACAAACAAATTAGCCCTGTTCTTATTTTAGTTCTTGATTGAGATTATTTCCTAGCTTTTTATTTTTTTAAATTTGTTTGTGTGACCCGTAACCGTAAGTGTTTGGGATTGATTTCCCCAATTCAAATTGTTATACAAGAGAATCACCTATGGCTGTAAAAAATGTTCGTCGCTTAATACTTGATTCGGCTCGGCTCGGATCTGCCCGTGAACAGCTGTAGAAATACATTGCAAACAAACATGTATAGTACATTGGTTGTATAAACTCATGTATTACACATATTAAATAAAATATATATAATATGATATGTTAATATATATACTCATAAAAATATGTCTTAAAAAATAAACTTTAATACGAAAATTATAATTTTTTTAAGTTGATTTTTAAAATTTATTTTTTTTTCAACTGTGTTTTAATTTTTTTATGTAGAAAATAAATGTTAATTCAATATGATCATACTTAGTCCTTTAAATATACGTTTAGCATCGTTAAATTAATACACATTAAAAATTAATTAAGAACTAAAAACAATTAGTATACTTTGAACATAAATTAAGAACTAAAATAAATATAAGCATACTTAATCCTTTAAATATTGTTTCGGATAAAAACTAACTAGTATAATTTTTAGCAAAACCGAATTAGTAAAGTAGGGTTTTGTACTTTTTAATCATAAAAACAATTTATATGTAACTTTCGATAAAATTACTCCCAGGGATCTCTAGGATCTCTAGGGATATTGAGAATATGAAATGAAACAAACAACTCAACACACGAGATTTATACGAAGAAAATCTTTAATCCCTTATGATTGCCGGCAATTTTCACTTGTATCGGGAGGTGACAAATGTCACTCTTCCTAGTTTATTACGAATTATAAACTTGTATACAAAAAAGAGCACAATGTAATCGATGCTAATAGTGAAAGTGAATATCTCAGATGCTGCTAAATGTTGTATCCCCTATCATCGATCATTGGCTCAATACATAGTACACATTTACAACAATGATCAGTATAGCCGTTCCTATTATTTCGCCACTAACTCGGATGCGACCAAGACTTATTCAAATAAAAGGTCCTCCGCTCCATTTAGTCCACGATCGTATTTTTAATAGCTTTGACATATCCGAACTTATAGGAGAATCAATTGTGAACATGTTTGACCTGCAATTTTAACTAAAAAAGGAAACCGTATATATAAAAATATACATATCAGGTTAGACATAATTATATTACTGAATATCCTAAAATAATCTCGATCCTAAAATATTCTGAGTAAATTCGACACTCAACAAATATACTTTTAACATAAATCTTTTTATATCATATATTATTTTATCATTTTACATATTGTATTTTAACCATTTAAATCATTTATTCACATTAAATAATTGAAAATTTTAGAAATTAATCATAATAACAATAGTGCCATAATTAGTTTAGCATCTTAACGAAAATAGTTTGAATTTTGTGATGTTTATAATTAAATATAAACTTTTAGGTAAAAAAATAAGTGTATTGAAAAACTTTATAATTAATTTCACTTTCAATTCACTTAATTGATAATATATTATGCTAATACCCTCGTGCATTACATATATGTTGTACACAAAAATATTAAATTGTTAATAATAAAAATTAAAAAATGACTTTTTAAGATAAAATATGCATAGAAATTGAGTATAAGTTAGTATTTTAAATAATAAAATTATTATATCATTTAAAAATATTATTTTCCAAAAAGTTTGTTATTTTATCATTTTGTTTTAAAAATATGTTTTGAAAAAAATATTTTTTTAGTAGAATATATGCTAGTTCTGTATATGAGAAAAAATGAATAAAAATGTCAAATGTTTAGCAATAAGATTAAGAATTTTACAAACAATAATATTTTTTAGATAGAATATGATTAAAAATACAAGTATATAACTTAAAAAGGTCATTTATAAAAAGTGCATTGTTTAAGAATTTTTTTTTAAAATTTCATAAAAATAACATATTTTGTAATAATTTAGGTTTTTTTTAAATATGTGGTTTTTACTAAAAGATATTTTTTAATGTTTTAAGATAAATGTTTTTTAATTTAAAAGAATTATATTCTTATAATATAATTAGTATTTAATGTGAGAAAGATACATAAAAATAAGTATATAAATGGTTTTAAAATGTAACATCTGTCTAATTTTTTTATTTATTAAAATAAGAATTATCCATATATATATATATATATATATTAATTTGTAATTTATAATCATATTATCTCATCATATTACCTTCTATTATCTTTTCATATGTTACTTAATACTATTATAATAAAAGAAATTGTTTTCACATATCTCTTTTATTAAATTCCAACTTCCTATCCTATTAAAATTTTAAAGATTAAGAAAATTAAATTATATAATTAAATATCAATATAGATTTCCTTATTATAACAACTATTAAAATAAATAATTATAATTATCTTAAAATATAATTTTATAAATAAATGAGTTTTTAACATAGTGTATAATAATTATTAAGTATTAAAAATTAAATAGAAGAAAGACAAAAAGAAAAATCAAAAAATAAATAATCTGAATAATGACAAGTGTGTTTAGTTATTTTTATTTATTAGTTAAAGATGTTGTATTTAATTTTTTATTAAATATATTTGTTTTGTCACACTATAGCTCTTTATCATTTTTACATTTAATTTAAGTTTTCTGAAACATAAATAACATTAAAATACGCCTTTTTTTATTTATTATAAAAAGTAATATACTATACTAACTACAAAATTTTGTTGGTAAAAGATTAATTAAAAATCAAAACAAAATAAACATTTTAATAACTATTCTTTTAATCCTAGAAGTTTGTTTCTGTTCGATGAATATGACGTTATAGTGAATATGTCACTGGTCATCCATGAGTCGGATAGTATACACACTTATTCAATAAAAATCAATGTATATTAGCTTACTAGATTATTACCCCGAGTATTACACGGGGTTAATATAGAATAACTATTACTAAAAATTAATTAGAAAACAATATTTTAAAATAAAATGAATAAATTAAGTATTATTAAGTATATTAAATGATGAAAAAATCAATTAAAAGCTTTAATAATTAAAGAATTGATACCCGACTTCCTTAAATTGTAAGAGCTGAAAATTTTAAATTAATTAACGTTAAAAGCTATCAGTTTCAAAATAAAAAAGATAAGGTACCCATTTTTTAATTATTAAAGCTAAGTGACCTAATTTAAAAACATCATTAATAAAATGTCCAAAACTGCGATTTTCCCTATTACTTTTATAACTTTTAGTTTTTAAAATAATTATTTTTTAACCATTTCGTGTTAAAAATGTTATTTGTTTATAAAAATCATGTTGTTTAAAATCTCTGTTTTATAGTTTATTTCATTTTTTTAAAAAAATGTTTTTTTTAAAAAACTTGTTTTGTAGAAAAAGAAAATTTTGAATACCGATGTAACATATATTTCTTGTCTTTAAAAATCTTTGTTTTTTTAGAAAATATTAATACTTTAGAAACTTTTTTAATGTGTTTTTTTAATTGATTTTTAATTTATTTAAAATCATTTTTAACATTAAAAAAGTAAATATTATCATTAATATTTTAGTTATTTAATTAATAAGAGAGTTAATAAAATTATTTAACATGAAAGAGAGTTGAGTTAGATGATAAAATGAAGACATGTGTCAATATTGGTTTAAAACATGACAAGTGGCAAAAATGATTTTTGTTTATTACAATAGTAAGACTTGTTAGAAATATTTTTAAAAAGAACGTCTTAGGCCAAACCACACAAATGATATTTAAAAGAAGTTTAGAAGTAGAATAATATCTTTTTCTAATAATTGATTCCATTTTATGCCACGTGTCATCACCAAAGTGATTCATACTTTTAAATTCCCTCCAAAACCACTAAATTAAATTTTAAGTTACTAAAAATTAAATTTTAAATATTATAGTTAATATTTGACATTCTTTTTTTAACGGTTATATTTTTGTATTTTGTATAATTGGTAATATGATCTAATTTTGGTAACAATCAAGATTGTTTCTTTTGATAACTTAAAACTGAAATTGAAAGTTATTTTCAAATGTCAATTGTAAATAAAAACTTTTTACCCTATTTTATAACTAATAATATCAACACTAAATGTATTTCAAAAAATTTAAGGTACATGACATTTTCCTATTATTTAAAACAAATTTTTATTTTGAATATAAAAACTTATAATTAATGTTATTTACATAAATACACTAAATTAATTTTAATAAACAATAATATCATAAAAATGTCATATATGTTTTCATTTGTTATTAATTAATCAACAACTAATTACAAAAATATTCAACTTATAACAACTTTGTTTATTTTTTTAATTAATAGGATAAAATTAAATGCATAAAATTCAAAATATATAAAATAAAATTATTTTAATTACGTAAACTTATGAAGACTTTATAAAATCACATAATTTTTATTCACATACTCGTGTAATACACGGGTCTATAACCTAGTTGTTGTTATAAAAAGATCCAGACACCTTAAAATGGCTTAAATCATGATTACATCACATAACCATCTACAATGTAAAGCTCCCCACACACATAACTAGTGGCGGAGCTTGAAAAACATGTCCAAAGGGACCGAAAGTCATGGGCCAATTTTTTTTATCTTATCACTATGTTTCGGGCTAAAAAATTGGGTCGGGAAATGGTAATCCGGGTCGGGTTAAACAATTTAACCACAAAGTAAATAGGTAATGTTCAATAGTTAAAGTTTATATTAATTTTTAAGGCCCAAAACAAGCTTTAAACTTAAAATCGACTAAAGATTGAGATAACAATTGACATTGTAAAATCTTAAAGGTAATGTTAAAACTTACAATATTATTTCAACTTCTTGTTTAAAATCCAAGGGGGGCCATAGGAATTTTAGGAAGAAAAACCGAAGGAGCCGGACTTAATACTTGTAAAATTTTTCGACTGAAAACTACTATATCAAGGTTCTAACCAGAAAAACGGTAAGGACCGGGCACCCCGGGCCCCTTAAAACATCCGCCCCTGCACACAACAACAACACTATTCAGTGTCTCCTTCTCGTTCCCCATCCATGACCAAACGACACACAAATCACAATTCTCTGTGAGTGGATTATTACTTGCATGTGGGCCATTGACATCCTCACCTACATTTGAACAGCAGGTGCTCTAAAAAAAGGTTAATAAATTTAGGTCAAATATATAACTTAAAACTGTGCATTGTAATCCTGCTACAAGCTAGTAATTTGTTGGATCATCAAGTATATATGTTGGATCATAATTATATGATATGCATGGCTGCCAGAGGATGAGTATGAAATGGGATAAAATGATAGCATATGGCAGCTTTTTAAAAACAAATAGAGATTAAATGGTGATATATATAAATAAAATGGCGATATATATTATATAAAAGCAATTTCTAAGAACAAGTGTGTATATATGTTGAAGCATTCCCATTTGGGTGAGTGAGAATGAAGTTAGATGCATCATATCACATCCACATGACCACATGCATGGTGGTGGCCATCTCCAGCTAAAAAAAATAAAAAAAATAAAATTTTTTTTTCATATTTTATGGACCAGTTTCTGAAACACATGTATTCAAGCTTCAAAATCAAGACTGACTGATTTTGTATGGTCATATGATTGCCAACAAGCTAGTAATTAAAAGACTATTAAAAAGATACTATATGTGTTTACTTCTTAAATTAGTTAGTTTTTATATTTGAATTGAGATATTCTAAAGTTTTCAGATTTATGATGAATGGAAGATTGCACTACTAACATAAAAAAATGAAAATGAAAATGAAAATGAAGAATAAAAACCATAAACCTAAACAAGCAACCGGGTGGTTTTTTTTTTTTGTCCAAAACCAACACTAGCTAGGAATGATCAATGATTATTAACGATGATACACTGGCAGGGCTTGAAATTAAACTCCGAAAGGGAGAAGGATTTTTAGGAAGGAAAAAAGAGAACGTCGTACTTAATACATATAAAATTTTTTAACTAAATAATACTAAATTGACCGTTATAAGGGGAAAAATAGCAGGAACTAGGTTACCCCGGACCCTTCAAAAGCTTCGCCCCTATATATGAAGACTAATGAAAAGCCTAACACGACAATGATTGATGACGAAGTCCACAAGAACCCCAAAAATGAGATCAAGTTAACAAATGCCAATGGTAATATTATATGAGAACAAGAAATATCAAAATAAAATAGTTTTCTTAACTCATAGTAACATTTATAAGCAATGTTGTAGAAATCGCTAGGCGCTAGTCGGTCGGTGGGGTGAGGACTAGGGATTAATCGGGATTATTCGGGATTAATCGGCCAACTAATCGGCCTAATCGGATAGTCGGGCCTAGTCGGCCATAGGGGACTAACGATTAATCGGCCGATTAATCGGCCTAGTCGGGGATTTTTACAACCATGTTTATAAGAACATAATTTCTATATAACAAAGGTCATAACCATAAATTATATTATTAAACTTCACAAAGATTGAGTTTATTAAATCTAATTCTTTAGAAAATAATTTCAAGAATCATTTTGAATTTGAATTTTGTAATGGAGCATGAGACTAAGATGACTAAACTTTTTCACGTAGGCTTCCTTTAGCTAATAGACATTTCCTTATGTTTAAAAGTATTTCAAAAGGAAGAAATAAAATTCAAGCATGAAATCAGACATGATGTTTTCTATAAATACTAAAGCATATCTAGTTTTCTCACTCCCTATTTTGCTCTAAAACCACTTTCAAATTAATATCGAGTAGATCTCTTTTTTAAACAAAAATTTTAGTTCATTTTCAACATTATACATATTTCAAAGGATCAAGGATAAAAAAGAAAAACTCAAGTTCATGGTATCATATAGAATAGCCGAATTACAACATTAAAATATAAAACTAACACTTACACCCAATGTTTTAAAAATCGGTATTTTATATGCACCGGATTTGGCTTAGAAATGGTTCAACCGGTTGAACCTGATTGTTTCGGATGGTTCAACCGGACATACTAGTTAACCATGGAATTCCATATAGATAAAACTTAATTATACTCAAATAAGTTTCCAAAAAGTATCCAAATTCATCCAAAAACAATTCGAAACGTACTCAAATTCATACAAAACAATCTAAAAAGTACTCAAATTCTAATAATTTTTTTTAAATAAAAGTGCATAATAGGATTATGACATTGGCGTGTTAAACGCATTAAGTTCCGATCGCTTAAAAGCAAAAATTCACTATCTTGTGTTTTTTTGAAACCAGGAATAATGGTTTTACCGATATAACTGGATTAAACCGCCGGCACAGTCGATCGAAAGAACCTGCATAATATCGAAGGGTTTCGTACCGGATGAGTTAGCGGCGGCTGGTTGAACCGGTCGAACCAGCCGGTTCGAACCGGTTTTTAAAAGTTGCTTACACCAAAAATTGGGTCATATTTGTCTTTTTTATTGATTTACTAGGTCATTATGGGCATGAAGAAACTTGAGAACGAGTCGTAATGTGTTTGATTAAAGTAAATAAGCAGACTTCATAATAGGTTAGGTACTTAAGATCACCCACTCTCATTGGAATTTATTTTTGCCAAAACGTGTTCTAACACTAACCAAAATGACCATCATTTAAAATGACACTCCTGACTTGAATCCATTCTAACTTGAATCGTTCTAGCACGAACCAAACTAACTATCATTTAAAATGACCCTCCTGGTTCGAACCCGCTTTGATCTACCATCTATCCTGATCTAACCCTCCTATTCTATAAGGCTAATATCATACGAATACTAGACTAACCCAGGATCAAGTAAAGCTTGTGTTAAAAGATAAAAAAACGTTTGCTAGAGAGACTTACTTAGGGGCTGTTTGTTTGGATCTGAATGGGTCTGAATCTTCAGATTCAGACCGTTTGTTTCGGGGAAAAATCACACATCTGAATGGGTTCCAATGTCTGAATGAGGGTCTGAACCATTCAGACTTCAGACCAAGTCTGAATGGATCTGAATGGTGAAAGGGGATAGATCGACTGTGATAACAGCCACCACGTTCGAACATGGATCCAGCCACCACCATCGATGACTCCTCCGATCCAGCCACCACCATCACACCACCACCACAATCGCGCCACCACTGCAGCTCCACCATCGATGACTCCTCCGATCCAGCCACCACCATCGACGACTCCTTCGATCCAGCCATCACTATCGGCAACCGAAGATGGTTCGAACTGCGATGCTTCGAACAATCGACCATTGCCTCTCGATGGTTCATACCACAAGGCGGCGACGGAGGTGGCAACGGAGGCGGCGACCGACGCGAATGAAACCCTAAAATCGATGAAGATGGGACGCGACCTCGTGGTGGTGCTCGCGGTAGTGAAGGCCGAAGGGGTAGACAACTTGAAAGTCGTGTTCATGGTGGTGCTCGCCGGTGGTTCTCGCCGGTGGTGCTCGATGATGGGGTCGGGTGGTATGGCCGACGGGAAAGTAGGGTTTTTGAGAGAAATGGGATTTTTTGTTGTTTTATTCAGATGTTCAAACCAAACGCTCTTAACTGGTTCAGCACTTAATCATTCAGACCCTCTTAATCATTCAGACATCTTAACCATTCAGCACTTAACCATTCAGACACAACCAAACAGCCCCTTAAGTTGTTAACATGGTGTCAACCTTTTAGAAACTTTTCTAGTGTATTTATTATATATAGTGAATTCAACCACAAATATTTTGATACAGAAAATAGAAAGGAAAAATTACCAAATTATACATTTTGATTATTAATTTTACCAAACTAGACATCCCTTTTTAGCCAGAATGCAATACATTAAACATTATCACTCATCAAGCAACAAGTACCCTTCTACGGCTAAGCCGATGCGGGTTGTCGGTGCACCACTCACATAAAAAATACATTAGCCAACGGGTTAGTCGGTGCACCACGTACAATATCTTAGGCTAAACAGTTGGCTAATTTAGCCCGTAATCTTTACATAGGCTAAAACCATTTAGCTCTTATATAGTCATTGAGTTATATTGCTTATATATAGCTCCCCAAATGGCTTAATCAGAACAAAAAAAATATGAGTGACTTAATCGGAACAAAAAAAAGTATGAGTGACTTAATCGGAACAAAAAAAAAGTATGAGTGACTTAATCGGAACAAAAAAAAAGTAAGAGTGACTTAATCGGAAAAAAAAAAGTATGAGTGACCTAAGTGGAACAAAACTGAAAGTTGATTACATTTGTACGACGTTTTCCCTTTTTTAAACTAAGAAGTTATATGTGACACCCCGTAATTTCCAGGTCAGCTTTATATTTATTTAAATGTTTATTTAAATACTTTATGTACACGTGGCACTAGAATTAGATCAATTTAGTGTGACACGTGGCACGACAGTACAAACACTGACACACAACAAGATAATTCGTGGAATTATCGGCAAACAACACACACGTGTCAAAACACACGAACGTTGGTGAACGTCAAGCACATTGTGTAGCACAACACTCGAAACCGCACGAAACACTCACACACTGAACTTGGAAGTTCAAACGAGGCCAAACGATAGTTCGGAAACGTGAAAACGATGACGAACGGATCAAACCCATTAAAAAGGGCTTATTGGGCTCTTCAGGGGCCCATCGTGGTACGCGATGGCCCAACAGGGAGAAGTGTCGCGATACGCGACAGACATCGCGGGGAGTTGACTCCGAAATCCGCCGCGGTACGCGGAGCCTCTTTTTGAACCTTCTCCGCGGTACGCGACGAGTGTCAGACGGCAAATCTTTATAAAACCAAGATGCCATCATCACTAGCCACCCTACAACCCCACTTCTCGAGTTCTGATCGACATTATCACTCCCTATCTTCATCTTCAACCTTTGGAAACACCATTAACAGCCATTGAAGCTTAAGATTGAAGCTTGAAGGCCACATTGAAGACTTGGAGAGCCAAAGGAGATCACCTAGACCACCATCACTCGCTTAGAGCGGCTACATTCGAACTTCTGAAGATCCAGGAGCTGCTTATCCATCATCTTGGTGTTCGAGGAGCTTCATAAGGTAGCCACACACCCCTTGTAGCTTAAAATCACCATTACACCCACATGCATGTGTTGAACCTCACATGCAAGCACCCACAAGGCACATGCACGAATGTTGCTTCTGGGTTTGTTAGTTCTAACATGATTCTTGATGATCTATGATGTTGCTATGATGATTTGCAATGATCCAAATTGTTGTACATATGAATCTATGCTTAAAATGATGATATGAGATGAGATTGATGCATGCATGTATGATCTAAGGTATTTTAGATGATTTTGTTGATATTGGAATGATTCTTGATAATGTATAAGTGGTCTTGCAAGGTTGGATTGTGATTATGATGGTCAAAATATGTTTA
This sequence comes from Mikania micrantha, assembly GCA_009363875.1. NCBI lineage: Eukaryota > Viridiplantae > Streptophyta > Magnoliopsida > Asterales > Asteraceae > Mikania > Mikania micrantha. Next base: position 36,565,843 of record CM018693.1, read on the forward strand.
GGAAGCAAACTTACTATTTTTAGTAACTTTTTAGTCACTAGTTGAACATTTGGTGTAAATGATGAACATGCATGTATTTGAAATTGCTCTTATGATAATAATATGAAGATTGAAATACTTGGAATGTGATTTTGACAATGTTCAGGGTCATATTTATCGTTATTACTATTTTTAGTAACTTTTTGGGTCAAGATGTTGATAGATGGAAATTTGAGTTATGTTGACATGTTTAAACGATGTTAGATTGATTATTAGGATGATTTGTGGCATAAGGATGTGTTAGAAATGTTAAAATGATCATTTCTACGCAAAACTAGAAAGTTACTATATTTAGTAACTTTATTTTTACAAAAACCGATTTGTCAACGTGTTGTACGATTTGAGCATGCTAAGTGACTTATTATGTTATAATATTATGATTAGATGACTAAGTTAGATGGTTTCCGATGTCACGTATGCTAAAAATGGAAACTTTCCATTTTAGGAAACTTTTATGTGCTAACATGCTATAAACGACTTATGTGAAATCGTATGATGACGTGCTATGTGTTAACATGATCACGTAGGACTAATGAGCATGCTAGAACTCTAAAACCGATATGCTTTGTGAACTTCCCATAAATGGAAACTTACTATAAATAGTAAGTTGTCCATAGACGCGACTTACGCGTTTTGCACACGACGAGCACTTACACGATTGCTACACGATTCACAACCGTCACACGGATCACCAACGGGTCGTTGACTTGACACGGTCAACTTTGGTCAAACACAGTCAAACACGGTCAAACACGGTCAAACGCGGTCAATATGGACCAATACGAGCAAACACGGTCACTGTAGACCGACACGGACAAACATGAACAACCAAGGGTTGTTGGACACAAACACGAGCACTAACACGAACACTAGCACGGTCACTTACACAAACTCACGTACGGTGTACGCTATAGGTTGCCGGTGACCGACATGCTACTTGACGATTCAGGAGCTTACGCTTACATACATTCGTATCACTAAGGTGAGTTTACGGCCCCTCTTTACTCCTTTTCAAACGCTTTTAAATAGGGGGAGAATACTTGTTGCATCGAGTCAAACATCTATTACTGTACAAACATTTTGGTGTATGCTGGTTTATTAGACAAACATTAAGTGTTGTAATCGTAAGAAGTCCTCACAAAGTCTTACCGTTAATGTACAAACAACGAGGCGAGTTTGAATGGATCCGTTTGGGGTGTGACTAACCCCGCGTGGCGAAATATTGACTGGATGTCATAACACGTGAAGACTTGACCTATCTTGCCATGTTATTACGAGACATGGCGGAGGCAAAGACTAACAAGTCTAGTTCGGTAGTGACGCACTGACACTTTGGGCCAAGGGCTCGGTACTAACATATGATAAACAGCATGACACACTTTCTTACTATATATGTATATCAAAACCTGTGAACTCACCAACCATTGTGTTGACAATTTTTCAAACTTGTATTCTCAGGTAACTAGCGAGCTATGGATAACAGGAATGCACACTTTAAGGGACGAGCATTAGGATCCGCATGCATTTCTGTCTTATCATTTGGAAACATTCTTATTTATGTTATGAATTAAACAATGTTGCATTTGACAATTTGATTTCCGCTGCATGTATTCAAACATATTTATTTCCGCTGCTATGAAATACTTTTCCGCTGCAAACTATTTTGTTATGTGTATGTGTCAAACTTGGATTTGTAAACGCATATAGAGTCGTTCTATATGACCTTGAGCTGTGATTCTGGATATGTCACATCCACATGGACATACACCACAAGTGGGAATTTGGGGGTGTGACAGACTGGTATCAGAGCCTTGGTTATAGGGAACTAGGTTTACATGTAGTGAACTTAGACTATAGCCATTGCTCAACGCTAGACACTACACGTAGAACTTGCACACTGATGACATTGTTACTTATTAAACTGTTGCTTACTAACGAAGAACTTACAGGATGGCCAACAATGACAGCACCGGTAGGAACGCAGACCGACTCCCTACCACTGACGACATGGCTATAGAGAGCCGGCGACGGATTGATGATATCGTAGTCCAGGTTGACGCCGAGATGGATCGGCGGGCTAGGGACGCTACACGGGCCAGATATTGGGGATGGCTTCCCGCCATACTCCAGAGTTGGATCGTCGAGGAGAGAGTACCTCCATATCGATATCCCGGCGACACCGGTCCAGGACATCGACTACCACCATTCGGAGTGCCGATGGAGCAGGCCTTCGCGGCACATGTTGCTTGCACTCGACGGGAGGTCTGGAAGACTAGGGGACTATCGGAAGAGGTTCGGACTCTTCACGAGAAGAACGATCGACTAGAGAGACAAAACGATAGGCTGGAGAAACGCAACAACAGATTAGAGGCACAGATGGAGACTCTACGCCTCCAAGTGTCTCAACTGATGACCCAGCACGGACAGGTCGTTGACGTCGTGCAGGAGCATGATGTGCGTATCACCGAGAATCGGACCGACATAACCGAGACTCAGGCGATGGTGCAGGCTAGTGATGCCATGCTTAACGCATGGGCTGCACAGTTTATTGAGGAACCACCTCAAGAGGATGGTCCTGAATTCGAGGCCGAGGACCTCGAAGAAGAGGACTTTGACGAGGATCCTAATGAGGATCCGGAGGAGGATGATGATGACGGAGACGCTGCCAGCGACATTTCACACGTCTCTATGGATTCGGACTAGAGGACTTTTTTTTTTATTTTGTATTTTTCTTATTTTGGCCTAGACGAGCGGGATGTGCTCGAAGAACTTATTATGTATTTCCTTTTGAAATTATTGTACTTCAAGCTTATTATTAATGAGAATTATGTTTTGTTTTACTATTCGCATTTATGACCATGACTACTTGATGACATAACATCTGACTTGACTACTATCATGACATGTGATCTGACTTCTGACATGACATCTGACTTGCCTTCTCTCATAACATTGGCTAACACTCTAACTCATGCTAACTAACATTCTAACCTTCCGTATAGAATATGTCGGGAAGAGGAGCTAATGCCCTGAGACTCAAACGTAAGGCCGAAAAGGCAAAGATCAACATGATGGTTGAACGCAGATTCAACAGGATGCTTGCGGAGTACGAGGCGAACAAGCACGCCAGCGAGACTAGTGGCACTAACAACGGTACTAACGCTTGCCTAACATGACTAACACAGTGTAGATGTCACGCACTAACACACGACATTGGTTTCTGACCAGCAGGATCGCAAAGGGAACAACAACAAAGGATGTTCTTTCAAATCCTTTCTGAACTGCCACCCCCACAAGTTCAAGGGGACTGAAGGAGCTGTTGGGATGCTTCGCTGGGTGGAGAAAGTTGAATCTGTGTTCGCCATGTGCGACTGTGCTGAAGAGAATAAGGTTAAATACGCAACCGGTACACTGGAGGGACCGGCCCTCACATGGTGGAATACCCATGTTCAAACCCTGGGGTTGGACGGTGCCAACTCCATGTCATGGGCTGACTTCACCCGGCTACTGCAAGATGAATATTGTCCTCGTGATGAGATCAGGAAGTTGGAAACTGAATTCTGGGTGCATAAGATGGTGGGATCTGAGATCGAGCAGTACTGCACTCGATTTCACGAACTATGCAAGCTATGCCCGGCTATGGTGACGCCGGAATACAAGAAGATCGAGCAGTTCATCAGTGGACTGCCCGAGCAATTTCAAAGTGTGACACCCCGTAATTTCCAGGTCAGCTTATTATTTATTTAAATGTTTATTTAAATGCATTATGTACACGTGGCACTAGAATTAGATTAATTTAGTGTGACACGTGGCACGACAGTACGAACACTGACACATGACTAGATAATTCGTGGAATTATCGACGAACAGCACACACGTGTCAAAACACACGAACGTTGGTGAACATCACAACACTTAAGCACAGGAACACCTCACAAGTCAATTATGGCTAACACTTGACCAACAGAGTCCAAACGACGCTCGAACGATGTTCTATGATCGAGAAACGGGCAAGAATGGGCCCAGAACAACAAAACAAGCTTATTGGGCCTTACAGTTGGGCCAGGCGGTACGCCTGACCCGAGACGCCCACGATAGGCGATGCGCGCGGATGAGAAATGGAGCGCCTCATCCAGCGCACCCGCGCGTAACGCCTGGGTACGGTGACACGCGTCAGGCGTTACGCCTGGCAGTGTGGCACGCAGAAATCTTTACAAAACCAAGAAAAATCATTTCTTGGCCACCCTACACACTCTCTTCGATATCTAGCCATCATATCTCGACATTATCCCTTCCAGAACCTCTGCAACACTCAAGAACCACCATTGAAGCTCAAGATTGAAGCTTGGAAACTCAAGACTTGAAGATTTGGAGTCCCTCACCCTCAAGAAAGCTTGGAACCACCACCACCTCTCTTCTTCCTGTCGAAACCAGCAATCTCAGGAGATCCAGGAGCTGATTATTCATCATTTTGGTGTTCAAGGAACTTTAGAAGGTAGTCTTGCACTCCTAATTGCTTAATATCACTACTACACTCACATACATGTGTTAGATCGCACATGCAAACACCTATGATTCACATGCACGAATTTTCCTTTGTTTTAATCTGGGTTTGATGGTTATTCTACTGATATTGATGATCTAACATGATTAGAATGCATTTCGTGACGATCCATGATGATGTGAGTCATTAAAATGTGTTATTTGGTCTTGGATTGATGAAATAATGCCATGCATGTATGATCCATGATGGTAGGAATGATCTTGAGTATGTTGTTATGCTTATTGATGATACTAGAATGATTACTCATGGTTAGATTTGGTTGAAATGGTTAAAACTATGATTTTGATGAATCTTTCTATTTTTAGTAACTTTTTAGTTACAAGTTGATGATTTGGTGTATATGATGAACATGCATGTATATAGAATTGTTGTTAGGATGATAACATGATGATTTGATGTGTTAGAAAGTGGTCTTGATGATGTCTATGATCATATTTAGTGTTATTACTATTTTTAGTAACTTTTTGGGTAAGAGTATTGATAGATGATGAAATCGGATATGTTGACATGATTAAATGTTGTTAGATGACATATTATGATGAATGATGATATGAAAGGTTGTTTAGAAATGTTTAAATGGTCATTTTTATGCAAAAACCACAAAGTTACTATTTTTAGTAACTTTATTTTTATAAAAACCGATTAGTCAACATATTGAATGAATTGAGCATGCTAAATGATTTATTATGTTGTAATATGATGATTAGATGCTAAGTTAGATGGTTTCCGATGTCACGTATGCTAAAAATGGAAACTTTCCATTTTAGGAAACTTTTGTGCACTAACATGCTATAAACGACGTATATGAACTTGTATGATTATGTGCTATGTGTTAACATGACCCCGTAGGACCATTGAGCATGCTAGAACTCTAACACCGATATACTTTGTGAACTTTCCATAAATGGAAACTTACTATAAATAGTAAGTTGTCCATATTTGCGCGTTTTGCACACGACAAACACTTACACGATCGCTACACGATTCACAACCGTCACACGGTTCACCAACGGGTCGTTGACTTGACACGATCAACTTTGGTCAACTTTGGTCAAACACGGTCAAACATGGTCAAACACGGTCAATGTGGACCAACACGAGCAAACACGGTCATTGTGGACCGACACGGACAAACATGAACTACTAAGGGTTGTTGGACACAAACACGAGCACTAACACCAACACTAGCACGGTCACATACACGAACTTACGTACGGTGTACGATATAGGTTGCCAGTGACCAACACACATTTCGACGCGGGAGCTTACGCTTGATTTGTACTTACATCACTAAGGTGAGTTTACGGCCCCTCTTTACTCTTTTTCAAACGCTTTTAAATAGGGGGAGAATACTTGTTGCATCGAGTCAAACATCTATTACTGTACAAACATTTTGGTGTATGCTGGTTTATTAGACAAACATTAAGTGTTGTAATCGTAAGAAGTCCTCACAAAGTCTTACCGTTAATGTACAAACAACGAGGCGAGTTTGAATGGATCCGTTTGGGGTGTGACTAACCCCGCGTGGCGAAATATTGACTGGATGTCATAACACGTGAAAACTTGACCTATCTTGCCATGTTATTACGAGACATGGCGGAGGCAAAGACTAACAAGTCTAGTTCGGTAGTGACGCACTGACACTTTGGGCCAAGGGCTCGGTACTAACATATGATAAACAGCATGACACACTTTTATTACTATATGTATATCAAAACCTGTGAACTCACCAACCATTGTGTTGACACTTTTTAAACTTGTATTCTCAGGTAACTAGCAAACTATGGATGACAGGAATGCGCACACTAAGGGACGAGCATTAGGAACATACATGCATCGTGTCTTGTCATTTGAAAACAATTTACTTTTATCCTGTTAAACAATGACGTGTTAAACTATTTACATTTCCGCTGCATTTTGTCAAACAATTAATTTTCCGCTGCAATACATTATGACAACTTCTATTCCGCTGCAAATTATTTTGTTAAGTGTATGTGTCAATCTTGGATTTGTAAACGCATATAGAGTGTTCTATATGACCTTGAGCTGTGATTCTGGACACGTCACATCCACGTGGACATACACCACGAGTGGGAATTTGGGGGTGTGACAGACTGGTATCAGAGCCTTGGTTATAGAGAACTAGGTTTGCATGTAGTAAACTTAGACTATAGCCATTGCTCAACTTTAGACACTACACTAGTTTCGCACAACTAATTATATGCATAGTTTAGCAATATGCTTTGTGATTTTATCGGATATCTACGAGCATACCATTGGAACCCTTCGTGGGTATACATATCTGACTATGCTTGAGAACTGCGAGATGGGATTAGTGAAAGGACGAACACAAGACTAAAGGAAACTCTTCAACGTTCTGAAGAAGACTACACTAGCACGACCTAACTCAAATCGAACGCTTTTCCCAATCTCCATTCTCGGGCGTAAACCCAGTCACCTGACGTACACTTGTGGACTGGAACCTTAGTGACAGCATGCCGAAGATGAACCTCGAGCACTATCGTGACCACTAGCTTCAGATTGAAGGAACTAGAATGACTGTGTAAGATAAATTGACGATTACGGTGGCCAACGTAATCGTGAATTTATAGGTACATACGAATTTTAGCAAATTCAAATGACACGCTACACTCACGAGGAGAACTATGTAGTACACCGCTGTTAGTGGAGATTCGAATTTCACTATTTTCACCAAGTAGTTTATTCCCTTATTGTATTTAGTATTGATAGAATCTAATTGAGCGAGTTGTGCTCATATGCATCACATTGGTAATAGTAATCCTTTAAAGCTTATAATTGTACACATGAAGAAAGAGGATATACTACCTCTATATCACACACGGCAAGCTCTAACTGTAAGTGATCCAAAACCTATTGTAGATACATACTTACCAATGGCTGGACAAGGAACGTATGTGCGTACTAACGATCAATCAATCAACTCTGCTACTATCGAGGCCATGATCGAACAACGGGTTAACAAAGCTATAGCGGAATACGAGACTACACGCGTAAACAATGAAACAAACAATGGGACTCACAACAACTTAAGAGGATGCGTATTCAAGACCTTCCTTAGTTATCATCCTCTAACATTCAAGGGGTCGGAAGGAGCAGAGGGACTGCTCCGATGGATCAAGAAGACTGAGACAATCTTCTACATGTGCGAGTGCTCTGAGGAGAACAAAGTGAAATTCGCTACCGGAACTCTAGAGGGACAAGCCCTCATTTGGTGGAATTCACAAGTCCAAACACTGAGTCTGGAGACCGCTAACTCCATACCATGGGAAAATTTCATTAAGATGTTGAAAGAAGAATACCATCCCCAGAACGAAATCGAGGAACCGGAGGAGTGTTGGAATCACAAAATGGAAGGAGCAGAAATTGAACAGTACACCACTCGATTTCACGAATGGTGTAAGCAGTATCCAGAAATGGTGACCCCAGAATATAGAAAGATCGAGCCATACGTTAGGGGATTACCTGAACAAATCCGAAGCCTAATTTCCACGACAGATCCCACTCTCATTCAGTCTACTATTTTCTTGGCTCACAAACTAATCGACCAAGCGGTGGCACAGGGAGAGCTACCCATGAGGAGTGAGCATACGAAACCCCAGGAACTCAAGAGGAAGTGGGAACCCAGCAACAACCAAACCCTCTCACCTCAACAACAAACCCAGCATCGCCCAACCCTTGCTAAAGTCTTCACTGCCACTCGGAGCAAAGGAGGATATCAGGGCAAAAGCCCAAAATGCAACAACTGTAAATACCATCACTTTGGCTCGTGCAAAAGGGTCAAATGCATGAACTGCGGCAAAAATGGGCATGTAACCAAGGAGTGCCGAACAAACCCTAACCCCAACACCAAACAGAATACCAATAACCAACACATTCTCAAAGGGTGCTATGAGTGTGGAAAGCCGGGACACATGCGGAGAGACTGTCCACAACTGAAGAAGGCAGAAGAAGGCACAGCAAAGGATGGTACATTTGTGGGTGGCTCAGGAGAAGCCGAGGATGACTCTCACCTCGCGACCGGTATGTTCTTTTCTTGTTTATGCTAGTATATTACTGGATACCGGTGCCGATAGGAACATTAGATCCATCAAGTTTAGCAAATTACTAGGTATTACCTCAACACCACTAGACTATAAATATACTGTAGAATTAGCCGACGGCAAGTTGATCGAAACGCAGCACATCTTTCGAGGATGCGTTATGGCATTGGCGGATCACGAACTCGAAAATTGATTTGATGCCGGTAACCCTCGGAAGCTTTGATGTGGTCGTTAGAATGGATTGGCTATCCGCTAACCAAGCCGAGACTGTCTGCAACAAGAAAATCGTACGGGTGACGTTGCAGAATGGAGAACAGATCTCGATTCAGGGGGAAAGACGGGGAGTACCTCTGAACATCATATCATGCATGAAGGCAAACAAGTATCTGCAAAAGGGATACACTACCATACTAGCCCTCATCACAGAGCAACCAAAGAAGGAGAGGAAGATTGAGGACATCGCCGTAGTCCGCAATTTTCCCGAAGTGTTTCCCGAGGATCTACCTGGACTACCTCCGAAACGACAAGTCGAGTTCCAGATAGACCTTACACCTGGAGCAGCACCGATTGCCAAAGCTCCATACCGACCAGCACCGACTGAGATGCAGGAACTGTCTAACCAGTTGCAGGAGCTGTTAGACAAGGGAATTATCAGACCGAGCTTCTCACCTTGGGGAGCACCGGTCTTGTTCGTAAAGAAGAAAGACGGATCATTCCGTATGTGTATCGACTACAGAGAGCTGAACAAGGTGACGATCAAGAATCGATATCCCTTACCACGAATAGACGATCTATTTGACCAATTGCAAGGGTCAAGCTACTATTCGAAGATCGATTTAAGATCGGGTTACCACCAACTGAGGATACAGGAAAATGATATCCCTAAGACTGCTTTTCGAACCCGATACGGACACTACGAATTCTTGGTTATGCCCTTCGGACTAACCAACGCACCAGCTGTATTCATGGATCTCATGAATAGAGTGTGCAAACCTTACCTTGACAAATTCGTAATAGTATTCATTGACGACATTCTGATCTACTCTAAGAATCAGGAAGAACATGCTGAACACCTGAGGCTAGTTTTGGACTTACTAAAGAAAGAGCAATTGTACGCGAAGTTTTCACAATGCGACTTTTGGATACGCGAAGTCCAATTCCTTGGACACGTGGTTAATGAGCAGGGAATTCACGTAGACCCAGCTAAGATCGAAGACATTAAGAACTGGGAAGCACCCAAGACTCCGACGGAGGTGCGACAATTCTTAGGTCTGGCCGGGTACTACAGAAGATTCATCGAGGGATTTTCAAAGATTGCTCAATCACTGACATCCCTGACACATAAAGACAAAAAGTTCGATTGGGGAGACAAACAAGAAGCTGCTTTCAATCTGTTGAAACAGAAACTATGCACTGCACCTATCCTATCCTTACCGGAAGGATGTGACGACTTCGTGGTGTATTGTGACGCCTCGAAACAAGGACTCGGTTGCGTACTCATGCAACGCGAGAAGGTGATAGCCTACGCTTCACGTCAACTGAAGGTGCATGAGAAGAACTACACGACTCATGACCTTGAGTTGGGAGCCGTGGTGTTTGCTTTGAAGATCTGGCGACACTACTTGTATGGCACGAAATGCACTATCTTTACCGATCATAAGAGCCTACAACACATCTTCGATCAGAAGGAGTTGAACATGAGACAACGAAGATGGGTCGAACTCATCGGTGATTATGATTGCGCTATCAAGTACCATCCCGGTAAAGCCAACGTAGTGGCCGACGCGTTAAGCCGGAAGGAAACAACAAAACGCATGCGTGCTCTACAACTCACGATTCATTCTGAATTGCCAAATCAGATACGAATCGCACAACAAGAAGCCCTAAAAGTTGAAAATCTCACTCTTGAAGCCATGCGGGGCATGGATAAGCAAATGAAGGTTAAAGACGATGGAGCTTACTATCTGATGGACCGAATTTGGATTCCACGCTACGGGGGATTGAGAGAAGTAGTGATGGACGAAGCACACAAGAGCTGGTATTCCATACATCCGGGCTCTGACAAAATGTACCATGATCTGAAGACAACTTACTGGTGGCCAAACATGAAAGCCGAAATAGCAACTTACGTGAGTAAGTGTCTAACGTGCTCAAAAGTCAAGGTTGAGTACCAGAAGCCATCAGGGTTACTTCAACAACCGGAATTACCAATGTGGAAATGGGAGCAGATTTCCATGGATTTCATCACTAAACTGCCCAAAACGGCAAATGGTTGCGATACCATCTGGGTTATCGTAGACCGACTGACAAGGTCCGCACATTTCCTACCCATCAAAGAGACAGATAAGCTAGACAAACTCACTCGTATCTATATAAAGGAAGTAGTCACTCGACATGGAGTGCCAATCTCGATTATATCTGACCGCGACAGTCGATTCACGCCGCACTTCTGGAAGTCTTTGCATAAGGCTTTGGGCACGAGATTGGATATGAGTACCGCTTACCATCCACAGACAGACGGACAGAGTGAGCGAACCATACAGACACTGGAGGACATGCTCCGAGCATGTGTTATTGACTTTGGGAGTAGCTGGGAAACTCATCTACCATTAGTTGAATTTTCATACAATAACGGCTACCACACTAGCATCCAAGTTGCACCATTCGAGGCACTTTACGGACATAAGTGTCGATCACCCATCTGCTGGGCAGAAGTTGGAGACAGCCAACTGACTGGCCCAGAACTTGTGCACGAAACGACTGAAAAGATCGTGCAAATACGCAAGCGAATGGCAGCAGCTCGTGACAGACAGAAAAGCTATGCTGACAAACGACGCAAAACGTTAGAATTCCAGGTGGGAGACAGAGTGTTACTCAAGGTCTCGCCCTGGAAGGGGGTCATTCGGTTTGGCAAACGAGGAAAGTTGAACCCTCGTTACATTGGACCATTCGAGATTACAAAACGAATAGGCCCTGTAGCCTACGAACTGAACCTGCTAGTTGAACTGAGCAGCGTGCACAACGTAATCCACATCTCGAATCTCAAAAAGTGTCTATCCGATGAAACACTTGTTATTCCTCCCGAGGAGATACAAATCGACGAACAATTGAACTTCGTTGAGGAACCGGTGGAGATTATGGACCGGGAAACCAAGAAGCTCAAACTCAGCAAAATACCGATTGTGAAAGTGCGATGGAATTCGCGACGAGGACCGGAATTCACGTGGAAACGTGAAGACCAGATGAAACAAAAGTACCCACACCTGTTCACGGAACAGACAAACGCTAACAACACCAGTTGAATTTCGGGACGAAATTCTTTCTAACATAGGGAGGATGTGACACCCCGTAATTTCCAGGTCAGCTTATTATTTATTTAAATGTTTATTTAAATGCATTATGTACACGTGGCACTAGAATTAGATTAATTTAGTGTGACACGTGGCACGACAGTACGAACACTGACACATGACTAGATAATTCGTGGAATTATCGACGAACAGCACACACGTGTCAAAACACACGAACGTTGGTGAACATCACAACACTTAAGCACAGGAACACCTCACAAGTCAATTATGGCTAACACTTGACCAACAGAGTCCAAACGACGCTCGAACGATGTTCTATGATCGAGAAACGGGCAAGAATGGGCCCAGAACAACAAAACAAGCTTATTGGGCCTTACAGTTGGGCCAGGCGGTACGCCTGACCCGAGACGCCCACGATAGGCGATGCGCGCGGATGAGAAATGGAGCGCCTCATCCAGCGCACCCGCGCGTAACGCCTGGGTACGGTGACACGCGTCAGGCGTTACGCCTGGCAGTGTGGCACGCAGAAATCTTTACAAAACCAAGAAAAATCATTTCTTGGCCACCCTACACACTCTCTTCGATATCTAGCCATCATATCTCGACATTATCCCTTCCAGAACCTCTGCAACACTCAAGAACCACCATTGAAGCTCAAGATTGAAGCTTGGAAACTCAAGACTTGAAGATTTGGAGTCCCTCACCCTCAAGAAAGCTTGGAACCACCACCACCTCTCTTCTTCCTGTCGAAACCAGCAATCTCAGGAGATCCAGGAGCTGATTATTCATCATTTTGGTGTTCAAGGAACTTTAGAAGGTAGTCTTGCACTCCTAATTGCTTAATATCACTACTACACTCACATACATGTGTTAGATCGCACATGCAAACACCTATGATTCACATGCACGAATTTTCCTTTGTTTTAATCTGGGTTTGATGGTTATTCTACTGATATTGATGATCTAACATGATTAGAATGCATTTCGTGACGATCCATGATGATGTGAGTCATTAAAATGTGTTATTTGGTCTTGGATTGATGAAATAATGCCATGCATGTATGATCCATGATGGTAGGAATGATCTTGAGTATGTTGTTATGCTTATTGATGATACTAGAATGATTACTCATGGTTAGATTTGGTTGAAATGGTTAAAACTATGATTTTGATGAATCTTTCTATTTTTAGTAACTTTTTAGTTACAAGTTGATGATTTGGTGTATATGATGAACATGCATGTATATAGAATTGTTGTTAGGATGATAACATGATGATTTGATGTGTTAGAAAGTGGTCTTGATGATGTCTATGATCATATTTAGTGTTATTACTATTTTTAGTAACTTTTTGGGTAAGAGTATTGATAGATGATGAAATCGGATATGTTGACATGATTAAATGTTGTTAGATGACATATTATGATGAATGATGATATGAAAGGTTGTTTAGAAATGTTTAAATGGTCATTTTTATGCAAAAACCACAAAGTTACTATTTTTAGTAACTTTATTTTTATAAAAACCGATTAGTCAACATATTGAATGAATTGAGCATGCTAAATGATTTATTATGTTGTAATATGATGATTAGATGCTAAGTTAGATGGTTTCCGATGTCACGTATGCTAAAAATGGAAACTTTCCATTTTAGGAAACTTTTGTGCACTAACATGCTATAAACGACGTATATGAACTTGTATGATTATGTGCTATGTGTTAACATGACCCCGTAGGACCATTGAGCATGCTAGAACTCTAACACCGATATACTTTGTGAACTTTCCATAAATGGAAACTTACTATAAATAGTAAGTTGTCCATATTTGCGCGTTTTGCACACGACAAACACTTACACGATCGCTACACGATTCACAACCGTCACACGGTTCACCAACGGGTCGTTGACTTGACACGATCAACTTTGGTCAACTTTGGTCAAACACGGTCAAACATGGTCAAACACGGTCAATGTGGACCAACACGAGCAAACACGGTCATTGTGGACCGACACGGACAAACATGAACTACTAAGGGTTGTTGGACACAAACACGAGCACTAACACCAACACTAGCACGGTCACATACACGAACTTACGTACGGTGTACGATATAGGTTGCCAGTGACCAACACACATTTCGACGCGGGAGCTTACGCTTGATTTGTACTTACATCACTAAGGTGAGTTTACGGCCCCTCTTTACTCTTTTTCAAACGCTTTTAAATAGGGGGAGAATACTTGTTGCATCGAGTCAAACATCTATTACTGTACAAACATTTTGGTGTATGCTGGTTTATTAGACAAACATTAAGTGTTGTAATCGTAAGAAGTCCTCACAAAGTCTTACCGTTAATGTACAAACAACGAGGCGAGTTTGAATGGATCCGTTTGGGGTGTGACTAACCCCGCGTGGCGAAATATTGACTGGATGTCGTAACACGTGAAAACTTGACCTATCTTGCCATGTTATTACGAGACATGGCGGAGGCAAAGACTAACAAGTCTAGTTCGGTAGTGACGCACTGACACTTTGGGCCAAGGGCTCGGTACTAACATATGATAAACAGCATGACACACTTTTATTACTATATGTATATCAAAACCTGTGAACTCACCAACCATTGTGTTGACACTTTTTAAACTTGTATTCTCAGGTAACTAGCAAACTATGGATGACAGGAATGCGCACACTAAGGGACGAGCATTAGGAACATACATGCATCGTGTCTTGTCATTTGAAAACAATTTACTTTTATCCTGTTAAACAATGACGTGTTAAACTATTTACATTTCCGCTGCATTTTGTCAAACAATTAATTTTCCGCTGCAATACATTATGACAACTTCTATTCCGCTGCAAATTATTTTGTTAAGTGTATGTGTCAATCTTGGATTTGTAAACGCATATAGAGTGTTCTATATGACCTTGAGCTGTGATTCTGGACACGTCACATCCACGTGGACATACACCACGAGTGGGAATTTGGGGGTGTGACACAAAGCATAGCGATGGCGTCTGACATCACCACCATTCAACCACTGATCAGACTGGCTCATAAGCTGACTGATCAAGCCGTAGCACAGGGCAAGCTACCGAAACGAGGCGAACAAGTGAAGCCTCAAGAAAAGCAGAAGAGGAAGTGGGAACCCAGCCACCCTCAAACTCATCAACCTCAACAACAACAAAGATCTGCACCAGCCAGAGCTTTCACTGCCACGCAACCCGATGACAAGGGAAGGGTGTATACCAAGGGAAATACCCACTGTGCAACCGATGCTCATACCATCACACCGGGCAATGCGAACGATACCGATGCCTGAAGTGCGGAAGGCATGGTCACATGGCCAAAGATTGCAGATCAAGATTTCCTATCAACAACAACAATCCCAACAACCAACAAAATCAGCACAACAACAATCAAAACACTCTTAAGGGGTGTTATGAATGTGGCAAGCCGGGCCACATGAGGAGGGATTGCCCTCAACTAAAGAAGGCCGGAGGGGGAGCGGCCAAGGGCCGAGCATTTGTGATTGGCTCGGGGGAAGCCAAGGATGACCCAAACATCGTAACCGGTACGTTTCTTTTAAATAATGTCTACGCTAGCATATTATTTGATACCGGTGCCGATAGGAGTTTTATATCTAGTGAGTTTAGTGAATTGCTAGACATTACCCCTACACCGCTAGACTATAAATATACTATAGAATTAGCCGACGGCAAGTTGATTGAAACGCAACACATTTTGCGAGGATGCGTTATGGCATTGGCGGGTCACGAACTCGAAATCGATCTGATGCCAGTAACTCTCGGAAGCTTTGATGTGGTCGTTGGAATGGATTGGTTATCCGCTAACCAAGCTGAAATCGTATGCAACGAGAAGATCGTACGACTGACGTTACAGAACGGAGAACAGATCTCGATTCAGGGGGAAAGACGGGGAGTACCTCTGAACATCATGTCATGCATGAAGGCAAACAAGTATCTACAAAAGGGATACACAGCAATACTAGCTCTCATCGCGGAACAACCGAAGAAAGAAAGGAAGATTGAGGACATTGCCGTAGTCCGCGACTTTCCCGAAGTGTTTCCTGAGGATCTACCTGGATTACCTCCGAAGCGACAAGTCGAGTTCCAGATAGATCTTACACCTGGAGCAGCACCGATTGCTAAAGCTCCATACCGACTAGCACCGACGGAGATGCAAGAACTGTCTAACCAGTTGCAGGAACTGTTAGACAAGGGATTTATCAGACCAAGCTTCTCACCTTGGGGAGCACCGGTCTTGTTTGTGAAAAAGAAAGACGGATCATTCCGTATGTGTATTGACTACAGAGAGTTGAACAAAGTAACGATCAAAAATCGATACCCGTTGCCACGAATAGATGACTTATTTGACCAGTTGCAAGGGGCAAGCTACTATTCAAAGATCGATTTAAGATCGGGTTATCATCAATTGAGGATACAGGAGAATGATATTCCTAAGACTGCCTTTAGAACCCGATACGGACACTACGAATTCTTGGTTATGCCCTTTGGACTGACCAACGCACCAGCAGTATTCATGGATCTCATGAATAGAGTGTGCAAACCTTACCTGGACAAATTCGTGATAGTGTTCATCGACGACATCCTGATTTATTCAAAGGATCGGGAGGAGCTTGCCGAACATCTAAGGCTAGTCTTGGAACTACTGAAGAAAGAGCAACTGTACGCGAAATTTTCGAAATGCGACTTTTGGATTCGCGAAGTCCAATTCCTTGGACACGTGGTTAATGAACAGGGAATACACGTAGACCCAGCCAAAATCGAAGCCATCAAAAACTGGGAAGCACCCAAGACTCCAACTGAGGTGCGGCAATTCCTTGGACTGGCCGGGTACTACAGGAGATTCATTGAAGGATTCTCAAAGATTGCCCAATCACTGACATCCTTGACACATAAAGATAAGAAATTCGATTGGGGAGACAAACAGGAATCTGCATTTAACTTGTTGAAGCAGAAACTATGCACTGCACCTATCCTATCCTTACCGGAAGGATGCGACGACTTTGTGGTGTATTGTGACGCCTCGAAACAAGGACTTGGTTGCGTGCTCATGCAACGCGAGAAAGTGATAGCCTACGCTTCACGACAACTGAAGGTGCATGAGAAGAACTACACGACTCGTGACCTTGAGTTGGGCGCCGTAGTGTTTGCTTTAAAGATCTGGCGACACTACTTGTATGGGACAAAATGCACTATCTTTACCGATCATAAGAGCCTGCAACACATCTTTGACCAGAAAGAGTTGAACATGAGACAACGAAGATGGGTTGAACTCATAGGTGATTACGATTGCGCCATCAAGTATCACCCAGGCAAAGCCAATGTAGTGGCCGACGCGCTGAGTCGGAAGGAGACAACGAAACGCGTGCGTGCCCTGCAGCTCACGATTCATTCTGAATTACCAAATCAGATAAGAATCGCGCAACAAGAAGCTCTGAAAACAGAGAATCTCACTCTTGAAGCCATGCGTGGCATGGATAAACAATTGAAGGTAAAAGATGACGGAGCTTATTATCTGATGGAAAGGATTTGGATTCCACGCTACGGAGGATTGAGAGAGGTAGTGATGGACGAATCACACAAGAGCCGATATTCCATACATCCGGGCTCTGACAAAATGTATCATGTTCTGAAAACAACTTACTGGTGGCCGAACATGAAAGCCGAAATAGCAACTTACGTGAGTAAGTGTTTAACGTGCTCAAAAGTCAAGGTTGAGTACCAAAAGCCATCAGGGTTACTTCAACAACCAGAATTACCAATGTGGAAATGGGAGCAGATTTCCATGGACTTCATAACTAAACTGCCCAAAACGGCGAGTGGATGCGATACCATCTGGGTTATCGTAGACCGACTGACAAAGTCCGCACACTTCTTACCTATCAAGGAGACTGACAAGCTAGACAAACTCACACGTATCTATCTGAAGGAAGTGGTTACTCGACATGGAGTGCCAATCTCGATAATCTCCGATCGCGACAGTCGCTTTACGTCGCATTTCTGGAAGTCTTTGCATAAGGCTTTGGGCACGAGATTGGACATGAGTACCGCTTACCACCCGCAGACTGATGGGCAGAGTGAACGCACCATACAGACACTAGAAGACATGCTTCGGGCATGTGTTATTGACTTTGGTAACAGCTGGGAGACTCACCTACCGTTAGTTGAGTTCTCATACAACAATACCTACCACACCAGCATCCAAGCTGCACCATTCGAGGCACTTTACGGACGTAAGTGTCGATCACCTATTTGCTGGGCGGAAGTTGGAGACAGCCAACTGACCGGTCCAGAACTGGTGCACGAAACGACTGAAAAGATCGTGCAAATACGCAAACGAATGGCAGCAGCTCGAGACAGACAGAAAAGCTATGCTGACAAACGACGCAAACCGTTAGAGTTCCAGGTGGGAGATAGGGTGTTACTCAAGGTCTCGTCCTGGAAGGGAGTCATTCGGTTTGGCAAACGGGGAAAGTTGAACCCTCGATACATTGGACCTTTTGAGATCACCAAACGAATAGGCCCTGTAGCCTACGAGCTAAACCTGCCAGACGAGCTGAGCAGTGTGCACAATGTATTTCACATCTCGAATCTCAAAAAGTGCCTATCCGATGAGACACTTGTTATTCCACTCGAGGAAATACAAATCGACGAACAATTGAACTTCGTTGAGGAACCGGTGGAGATTATGGACCGGGAAACCAAGAAGCTCAAACTCAGCAAGATTCCGATTGTAAAGGTGCGATGGAATTCACGACGAGGACCGGAATTCACATGGGAACGTGAAGACCAGATGAAACAAAAGTACCCACACCTGTTCGCGGAACAGACAAACACTGACAACGCGAGTTGAATTTCGGGACGAAATTCTTTCTAACAAGGGGAGGATGTGACACCCCGTAATTTCCAGGTCAGCTTTATATTTATTTAAATGTTTATTTAAATACTTTATTGTACACGTGGCACTAGAATTAGATCAATTTAGTGTGACACGTGGCACGACAGTACAAACACTGACACACAACAAGATAATTCGTGGAATTATCGGCAAACAACACACACGTGTCAAAACACACGAACGTTGGTGAACGTCAAGCACATTGTGTAGCACAACACTCGAAACCGCACGAAACACTCACACACTGAACTTGGAAGTTCAAACGAGGCCAAACGATAGTTCGGAAACGTGAAAACGATGACGAACGGATCAAACCCATTAAAAAGGGCTTATTGGGCTCTTCAGGGGCCCATCGCGGTACGCGATGGCCCAACAGGGAGAAGTGTCGCGATACGCGACAGACATCGCGGGGAGTTGACTCCCGAAATCCGCCGCGGTACGCGGAGCCTCTTTTTGAACCTTCTCCGCGGTACGCGACGAGTGTCAGACGGCAAATCTTTATAAAACCAAGATGCCATCATCACTAGCCACCCTACAACCCCACTTCTCGAGTTCTGATCGACATTATCACTCCCTATCTTCATCTTCAACCTTTGGAAACACCATTAACAGCCATTGAAGCTTAAGATTGAAGCTTGAAGGCCACATTGAAGACTTGGAGAGCCAAAGGAGATCACCTAGACCACCATCACTCGCTTAGAGCGGCTACATTCGAACTTCTGAAGATCCAGGAGCTGCTTATCCATCATCTTGGTGTTCGAGGAGCTTCATAAGGTAGCCACACACCCCTTGTAGCTTAAAATCACCATTACACCCACATGCATGTGTTGAACCTCACATGCAAGCACCCACAAGGCACATGCACGAATGTTGCTTCTGGGTTTGTTAGTTCTAACATGATTCTTGATGATCTATGATGTTGCTATGATGATTTGCAATGATCCAAATTGTTGTACATATGAATCTATGCTTAAAATGATGATATGAGATGAGATTGATGCATGCATGTATGATCTAAGGTATTTTAGATGATTTTGTTGATATTGGAATGATTCTTGATAATGTATAAGTGGTCTTGCAAGGTTGGATTGTGATTATGATGGTCAAAATATGTTTAGGAAGCAAACTTACTATTTTTAGTAACTTTTTAGTCACTAGTTGAACATTTGGTGTAAATGATGAACATGCATGTATTTGAAATTGCTCTTATGATAATAATATGAAGATTGAAATACTTGGAATGTGATTTTGACAATGTTCAGGGTCATATTTATCGTTATTACTATTTTTAGTAACTTTTTGGGTCAAGATGTTGATAGATGGAAATTTGAGTTATGTTGACATGTTTAAACGATGTTAGATTGATTATTAGGATGATTTGTGGCATAAGGATGTGTTAGAAATGTTAAAATGATCATTTCTACGCAAAACTAGAAAGTTACTATATTTAGTAACTTTATTTTTACAAAAACCGATTTGTCAACGTGTTGTACGATTTGAGCATGCTAAGTGACTTATTATGTTATAATATTATGATTAGATGACTAAGTTAGATGGTTTCCGATGTCACGTATGCTAAAAATGGAAACTTTCCATTTTAGGAAACTTTTATGTGCTAACATGCTATAAACGACTTATGTGAAATCGTATGATGACGTGCTATGTGTTAACATGATCACGTAGGACTAATGAGCATGCTAGAACTCTAAAACCGATATGCTTTGTGAACTTCCCATAAATGGAAACTTACTATAAATAGTAAGTTGTCCATAGACGCGACTTACGCGTTTTGCACACGACGAGCACTTACACGATTGCTACACGATTCACAACCGTCACACGGATCACCAACGGGTCGTTGACTTGACACGGTCAACTTTGGTCAAACACAGTCAAACACGGTCAAACACGGTCAAACGCGGTCAATATGGACCAATACGAGCAAACACGGTCATTGTAGACCGACACGGACAAACATGAACAACCAAGGGTTGTTGGACACAAACACGAGCACTAACACGAACACTAGCACGGTCACTTACACAAACTCACGTACGGTGTACGCTATAGGTTGCCGGTGACCGACGTGCTACTTGACGATTCAGGAGCTTACGCTTACATACATTCGTATCACTAAGGTGAGTTTACGGCCCCTCTTTACTCCTTTTCAAACGCTTTTAAATAGGGGGAGAATACTTGTTGCATCGAGTCAAACATCTATTACTGTACAAACATTTTGGTGTATGCTGGTTTATTAGACAAACATTAAGTGTTGTAATCGTAAGAAGTCCTCACAAAGTCTTACCGTTAATGTACAAACAACGAGGCGAGTTTGAATGGATCCGTTTGGGGTGTGACTAACCCCGCGTGGCGAAATATTGACTGGATGTCATAACACGTGAAGACTTGACCTATCTTGCCATGTTATTACGAGACATGGCGGAGGCAAAGACTAACAAGTCTAGTTCGGTAGTGACGCACTGACACTTTGGGCCAAGGGCTCGGTACTAACATATGATAAACAGCATGACACACTTTCTTACTATATATGTATATCAAAACCTGTGAACTCACCAACCATTGTGTTGACAATTTTTCAAACTTGTATTCTCAGGTAACTAGCGAGCTATGGATAACAGGAATGCACACTTTAAGGGACGAGCATTAGGATCCGCATGCATTTCTGTCTTATCATTTGGAAACATTCTTATTTATGTTATGAATTAAACAATGTTGCATTTGACAATTTGATTTCCGCTGCATGTATTCAAACATATTTATTTCCGCTGCTATGAAATACTTTTCCGCTGCAAACTATTTTGTTATGTGTATGTGTCAAACTTGGATTTGTAAACGCATATAGAGTCGTTCTATATGACCTTGAGCTGTGATTCTGGACATGTCACATCCACATGGACATACACCACAAGTGGGAATTTGGGGGTGTGACATTATCGTTGGAAAATTCTTCGACCTCAATTTAATAAAACCAAATGATTATATCCTAGTGTGTGAGAGGTTGATACGTTAAGATATTATAAATTCTTTTATTTTTTTTATTATTCCATATTTTTATATATGTTACTTTTTTTTTTCTTGGCTTATCCACCAATATGTATTGAAGAAATACATTGTTGTTGTCACGACCACTTAATTTGTACATGTATATTTTCAATGCATACGATCAAGAGAGTTTTCATCGATCCAATGCATCCATTGGCTTTGTTTATCCATAAATCACAGAATTTGAGTCATTGTTAATTTCTTGGACACAATATCATACGAGATAAAACCAGGGTATAATTACACAAGTAAAGTAGTAATATCAAGCACACAATTATGGCCACATAACAGGGTTAACGTTGATAGAAACTTAGAGATCCTTCTTTGTATATTAATGTGAAACCTGGTTGAAAACGAAGGAATCAATGTTCAAGGGGATATTGGGATGAATCTTATGTATTACGACTATTAATAGCTATTAAATTTTGTAGAGCTAGTCTGATGTTTTAAAGCATTTATTATTTTGAAATTTTTTATTTATTGGTTATTTATATATATTTTTTACATCCTACATATTCCCTCCTTTTGCAAACTCAATTATCCTTTTTTACATCCTAAAGACTTTGTAGTTGCAAATTAATCAAAATAAATCACTATGTACTTGCAATTTAAACAAAATAATACCGTTGTTCAGTGTCAATTTATTGCTCTTGTGGTTGGGAAAAGTTAATTTTGTATAAAAAATAATTATATGTATTTGTTATAATTTTAATTATTATTAGTTACATTTATATTATAATATGTGGGAGAATCACAATAAATTAAACTGGGTCCAAAACAAAACTAAGAAGAACGAGATATTGACGCTCAATGTTGTTTGGTTTATACATTAATCATATAAATGTGGAACAGATTCCTTTATTTAAATATAGATAAACTGTTCGCATGTTTATAAGTAAGAGTTGTCCTAGTAATATATTTTAATTTAACAAGACATAACCGGTTAAAGTTAAGAGGGTACGAAGCACCCAACCTGCCCTTGCTTGCTCTCGGGTCTGTGGCCGAGGGCGAGGGAGATGAGCATAATGTAGCGTTTGGCACACATTAATTTAACCTCAACAATTCTTTTAAAGTTGACCCGATATGTTTCTGATGGGGATACCACCAAACAGATCGCAGCAAAGGAGCCGCAGCTCCTAGCCCCAGCCGCAACCCTCTAGCCCCAGCCGCAGCTCAGAATAAACAAGCAAAGCAACTTTTGAGTCCTACAGGTTGAACTGTAAGGAGATGAGGGGAATACCACCAAATGGAACCGAGGTGATGGGGATACCCATAAACAGCCAAGACTAAGCTGCGGCTTACACAAGAAAGCTGTACTAATACTAACTAGGTAAAAGCTACGGCCAAGAGGAGAAAGCGAGAGTCACGGCCAAAGAAGAAAGCAAGTGTCGCGGATGGGGAAGAAAGCGAGAACCACGGCTAAGAAAGGAAGCAAGAGCCGCGACTGAGTAACCAAATGAATAACCTTTCTTAATCCGCGGCTCACTAGAACTAGAGGAATTAACCGCCAACTCATAACGAAACCTTGGCTATGTAAAGTTATAAGATCCTGAAGATCCATACTTAGTCTATTTTACGGATAGTCTAAAATAATAAGAGACAAAAGGATTGCTTACCTCATGACCTGTAGAAAGAAGACAATTGACAAATGTCAGAGACAATTGTCAACTATAAAGACAAACCTTTTACACACAAAAAGAAAAGAAGCCAAAACAATCAGAATAGTACCTGGATTTCTAACAAACTGCTTAAAGAAGAATGTTTATGATCAGAGATTTCAAGGAGAGCCCACTATAAATACCACACTATCAAAAGAAGGGAAGATCATCTGGTAATCCAAGAACAACGCCCTACTCTCAATACACAATCATTCTCATCTTAGTCTAACTTGTGGTGGATGTTGCACTGCTCACGAGCTATAACACAGCCCCTGTGTTAAGTTTTGTAGCAACAGTTTCAGTTGGTTCAAATTTCGAAATAGTCAAGAATGTTTCATGTGTATAATAAACGAGTTGCAATTGACCAAATGAATTTGATGTTTCAAATGCCAACTTAATGTAGTGACCATTGTAATACTTGAATAAGTTGTTTCAAGTGACCTTTTCACAGTATAAATTCAAGGTTTGGTACCTTAATTGATGCCGAAAGAAAAATTACAAATAACTCTTTTTAATCTTCTGCGTACGATCGGACATTGCATTCTTGTTTTGACTACAATTTCAATTGCATAGTAGTACATCTATTCCGACTGTTTTACACTGGGAGACAAACAAGATTAACTTGGGTGACATGAAATTTGTTTTAAGAGTCATATGTTAAACATAAATCCTTAGCCACTATACTTGCTTAATTTATTTTGCTTTAATTTGCAATTTGTTTGTTGTTTACATTTTATTATAATTTGTAGTATTGAATAATAAACTGATATTTAATTTTTCATTTTCTGAATGATGTTGTTACATACGATAACTCTTGCTAACTTCATCGACTTTGCGAAATCCAGTTTGGTGTTTCTACTCTTTTCCTTGAGATGTGTGCACAATCGCCATGGATACAATTAGGGGTGAACATAATATAATCATATCCTAAAAATAACCGATAACCACTCCGAACTATAACCGATTTAACTGGCAGTTATGGTTAAGTGAGGCTGTTAACCGAACCATTCGTTTATAGTTATGGTTAAGGCCGGTCATTAACTGACTTTAACCGAACCGAACCGAATAATGTATATTATTTTTTTAATATTTATATGTTTGTATGTTATTTTAATAAGTTATGGTGCAAGTTAAGTATATAAGGTATATCTTCAGTTTTTACTATATGAAAATATTATGGATCATATATAAAACTAAATATATTAGAAAATAAACCAGAGTTCACATTATTTTACTTTTTGTTCACACGATTTTACTTTTTGTTCACACATTCTCAGTCACTACAAAGTTTTACAAGCTTCATTAAGATTTTCATCATTAATATATCTATAATTCACAAACATATTTACAAGTTTTTCTTAGTTTTTCAATAATTCCATTATTAACCGCATTTAACCGAACCGTAACCGATGGTTAACCGATTAGTAGTTAACCGATCAATTGGTTGTGGTTATGATTAAGGATTTAGAATTAACCGAAGTAGCAGTTTTGGTTATGAAAATGACCATAACTGCACCGCACCAAACCGAACCATACACACCCCTAGATACAATACCTTGTCAACTTTGGTCAAAGAATAAGCTTGAAGCAAAACTGAATACAAATGTTTGGGACATTTGATTTTCATGTATTATTGTTTTCAAATCAATGTTTTTAGAAACATACCGGATGTCCGGTTGGACCTGATTTAAGAACCGGATAACATAATAAATATATAAAAAAATTCCAAAAAAATTATAGAATTATAAACACATTTAAACGAACATAATTAATGTTTAAATAAACATAATCATGTTAAAAAATATATAGGATTTGGTTTCAATGTTTCATTATTTGGATTTGAGTTAAAAAAAACCGAAATCCGATCCAACCAGTGAACCGATTCCCGGTTCAACCTGTTTGTTTGAAGACGGTTCGCATGCTTATTTGGGTCGGCCGACCCTCCGGTTTCCATTCCAACCGGTCCGGTTCTTAAAACTATGGTTTCCGTCACCAAGCGCACACACACGCACACACACACATATATATAGAGAGAGAGAGAGAGGACTGCGAGGTAAATATAGCCCAAATTATTTGCAACAACGTATTAACTATCATCAAATGGTTAATCTAAAAGTCAAGTGACTAAGATAGTATCATGTTTAATTATTATTTTTTTTAATATGAGGATGGCATTTAATACATTTTGTAACTATTCAAAAGCTAGATTTGATATGGCAGTGACAAGTGTCACCATTTAATATAATTTAATAAATATAATTTTTTATATAAAGTTTACCTTCTCTTTTTTTAAACATTAATAACTTTTTTATATTAGATTATTTTTATAAAAAAATGCACCACTATAATTGTGTCATTTTTTCTTTAATTTCGTTACAGTATTGATTAATATAAAAAAAGTTATGATTTTTTTTAAATAAAGGAGGTAAACTTTATATAAAAAAATTTAGATTTATTAAAATATATTAGATGATGACACATGTTACCATCATATTAAATCTAAGTTTTTAGATGGTTACAAAATGTCTTAAATGCCTTCTGATATTAAAAATAATAATAACACATGACACGATCATATACACTTATTTTTTAGATTAATCATTGGATGATAGTTAATGAGTTGTTGCAAATTTTACGGGTGTACATATATATATATATATATATATATATATATATATGGATTGTATCCTATGAGTTGTTACAAATTTTATTCAGGTTTAATTGAGATCATATAGTTATTTTCATGATTTCAAATTAATGGCTCACATATGTTTTAAGGGTTTTCTACTTTTTTCTGTAGGAGCAGTTTTCATATGATACAAACCCTGTATATATGTGTGTGTTGTTTTACCATCTTGAGTGAAATGAAAATGTTTGTGACATATGCCTGTAATTGATATCTAATTAAAGTTATGAATTATATATATATATATATATATATATATATATATATATATATATATATATATATATATATATTTTAGGTTTGAATTTAAAAAATCATTTAACTAATTATATTGTAATATATAGAATCATAATATATTTGATTTCTATTAAATTTTAAAATGTTATATGCGTGATATATTTTATTATGGTCTAGATGGGTTGGTTTCACAATTATTTTTTGAATTTCTCTAAAGCAAATAGCTTGGTTGAATGAAGAAATTACGAAATTATTTAGGGCGTTTTTTTTGACATCTGAGTTGGAAGAGTGAATTTTTGAGAGATGCTCATCACGAAAACTTTATATGATTTATTGGATCAAGTTAATTTTACATTGTATTTCAATGTTTTGAGTTTGTGAATTATTCAAGTAATGTATAAGTTGATATGTTTGCAATATCATAAGTCAGGCACTGATGAAATTAATATTTCATTCATCTTAATTTTTAAAAAGATTGAGTTGTAATGTCATAAATAACATAAATACAATGTCACATGAAAAATTTATGTTACATTTATACTTGTTGTTACACCAATGACACTTGTGGAGGGGACAGGTGATTAGTTGGGAGTAAGGATTAGAAGACTCAACTAAAATTTAACTTTGATTTTGAAGGCAAAGTTAAGGTGTTCCTCACTTCCTTCTTAAGTAGGTTGACTAGCAAAGAGACATGTACGACATTCAGTCCGGTTTTAAAAACATTGCTCATACATCTAATCTTAAATTTGAGATATTGTAGGTTGTGGGTGATTGGTTGTTCCTAAAGAGTTTGATTTCGATTTGATCTTGTTGATAATCATCATGGCATAGGGATTTTACATGTCATGATAACTTACTTGTGACACTTACCACATGTTTATGGTGTTATCACCGTTAAATATAACAATATAAACAAACATTTGAAACATGAAACAAAAAATTTATATATAAGAATTTTTCAAAAAAATTGTATAAAAACAATTTGTTGAAAACATTTTGCCCACTAACGTAACATCTATCATAGGCTAGATATCATAAGAAAACGTGGAAGCAATTAGCCTATAAAATGAACTGGCTATCCCATTTGAGATGTCAACTATAACTAATCGGTTGAAGAATGGGTAAATGGTTTGAACCGATGTAAACACCAATGGTTAAACTAGAGATTGATTAGCCTATAACATTGTACATCATATCATTGGCTAGCATTGCGCCCATGTGTTTTTTATGTGAGATAGTGTACCGGCTAACTCATGTTAACTTAGCCGGAAAAAACATACTTGACACCTGATGAGTGATGATGTCTAGAGTCTTTTACTCATTTGCCAAGTATAAATGGATATCTATTCTATTAAAGTCAATCATCAAAATGCATGTTTATGGTAATTTTTTCTACTAAAATTTGCTTCCATAAATTCTCAATATAATTACAAGTTAAAATTTTAATTAACATGTTTAACCCAAACTTTATGCCATTACTTCAACTATTTTAACTCAAATTAAACCCGGTTTGGTTCATTCCATTCAAACTTGAATTCATTTTTCGTCAACTACTTAACCTATCAACTCGAAATCTAACACCAAATCTTTTTGACTCATCACTTCACTAGTTTAAACAGAGTCCACTTTTACACCCTTTACTATTCAAAAATAGAACCATTACCACACCAATAATCTCTAACTTCAGAACAATACCCCTTTACACAACTTGCACTTCATATAGTTAATACAGTAAGATATTCTGGATGTAACAAGTAAAGGTGTGGATGAGAAGAGTAAACTTGATGGCTGATAGTGCAAGCAAAGCAATGAGCTTTTCCCTTTATTTTTATTCATCTCATATGATCCCTTTGTCTTCATTTCTCATAAACTCATTGTTTATTCTCTACACTTACTCCAAAACACATTCATTTTTCAAGAAAATCATCTAAGGGGTAAAAATGGAATT
This sequence comes from Mikania micrantha, assembly GCA_009363875.1. Taxonomy (NCBI): domain Eukaryota; kingdom Viridiplantae; phylum Streptophyta; class Magnoliopsida; order Asterales; family Asteraceae; genus Mikania; species Mikania micrantha. The sequence continues at coordinate 36,594,376 of CM018693.1, forward strand.
TCACCATCATCAAGAACAAGAAGAAGATGATGATGATGAAGAAGAGATGCCTCTCCCAATCAACACAACATATGGGCACAATCACATTGTCCCATTGTCATTACACCACCACAAACCACCATTCACAGATCCTTCCACCACCCTAGCACCGCCACGGCCACCGCCTGTGGAGGCGGTTGTAAAGTACAAAGAATGCTTGAGAAACCATGCAGCTTCCATGGGAGGCAAAGCAAGAGATGGGTGTGGTGAGTTTATGCCTTGTGGTGAAGAAGGTACACTTGAAGCACTCACTTGTGCCGTCTGCAACTGCCATAGAAACTTCCACCGGAAAGAGGTTGAAGGTGACAACAACAACCACCACCACCACCACCCCACGGTGGTGGTGCCACCACACCTCAAAAGGTTTGATCTTGGAGATGGTAGAAACCTCATCTTGCAAGGTCATAACTCAAAGGGTGTTCTTGGAACAGAATCTTTAGGGTACAACCATAATAATATTAATGCAAGATCACTTGTACCCTCTAGAGGACCACCACCAATGGTAATGCCATACAATATTGGGATGGGAATGGGAATGGGAATGGGAATGGGAATGGGAATGGGGTCTTTTCCATCAGAATCTGATCACCAAGAAAATGGTGGAGGTACGGGTATTGGTGGGTTTATGAGTATATACCCACCAGCACCAGCTCCACCATCGTTTGCTGCTGCGGTGCAGCAAACGGCAAAGAAAAGGTTTCGGACCAAATTTACCCAAGAACAGAAGGAAAAGATGTTAAAGTTTGCAGAGAACACGGGTTGGAAGATTCAAAGACAAGAGGAATCAGTAGTTCAAGAGTTTTGCCAAGAAATTGGGATCAAAAGAAGAGTGCTCAAGGTTTGGATGCATAACAACAAGCAAAATCTTGCTAAGAACACCAACTCTATCTCCATTAATCCACCTCAAAACCCTAATTAGTTTTCTAATTATATGACTAAAATAACTAAGAATACTCTCTCTCTCTCTCTTCACCCTTTTTGTGGTGGGTTAGTATGTTATTCATTTACTTGGATCGTGAATTAGGGTGTGTGAGATTATGTGATATTCATGATTAGTTAATGAGGAATGGATTAATTAATGTAGAGGATTCCCATTTTATGAAATATTAGTTTAGTTCAATAGCCTTTTTATCCTTATAAATTGGTTCGTTTCTTCTTTTTTTTTCCCTTTCACTTTATTAACCCTTGCTTTCAAAATAAAATATTAAGTTTTATATCTGAGAGAGTTTAAGGATTTTCTATCTAAGTTTTTGTTCTCTATCGTATATAATAAAATAATAACAAATTTGTTACTTGTTACTGTTATATTCATTTCTCATATATTATTATCACATTTAGCTCTAATATTCATCTATCATTAAATTTTCACACATGTTATTCTTATATTTATCTCTTATTTAGCTATATTAATTATTTTTCTTATTCAATATTAATAATTTTAAATACTCAAATTGTACACTTAAATGCAAAAACATAAAATTTTTTATTCTAATAATCTGTTATAACTTAATAATCATAACCATATTTCAATTATTTTTATCTTAAAATATAATTTTATAATTCCTAAATAATTATATTAGTAATAATTTTTAAATCTTAATTATTTTATAAGTTTACCAAAGATTAATATAATATTCAACATACAAACTTTCATAATACTATTGGTTTAAGCATGCTAAATTTATTCAGTTCTTATTAAAACTTTTTTATGTGTTCATTGATAATTCACTAAAGAAAAACTTTAAAATTATGAAAATAGTAGCTTACCTATCAAATACAAACACTGTAGTTTTTAAACTTTTAATTGTTGTTTTACTAATTATAGTATTTATTAATACGTAGCTTAATCATCTTATATCAAAATTTCGCTTTAAAATTGTTAAATTATAAATTCTAACTATTTAAAATTTTATATTCATCACGTGTAATACACATGATAATAACCTAGTTATTTAATATGTACACATGGGCAAAGCATTTAGAGGGTCGGGGGACAATTGCCCCCCATTTTTTCCGTCAGTAGTGTTAAGTTTCGATCAAAAGGTTATTTTCGTCCTCCTTACAAAATGTTCAAGCTCTACCACTGTATATCACAGTTTAAGATTTAAAAACATAAATGAGTTATAATATTAATATAAGTAACTAAAAATGAGTTATAATATTAATATAAGTAACTAAAAATGAGTTATGAGTTGAAATGTTAATTTTCTAGGATGAGTTGTCATCATATATATATATATATATATATATATATATATATATTATATATGGGAACTGGATTGTCAAATCCTAAACCCTAAACATTAAAGTTTAAACCACAATCATCAAGGGCGGAGGTATATAAATATAGGGGATTGATGTCCCGAAACAACATCAGTTTTTCAGCGTATATAAACATTTATGAACGATGTATTTAAGTGACATCATCATTTTTACATTGGTGACATCACCGATGTGAACGACTAGTGTTGAAAAACTTTTTTTCAATAAAACATGTGAAGACGGAATTGCATAAGAGGAAGGGGGATGAATATCTAAAGGATTCTTGCATTTATTATGTTAAAAATAGTTATTCCAACAAGTTCCGATTGAAGATGTAATGCAACGTTTTCAAAATTGAAAACTTGTAGGAAACAACTCTAACTACTTCTTTTATTTTGTAAAAACAATCAATTTATATTATGTGTTTTTTATAATTCTATTCATGATTTTTATTTGATTGTTTTAGTATGTGATGAATATTACATGTCCCAAACGGTAAAATCAAACCTAAAAATTTAAGTCTAGTACTATGAAACTAATATATACACACACATACAGTGACACCAATGGAAAAAAAATACTGGATCTAACAATCATAATAAGACTATTGGGTGTGCCAAGGCACCCCACTCACTCCACGTATGCGTCACGTAGGCGCCACATAAGCACTCACCACAACCACTCACCCCACCATTTTGGTGGAAATGCCCCATTACCCCACTCACTCCACGTCATCATCCCTTTTTTAAACTTTTATGTATATATATATATATGTGAGTGTGTGTGTAAGAGAGAGAGAGAGAGAAATAATAGTGTGTGTCGTGTGTGTGTAAGAGAGAGAGTGAAAGAGTGTGTGTGTAAGAGAGAGAGAGAGAAAGAGAGAGAGAGAAAGAGTGAGAGAGAGTGAGAGAGAGGGAGCCCCTCTCCCGTTACCCCAATCACACCAGTTGACTCACGCCCCTCTCACGCCCCTAGGGGGCGGTGTGCCACGCCCCAATCACGCTCACTCAAGTGGCACACCACACGGTCTAATAACACCTTAACTTCAAAACCAAGCCTTAAAACTTATAAACAAAATAATATTGATTAAAAACTAAGGGCTAAAACCTAAACTTTATTGTTAAACGATAAAGATAAAACCTAAAAACTAATAATGTGGAGTTTGACTATACGGTTACGACATTATCTAAATTAAATAAGTTCAATCGGAATTCGTTTGGGTCAGTTTAAAAAGTTTTAAATATTTTTTAACCTTTATAAGGAAAATAAATATTTTATTTGATTATTCTCCTATAAATATATAGTGTGTTGAAAAGCTGTAGGGAAAGTCATGAACTAATGATGGTAGAACTGTGTACGCATAATATGTTCTTCAAACACAATTACTTTATATACAAACACTAAACGAATGATGTCAAGTAAATAGTAATAATAATAATTAAATAGTAAATATTTAAAATAAAAATATTTGAGTATTAAAAAATAAATTGATAATAATAACTAAATTATATTAAACATTGAAAAATACTACTAATTAAAATTTATAAATAATTAAAATATGTTCATGCCGTTTTCTTCTGTTTATTTTTTGACTTAATGTTTGTATAGATTAATGATAAATTTTAGGGCTGTGATTTGTTTTAGTTTTGGTTCTATGATTTTTAATAGCGTACACCTATGTTTGGTTTCATATTCTTTGAAAGTAACAATTTTGCAATGGTTTAATTTATTGTTCTACAATGAATTGATAGTTGTTGTGGTTGGTTTTTTGTTTACTTTTTGACATTAGAGCAAAGGCAACCGGTTCCTGTTCGGTTTGCTGGTTTCGGTTCCGATTTCGGTTTCAGGTTTTTTGCCAACCTCTAGGTATTTTATTCAATCATGTTACTTAACTAAAAATTACTTTTTCATATTTTTTTAGAGTAAATTTTTAGGATGACCCATGCGTTTTTGTTATTATTTCATATTTTTACTCTTGTTACTTAAGTTTCATAAATTACTCATATGGTCTCAAACATTTAAATATTTGAAACACATACCATCATTTTACTCCTTACTAGAATCAAACCTAGAGAATGTATGTGTTACATATGTTTAAAGGTGTAAAACCATACGAGTAATTTATAAAACATGAAAATCAAAATGAAATACTAACAAACCATAAGTAACATATGAACAATTTACTTTTTAATTTAGACAGGTGACACATCTGTCGTCTACCATCGCTTACAATTAATTTTTGAGAATTACGGTTTTAGTCCATATGTTTTAAGTGTTTTAACTATTCCAGCCTAAAATATAACCTTTTATCAATTCAGCTAATGTAGTTTAGACAACTAACTGTTTTGGTCCCTCAAACTTAATTATTATAACTGTTTTGAGCCATAACTTAACTATGATTAATGGCCAAAAACGTTATTTATACAAACTAAAGGGGCTGAATTGATAAAAGATTATACTTTGAACCAAAATAGTTAAAACACTTAAACAATAAGGACCAAAACCATAATTTACTCTTTATTTGTTTTAAGTACGTATTCTCAATGAAAGAAACATTGGTTAAATTTTATTTTCTTTTACACAGGAAACCTCAATAATTTACTTCGGAGAAAATGTGGTCAATGTTGATGTTGACTTTCACATAAGCTTTTGCTACTTTTATAATCACGCTTCCCACTAACAAAGGCTGCACATCGCCTAACTACTATTTTACTAAGAGACACTTAAAATATGTAAAAATGTATAAAAAAAAAAATTGTGTTTTTTAACCGGTAACTTACACACTTATTAACCAATCCGTCATACTTTATTTGATATATTTCACAACAAAAATTACTTGATTAGAATAATTATAAAGATTTGTTAATTTTTGTAAAGTGATATCTTTTTTTATCATTGATTATATATATTTAATGGTAATAATAATGTGATAGTCATAACTATAACGAATGAAAAGTTACAATTTTCTTCATTTTTTAACAACAAAGTCCTAGACATTCTGATTCATCCTATCAAATAAATTATTTTTCAGTCATGAAGAATAGTAACATGGTGACTTAATAGGCATTACTCTTGAAATAACTCATAACTAGAAACCTCTTGACTCATCCCAAAGTAAATTTTGATCCAAGTAAGACTTCAACCTGGATCATTCTTATCCCATGAAGAATATTAACATGGTGACTCAATCCACCTCACTCATGAAGTAACTCACAACCATTGTTGTAAAACTCCCCGAGTGTTACCGAGTACTAGAAGAGTACTCCCCGTGTATACCCCTATTTATTTTGCCCTAAACTGAGTATTCGCCCAGTAATTTCTGAGTACTCGTCAACTAAGCCGAATACTTACAACTTTTCAGTCAACAAACTTTGCAGCACCTAGCGACTTTTGCAGTTATGCTCACAACTAGAGAAGCCTTACCTTAACTTGGAGTAAATTTTGATCAAACTGAGACTTCAACCTGGATGACTCTATCAAATTGATTATTATTCCGTCATAAAGAATATTAACAAGGTGACCTGACTAACCTTACTCAGGAGGTTACTCACAACTAAAAAAAACCTATTTAACCGGAAACAAATTTTAGTACAAGCGAGACTTTAACCTAAAAATATGATAACAAAAATAATGAAATTATATTTTAAACAATTGGTTTTTAGTTAATGAGAAGTTAAATCTGTTTGAAAGATGCAAATAGAGAAGGGCATACCCGCATCTGACTTTTCATTTGAATCAAGACCAAACATTTCCACTAATTAATTATATTTTTAAGGCAAATTGGATTTAAATAATCCAAACTTTAATCAATTGGCCGCTGCTGACCCTAACTATGAAAATCCCCAATAATGGTCCGAACTTTCGACATATTTACCTGTGGTGGACCGCCATCAAAAAAACCCTAACAGCGTTAACTTTTTTTCGAGTTTCGAACAAATTTTTGAGGGTGTTTGTTCAGAAGGAGAATGCGAGTCGAATAACGTATAACTTACCTCAAAACGTTGCTCCAAATTTCCCAATTTGATGATTTCTTTGATGAATTAAAAGTTTAAACACCAAAATTTGAAAATTTGATGCAACGTTTCGAGGTAAGTTATACGTCATTCGACTCGTGTTCTTCAATTGAACAAAAGCCCTCAAAAATCCATTTGAAATTCGAAAAAAGTTAACGCTGTTAGGGTTTTTTTGACGGCGGTCCACCACAGGTAAATATGTCGAAAGTTAGGACCATTATTGGGGATTTTCATAGTTAGGACCGACAGCGGCCAATTGATCAAAGTTTGGATTATTAAAATCTAATTTGCCTATTTTTAATATGCTTCGTTATTTTATACCATAAAATTCAAAATCTCTCTCCTTTAAATTTTCATTAGTCTTGCTATGTTTTTCTCTCAACCCCTAACGTTAAAAGGTAACTCATTATAACTAAGTATTCGTAGCCTAATGGTTACTCTTTTGATATCTTTTTTCTTTGTGAGAGGCATTGGGTTTAAATCCGGACTGGGTTAATTTGTTGAAGCAATGTTAGAAGATTTACCTACTTGTGAGCATTGACGGAGCTTGAAAAAAAGCTCGGAGGGGGCGGATAATTTTTAGAAAGGAAACGAGGGGAACCGAAGGATTTTCGACGAAATACAACTAAATCGACACTTCTGAACGAGAAAACAGGGGGCAGGGCCCCCCGGGCCTTCAAAAAAGCCGGCCTTGGTTGTGAGGTTCCTCCTACGATCTGATCTCGGCATTATGCCCCTATAGCATCAAATTTGAGAGAACGGTTGAAATATTGTTATGTGTCATTGTACCAAGCCGTTAAAAAATGTAAACCAATAATTATTAGAGTAGTGTAACACTTTGTAATTGTGTAAATTTAATATAACGATGTCTCCATCTTTTCTGTTTAGATTCGTTTTAGTTTTAGACTTTAGTGGTAAGAGAGAAATCTCACAATTCCATTGACCAAAAGATAGTGGTTTAATTAAATGTTAAAAAATAAAAATAAAATAAATAAAAAAGGTCTTGTGTGAAAATAAATAAATAACACAAATACTCCTTATACTTAATATCCACGCATGTATACGTGTCAAGTCTAGAATCCTCTTTAACACGGTATAAATATTATTTTTTTTTTTGCAACGGAGACGAATATATTATTTTAAATGGTGATAAATTTATACATATATATAAAAAAAGAAATTTTGTTACATGTGTTACAATGATGTTTGAGAAAAAAAATCAAAGATTTAGATTGATCTTGGCAAATTTCAATGGATTATTGCTTTAAAAGTTGGTTATAATTAAATCACAAATTTATATATATATATATATATATATATATATATATATATATTAAAGGAACACCCATATTTCTGTATAATAAATGTCATGAAAAAATTTTTAAAGATTTGGGTTGATTTTACCATAGTTAATGGGTTATCGCAGTTAAGGTGGGTTAACAAACGATCCATACATTATATATATATATATATATATATATATACACACACACACTACTATATAATACATATAAGAAGGACAAATTAATAATTTGCTTAAATCTCATAAAATTAAGAGTTTTACCACTCTTATAGCATATGATACAACTTTTTAATTCTACTTTAAATGTTTATTTGTGTTTTCACTTTGTCCCACTTTGGTAGCTTTTAAGAATTTAATAGAGATAGAGTGATTATAAAATAAAACCTTCAAAACAAATTAATCACTTTTTGACATTTTTGTTGCATTTGGCATTTTATGTTAGTAGTTAAAGTCACTTTTAGTTGACTACCAAGTTAAAAAAATTGCTTTTGTTATGGTTATGACTCAAGAACGAACCATGCAAACCTTTAAAACATCCAATTTAAGTGTTATGTTTTCCGCTGCAACGCGCGGTTACTAGACTAGTGTGTGTGTATATATATATATATAATATAGACACACACATATAGGGAAATGGCCCTAAAAAGTGTATTTTGCCTAAGAAAGCTAAAAAGGATTTTCGAAAACTCGAAAACCGACAAACTTCAATTGATTTCATTTGTTCGTCATTGAACCGTCATGTCAAGCCGTAGACCCCAAACCTTTAATCATAAACAATAAACATTAATACTAAAACCAAAACTTTAAAAATATACCCTAAAACTAAAGGAAAACCCTAAAAAGCAAAAAATAAGCTCTAAAACCTAAACTTTAAACGTAAGTGTTAAATCTAAAACCGAAAAACTAATATTGTATTGTTCGATAAGGCGGTTCCAATGCCGTCAAAATGAGTTCAATTGGAGTTTGTTTGGTTTTGTTTCAAAAGTCTTAAAATTCCTTTTTAGGCTTCTTAGGGAAAGTAGACTTTTTATTTAATCTTTCTCCTATATATACACACGTGCACAATTTGTATAATATGAAAACTTGATCTTAAAAAGAAAACTCAGAAAATCTATTTGGCATTCATTTGAAGTCTTGAAATAAATATGTGGTTCAAATTAAATCACATTAAAATTGATTTTTTTACACGTGTATCAAATATTTATTTCAAGATTCAAAATAAAGGACTCAGATAAAGTTTAAAGGTTTTTCTTTAAAATCGAGTTTTCACCAATACAATTCCTACACACACATAACTCATAGTAAATTATACAACCTCGTCAACCAATTTTGATTTGTTAATTTAAATAACGTAATTTAAAATGAGTGGTCAATATTATTTCTGACAAATGCAGACAATGCTTGAGACCTTATCTCCTACAATTCAAAATAAATCCACCGTCTGAAATACTCACTGTGTTAAAACTTCTATTTTATCTGATATATAGTAAGACTTAAATACATATGTTCATATTGAAAAAACATATAATTACTTTCTCTCAAATCAACAATTGATCAAAGATCGTTCGGATCTGAATCAACCTAAAACTGATATTTGGTGTTTAAACATTGGACCAGCACTTTTAATATTACTGCGAATGTTGGTAAAGCATTTAATATGTCATCACTCCCATTTTGTGAAGGATATTAATTCAAAGCATTTTCCGTTCAAAAAAAAAATGTAATTCAAAGCATTTCGCACAAGTGTCTTTTATTATTTTTTAAACGACTTTAAGCGGAACGGATATTGAGTCTTTTAAGTGGTAAATTTAAATGTTTACTGTAAACAAACAAACTTACCTACTATATTTTCATTCTTACTAGTAGAAAATTACTCTTTAGACGTGGTTAAATAAGTAGTTAGTCGCGGTTGTGTACCGCGTCTAAACATACCGATGCAAAAAATTTAAAAAAAAAAAAATCTTTAGTCGTGGTTTGTTTGGATTTTAGAATTCCCCATATTTTAATGTCTAGTAGGAAAGAATAATAACAAAACTTACCCATATCCTAATTGAGATACAGACACTGATTCGAATGAGTTTTCGGTTCAAAGCTATCATTTGAAGTTATCATGTTTATTTATGTAGGTGGATGTTCAAATGAGAACCAATATAAGTTAAGAACTAAAAGAACCATTTCTAGCCACAAATTTGAAAGGTATAAAAGTAACTTCCCATATTTTCAAAGGTTATAAATGTGGTTCTTTTAGTTTTTTCATATTTAATGATTTTTAATATAATAAGTTCCTATGTATACTCTTAAAATACATTATTTTTACTTGTATTCTATTGGTAAGTGGATAATTTGACTTTTCAAATCCTGCTAGAAAACAGATTATGATATAAATTTGATAGTAAAATTACATGTGTATTTTTTGTTTTAGAAAAAGTTAAACGGAAGGCATAAAAAATAGAAGCTTTTGTCAAGTAGTTGCTTTTAAAATTTAGTTCAAAACCGTCATATAAGTTTCGTGCCAACTTATCATATTTTTCTATTTATTTGATATTTTCTAGATATAAAAAGGTTTTTTATCAACATTTTATAAAAACTAGCCTAGGTTCACAATTGACTAGTTATTATTAATTAACAAATGAACTTGAGCTTTAAAAACTATTTACGAGTCAAACAGGTTATTTAGAAAATGTGCTTGAGCTTTAAAAAGTTCCAAAATATTTTAAAATAATTGTTCTATGAAAATAAAATAAATGTAAATTTTATAAAACTAACAAGCAAAAACCTCATAATTTAAAAATAAATTGACTCAATTTACTTAATAAAACTATTTTTATGTTTTCCAAAAGATTGAACTATGGTAGTACATTTGAACTATAGCCCAGAATATAAAAAATAAATAAATAAAAATAATTAAAGTAAAATGAAAACAACTATGGTAATACACTTGATGGGTTTCAATACTTCTATAATTCTATTTAAAGAGGGAAGGATATATACAAACTTACCCCTATTTCAATTGGGAATTTGGGATAGAGAGGCTGCTCCGAAAGAGTCCCCGGCTCAAAGTTATTGTTTGAAGTTGATCATCCCAACGATATTAACGTTATTTTCACAAAATAATTAAAATAACGTTAAAATTAGTGCACTTTTACTTTCGTCTCTTAAGAGCTCACACATATATAAAGAAATTATCTGTCGATGCATATATCTAGCAATTAAGGTAGCCTAATTAATATATATATTAATTTGCAAAGATTTCCTCACACACATAATCACTATTCACTTTGAGGCCAAAATCGTAATTTCACTTTCACACACACACAGCACACACATCACACAAAATCATAATTTCACTTTTTCACACACACACATCACATACATCACACAAACGCACATCACACAAACGGTGGGCCCCAACATCTCACACACACACACATACATACATATATATATATATATATATATAGTTTGTATCATGTGCAAACCCGATCTTAGAGAGAAAACTCTTAAACCCTATCTGGGTCGTTAATTTAGAATCTTGAAAATAAACATGTGGTCTACATTAACCCACATTAAAACTGATTTGTTTATCCAAAACCTAATTTTTTATTCAAGTTTAATGTGTACCACATATTTTATTTTCAAAAGTCCAAATCAATGGTCCAGATAGGATTTAAGGGTTTTCTCTCTTATACCGGGTTTTCACAGGATACAAACCCTCACATAATCACTATTCACTACCGCGTCTAAAGATCAAAAGATAGATTTCAATATTTTTCAATTAATTTGAAATATTCGTTTATAACCCTGAACTTTGAACTCTTATTTTTAAAGCACCCTCTCACTTTACTCACATATTTTTAATGTTCACATGATTTTAACGCGTCATTAGGTTATCTGATAAATGCCATAATTATATTAATTTGATCGCAATGGCCTCATGAACGTTTATATAAATTTCTAACCCAAACCGGTCACGGAAATTTTGCGCGTTGTTTACATGCCTATAACGCATTCGTACGTTATCGAATATTTGTATCGTTTATATCATTTTTATCGTAATTAGTTCACAAACGATTTAGATAAACCATGAGTATTATATATACTACATATGTATACGATTTACATTTAATAATTTTATAATATTTGTATCATTTATAAATTCTACATTTACGCATGGCCTTTTTTTAAGTCTTCTGTAATCACATTCTTTACTATTAAATAAGTTCTTAATCTTCAACCCTTAGTTTCAAAGCTTATGTTATAGATGTTGTATAGGGTATTTTCGTGCATTTTATTGTACACGATTTTAACCTCATGTTCTGTTGGTTTTTTTTACGTCAGTATATCAGACTCCGCCGCAACTCGTGGGTCCTGTATACTAGTTATAATCAAAATGTAAACTGTAAGACCATGTGTTATGGAATGTGAAGCCGTGACTATCACGCAGGAAGATCATGTCATCTCTCATCTTTCAACTGAAACGGTTTTTAGAAAGGAAAAAAAAGTAAAAACAAAGCTTTGTTTTTTTTTTTTGGGTTACGACAGTAACGAACCAGAAAAAAAAGGATTAAAAGAAAATTGATTTCTAAAGTCTTTTACAATTTGTCTGAAAGGCCACGTGCGATTAAAGAAATTGCAAGCATGTTTTGTTTCTGTTTGGAATTGAGGGACACGAGGCTACAAAAAAATAATAAAAATACAAAAAAAAAGGCAACATAATTTCTTTTTCTGGTTCATTCTGATGTAGCGAACAAAGTAAAGAAAACGATTTTATGTAATGAAATCGTTGGTGTTTGATTGATATTTTTTTTGAAAAAAGGGAAAGAAAACATTTTTTTAATTTTTTTGGTCGGAAGTGGCAATCATGGGAAGGAAAGAAAAAACAATAATTTGAATGACTCATTAGTTGTTGGTGTTTTAATGTTTTATGTAAAGTGATAAACAAACAAACTTATTCAGTATATTGCTGTTATTCAATAAAGTACGGGAAAAAGATGAAAACAAACATTACCCTTATCTCAGTTGGGAAAAAGAGGCTGTTACAAAGAAATACACGGCTGAAAGTTATCGTTTAAAGTTAATCATCCCAACGTTTTTAACGTTATTTTCGCAAAATAAGTAAAATAACGTTAAAATTAGTGCACTTTCATGTAAAGTGATAAAACTTCTATATTTAATTTCCTTAATTTTTAAGGTTGTTATATATGGAAATTTATGGAAAACTTAGTTTTATTCCTTTAATTTTTTTTAACTAAACCATGACATACTATCAACATGACCACAAAAATGATCCCACACATATATTAAGATGCATGAGAAAGAAATAGTAAATATATTATTATATTAAATAGTAAATTTAATATAATATTGAATAATATATATACACACACATATATAACGCATAGTAAAATGAATAGTAATGCATAGGTATCTGATTCATATAGTGATATTTTGAAAATTTATACTTAAACTACCAAAAGTTTTTTTTAACTTTGAATAGTAATATACAGATGAGGGTATTAAATTTGAGATATTTACTTACAGATTTGAGTTTTATTAAATTTGAGAGATTAATTAAAGATTTAAGTTTCTTTTGGTTTAGGGTTTAGGTTTTTTTATAGCCATGGGAACCCACTTGCGTGGTAAACCCTCGGCTCCCCCAATACCCGACTAACCGAGAGGAATAGGTAAAGCGCGGCCGTAAGCAACCGAGTCGGTGACCTACAAAGAAAATTGCATTAAGTGGGGATTGAACTTGAAATCTCTAGGTTATCTCTCCTCCCACCACTACACCACTTTCTTGAAGGTTAAGATTTAGTTCGTAATGAAAGATTTGATTTTACTACTGTGCTAACCCGCCGCAACGCGCGGAGGAAGTAAACCTAGTTTACATAATTTATGACTGAATTCCTAAGACGCCCTATTTGCGGTGCACACATATAATATACATATGTGTGGGCTCTCAAGGGGCAAAAGTAAAATTGGACTAATTTTATCGTTATTTTACTTATTTTGTGAAAATAACGTTAAAAACGTTGGGATTATCAACTTCAAACGATAACTTTGAGTCGGGAATTCCTTTGGAGCAGCCTTTCTATCGCAACTGAGATATGGGTAAGGTTTGTGTCCATTCTTTCCCCAGACCCTACTGAATAGTAGGAATATACTGGGTAAGTTTGTTTGTTTGTTATGACTGAATTCCTAAGAGCACGATATTTGTTATTATTAACTGAAAGCCTATTTGTAATATTGTTAACACGGACGGGTAATGTTTCTCTTTGCTAATATTTGGCAAAATTAGTCTGGCATCTGCTCTACTTTTTGTACTAAAAACATTTTTTTTAAAAAAAATATGATGATAAATATGTTCATCACGAGTAAAACTCATGCAAGAATATTTAAAAGAGTTATCTTGCATATGCACGTCCACCTACAATAAATGTAAATAAAAAAAATAAATCAAGTAAAATACTTGAGAATTAAGCAGTATAAAAATTGGAGAAAATTAACTTGAAGTCATTGACATAATCATAATTGTGATTCAAATAAGAAAAACTGTAACCGAAGGGGCTTTGTCCTAGCAGTACCCCTTTGCTTTCCAAATATAAGGTCATGGGTTCAAATCTCCCCCAAAAAAAATAGGTGTCCTTGACAGCTCAGAGGGTTTCCAGTGCGGTTTCCTCATGGGGTGGTGGTGGGGTCTTAACAAAGGTCATGGTAACTAGCCCTTGGTAACGTGGCCTGAAAATCAGTAGTTCACACGTTGAGATCAAATGTCGTTCAAAAAAAAAAAGAAAAGAAAAACTCTATCTTTGATAAGAGCCTCAACATTTGCTATGAAACATATCATTATACTTTTGAAAACATCTTTTTAGATGTTTCTAAAAACAGCTTGTGTGTAAATACGAGTAGCATGCCTCTCTAACTCTAAATCAATACGCAATTCAGGGGTGGTGGTGTTGGTTTGAAACTTTAAGATTCTTTGATTGTATTGCTGTTGGTTAATGGTCGTGTCAAAACACATAGGAAACCAAACCAAAGTATTGGAAAAGTTGGAAGTATGCCTGGCAAAATGGTCGGGTTGGGTCGGGTTAGGTAACGGGTTAGGGCGGGTTCGGGTCAGGACGGGTTCGGGTCAGGACGGGTGAGGGTCAGAACGGGTTTTGAGCAAAATCAGTTCGGGTCTAAATGTACTGTTCTTAAAAAACATCAATTTAATTTAACTAAATATGTGTTATAAGTAAATAAATAGTCCATTTGGATAATTTTTAGTAATTTTCTCATCAAATATGCTATTAATTATTCTTAAATGTTTGAATCCATTGCATTTACGTAGTTTTTTGGTTACCCATCTTGACCCTCATTGTGTTTAAGTGCTACCCATCTCAACTCATTCAATATTATGATGTTACCCGTTTCAACTCATTATACTACAATTGTTTACCCAAACCAACCCACTTTCTTTGATATGGGTAAAAATTGACACCTCTAGTTGGAATTCACTTTACATGTTGTTGCGTTCGAATTCTCGCATTAAGAGGTGGTTTCATCAAACACATAAGCTAACATCTACCTTAATTTGTATCTTGTATGAGTATAATACGCATGTTGTATATTCATATTTTATTTTTATATTTTGTCAAGTATGAATATACGCATGTTGTATATTCATATTTTAGTTGTTTACATTTGTAAAAGGTATTCGTATTGTTCATGATGTGTTATTACCTTTTGGTTATTTACGTAGCATACGACAATTTAGATTAATTAACAAAGACATGTTTTTTTAATTAATTTCTTAAAAGTGTTAAAGTTATTAAATTAATATTGTTAATAATCAAAATACTTATTAAAAATTAGTGCCGTTAAAAATATCACTTTAATAAATAATTTTAATATTAAAAATGAATGTGAATTGAAAAATATTGTCAAAAATATAGCATATTATAAAATTATATTCTAGATTTTGAAAAAATAATCGAATAAAGATTATTAATTTAAAAATAAATTATATATCATATGCAGCACTTTACTACATGTATAATTTATCTATTGTCTCGTGATGGTGGCCTAGTGGTAAGGGTGGAAATCTATAATGAAGGTCTAAGGTTCAAAGTTAGGCACCAACCAATTTTCCCCTTGTCACACGATTTACCTCCCTCATGTTGTCCGTAAGACCGGCCAGTGAGAGACACCCATGGTTGTAAAAGTCGTTAAACGCTAGTCGGGCGGCGAGGTACCTCCTAGGAATTAATCGGGATTAATCGACGCTAGGCGGATTGGAATTTTTATATGTAATTTTACAAATATTTATTATATACACACATTAATATCAATAATTTAATATAATACTTCAAATATATTAAAAAATAAACTTAAACATACTAAGTCAAGTACTTCAAATTACAAACTTAAACACAAAATTCAAAGTTTATAGATTGATTTCGATGTTTAGTGACAGGTTTCAATGTATCAGATGTTGAATTTGATGTTTTAGAGACATATTAAGTATTTAGGGTTGAGAAATGTCTCGAATAATCACTTCTTGTGTCATTTTTACTCAAAAAAAGCAAAAAAAACAACAAAAAAAATAGGCCGCTTAGGGCAAAATCGAGAAGGTTTTTAGCCGCCTAGCGCCTAGGCGCCGCCGCCTAGGCCGATTTTTACAATACTAGAAACACCTAATGGTGACGTTCACCATTTTTTTAGTTCTGTCTGTTATTCTAGTCACAGAGAACTAACTACATGTATAATATGACAAAGATGTTCATTAATTTAAAAAAACAAAAACCAAAACGAAACAAAAAACAAAAAGAAGAAGCAGTGTATCAACATATAGGAGTATGCATGAATTTAAAAAAAACCGACCCAAAACCTAAAAACCGAAAAGTTCAGACCGAAATAACAGAATCCAAATATAAACCGACGGGTTTGGTATAAGTTTTTTAAAAACCAAAAGTTTGGGTTTGAGTTTGGTTTTACTAAAATAAAAACCGAAAAAACTTAATGCATGCGTGTGTGTGTGTTAACTTTCAAAAATTTCAATAATTTATAAACTGTCTATTTTAATTTTCTTGGTTCTTGATACCAAAAGTCATATAAAAATCACATATTTTATTATTTAGGCTTATAATACAAAAAACACATATGATTTTTACTAAATTTAAAGATTTTTATATATGATTTTAAATGTTAAGTAGTGTAAACTTTAACATTTTTTAGTACAATACAATATTTTGGTATATTTTTTTAGCATAATTTTAATTTTTTTACAAGCATAATTTTATGCCCAAGTAGACAAACCGAAACCCAAATAGGTTTTAAAGATAAAAAAAAAAAGAACCCAAACTGGTTTAAAAGCAAAAAAAAAACTGAAATTTGGGTTTGGAATAAGAAAAAAACCGGCTCATGCATACCCCTATCCAAATATATCCTGATCAAAGAAAAATATAAGTTATCGATTACATGTAATTGCTAGCGAAACACATACATCACGTATTGTCATAAGCATAAAGAATTGAATAACAAAACAAAAAAAGATAAAGCATGCAAGGAACATGTACGATATCGTTCTGACTTCCGACGTCTGAGTTTGCATACGAAACTTGTGAAATTGAGGTACCTTTTTACAGTACAAATTATGAAAACACGCATTTGTGTATATATGTCCTACGGATGTGTTAATCGTATCCAGCTGTACACAACTCTACCCTTGCAATTTATTTTCTCAATTTCCTATTTTATTTTTATTTTTATTTTTATTTTCAGTTCATGTAAAAAAGCACGTTGCAATATAAATCCACAATATTGCTATGAAATACATTTTACTTTTACTTTTTTTTAATCAAAACATGTTAATTTTTTTTTAACAGTGTGATATGACGACACTCTGAACGGAATTTAAACTGTCTTCTCGTATTTGACACTCTAGAGCATACGCCTAAGCCTACTCCAGAAAAAACTAAACAACTGGAAAACTCTCTGACTTTAACTCAACAAATATGTCTCAGTCCGGATTCGAACCTATGACCTCTTATAGAAAGTCAAGGGGTAATCATTTTGCCAACATCCATAGTAAAGTTGCTCGCTAGAGAAACGAATGGAGTTCAATCCCGGCAAGAGAATTTATTTAGAGTAGTTTAATAAAAGTATGATAAATTTGTTGTTCCATGTTACAATAATCACTAAATCCTTTAGTAACATGGATTCTTATAAGTTATAGCCCGATATTTGTCCCTCAGTAAAAAACTCAAAATTTATGACATAATGTAAATTTAAAGGCAGGTGTAAAAATGAAATATATGGGACCCTAAGCCAGTCTTGTCGGTATATACATGATAAATATAAAAAACATAATGTCAGTAAAACATAAGTGCATATGCTCATACATTATACAATCCTCTGCTTAAAATTTAGGTTTTAAAATAAATGTTCATTTAAGTATACAAGACAAGCTCATGTGTAATGAGTGTGACCAAAACGCATGGTTTAGATACACAAGTTGAATAGGCCTAGTAAAATGGATAAGTCGGGTCAAGAAGTGGTAAGCATACTTCTTAATTCTTATAAAATATAGAAACACTAATTTTGTTCTTAAAGACCAATTCACATATTCAAACAAGAATCTTCATTAAAATAAAATAAAAAATAAAAAAAAAATAAAAAAAAGCTGCTTGTTGAGGAATGGAATACCGACACTAGGAAATTTGGGAGCCTTTGCAGGAAAACGAACGAGGAGGGTGTTTTGTTAGAGCCGAAGCCATCAACACTTACATGGTTCATCGAATGCCAGAAAACAAATCAGGAGGGTGCTTTGATTGCTACTAGAGGTGGCCAATAGACCCGGAACCGGTCGTACCCGAACCGGTGGATATGGGCGGTTCCGGGTTTGCAGAGAAGTTGGAACAGGAACCGGTTCCACCCTTAAACCGGTCAAACCCGAACCAGAGCCGGCCCAAACCCAAACAGGAATCGGCAAAAAACCAGTTGGAACCAGTCAAAAACCAGAACAGGAACCGTTTGAAACCAGAACCGGTTCCGGTTCCACAAAAAAACCGGTTTTGGCCACCTCTAATTGCTACACATCGGTTGGCGGATAGTTAGGTTTGCCAGAAAAGAAAGCCACGAGCAGAGGGACATAGGACTAGAGGAGGGTTTTTATTCTGATTACCAAATTACCCCATCCTCACTCGTTATATATTTACTATTATTCGTCATAACCGCTTAAAAGAATACTAGGTTACCCATATTAACCCATATCTTTATAATTAAAGTACAACTCGACCCAATTTAATGCAAATGGGTTAGGATTGCCATGCATAAATTTGATTATCTATTTAAAACCAAATCTAGTTACTTGCAGAGATAGCTATACCAATAAAGATTAATAAAAATTGCTTACATATACAAAACCCATCAACCACTCAACCAGGCCTGATTCTAGGAGAAGCTAGATTACCAACACAGGAGAAGATAATGTAGACGAAACAAAATTGATATTTTGTTATTATACCTGCTATAATTATGCTACAGGTCCCATGCACTTGTTGTCACTTATCGGAGTCAAGTCGGTCCATAGGAAACTGAATTGAATGTGTCCGGGAGCAACGACAATTTACTTGTGTATCCTCATTGTTCACATATCCGGGCTCGGCCAGGATTAAGAAGAGAATCTGACATCACCCACCCCTGCACATGGTTTTGACATAGTTTTAAGATCAGTGTGCATACCTTTGATTTTGTAACTGAGTGGTTGTTCTTTTTCTTCTGTTTTCTTTCTTTCTTTTGTTTTTGTGTATTTATAATAGTATTTTTGTGGAAAAGGTAAAAAACAAACACCAACTCGTAAAGGCAGCAAGATACACCGGTTTGGTCTTGATATTCATTTTAATTTATAATCATAAAAGCTATTACTATATACGCCCCATTTACGGTGTACACATATAATGTATATATCTGTGGGTCCTCAAGGGGCTAAAGTAAAATTGCACTAATTTTAACGTTATTTTACTTATTTTGCGAAAATAACGTTAAAAATGTTGGGATGATTAACTTCAAACGATAACTTTGAGCCGAGGACTTCTTCCGAGCAGCCTCTCTATTCCAACTGGGCTAGGGGTAAGGTTTGTGTCTATCCTTCCCTCCCAGACTCTACCGAAAAGTGGGAATATACTGGGTAAGTTTGTTTGTTTAAAAGCTATTACTATAATCTTGATCCAACTAGTTAACAAAATCAATGGCAAAAGACTACTCCAAGTGATGCCAGTAAAGTTTTTCAAGATTTGTTCAAAGTGGAACTCAGATTTTAGATTGGAAGTCTTCACGAGAAATTGCCCTCCAAAATAAAAGAAATATTAAATTGGAATCAGAATTTGTCAAAATATATAGAACTTGATGGAATTTGAATTTGTAATCTGTAAAGAGGCTAATTGACAAAATAAATAGTTTGATTTGTAAATTTGTTAAAGAAATTAGAGGGTGGTGGTGGCTGCGGCAGCAAAGGCGGCAGCGTGGGTGAGATTCCAATCCTTTAATTGATTTCCGAAATGTCGAATTCTGAATTTCCAAGAATTTGGAATTCATTTCAATTCTAATTTCCACAATTTTCCAACCAAACATATACGCCCCATTTGCGGTGCACGCATATAATGTATATATATGTGGGTCATCAAGAGGCCAAAGTAAAATTGCACTAATTTTAACGTAATTTTACTTAGTATGTGAAAATAACGTTAAAAGTGTTGGAATGATTAACTTCAAACGACAACTATGAGCCGGGACTCCTTCGGAGCAGTCTCTCTATCCCAACTAGGATAGGGGTAAGGTTTGTGTCCATCCTTCCTCCCTAGACCCTACTGAAAAGTGGGAATATACTGGGTAAGATTGTTTGTTTGTTTCCAACCAAACATCTTTTTTTTTTTAAATTCTCCATTCCAATTCCAACAAATTATAAACCAAACATTTAGACAATAGAACTCAGATTCTAATTCCATTGAATTTTAACAAACATACACCCCATAATGTGTTTGGTTATTAAGTCAGGTTTGGAAATGGGTATAGGTTTAAAATAAAAAATAGGAGAGGGAAAATGTATGACGAATTTAAAAAAAATATTTTGTTTTAATTCAGATTATGCATCAACTCACCATCTTTTTGGTGGGTTGTAAAAACATCTTACTTTTTGGATATATTACACAATCTACAAACCTACACCTAAAACCAAATACTTGTTTCTGTGAATCCCAAAACCCATAAAAAACAAACACACCCTAAGTTCGACTGACCTTGTTTCCCTTCTAGTTTTCTAAAGGTCAACATGTTTAACTTCAAAATAGAGACTAGTTTTGACAAAAAGGAATAAGTCACCACAACTTAACACTTTGGTCATTCTGCATGGGACTTTCTGAACCTAAGAACTAATTATGGGATTGATTATGGGTAGGCTAGGCACTTTATAACAACGTAAACTTCTATACACAAACAAACAAGGGTGTTTGTTATCCAAATCCAATATAAAACCGAAATTTGAATCAGGAATTCGAATTTTTTAATCAAGTCATCATTCGAATCAAATTATTATTTCAGTTTTCAAATTGAGCTAGAATTTGTGATTTACAAACTGATTTAAAAGTACATATATATTTTTTACCTATTTGCTAGTGTGTGCATGTTTAATTATTTTTCATTTGTTTTTCTCATAATTTGGGTTATTCAGATTAACCAAAAATTGAATTTTCGAAATTGAATCGGTTTTTCGAATTTGAGTCTGGTTACAAAATCTTCAGGTTCGAATAACTCAAAAACCAACCCGATGAACCCCAACAAACAAGCAGTGAAAAAATTATCAATTCACCTGTTCTTTAGCTTTGCTCTTGAAAGGTCCATACAGAGCAGAAACCATTTTATATGACTCTGCAACATGAGCTTGAACATCCGCAGGTGTTGGCAAAAGAGTTGAAAGATCGCTGCTTGTAAGTTCATTTATAACATGGTCGTGTTTTGATGACCGAATGATGTGGAGAAGCACATGAGCCTGAATTGCATGGAAGTTTATCGTAATTATGACATAATGAAACAAAGTACCCAACATGACATATGTGGTCAAGAATTCCTGTTCAATTTCTAGACCAACAGCTTTGTGATTGGTATGTTCCATACTATGGTTGCTCTCGATATCAATATTAATAAATCATAAAAGTTAGCATCCACCACTAATCATTAGAGGTGACATGATGAGCAAATCGGCAGGTTAGGTAACAGTTCAAAATGAGCCCAATTCAGGTTGGTTTTGACCCCCAAAGCACTCGTTATTTTTTTTGTAAATAAATTAAGTCTTATTATGATCACAGATCACAATAATAATAACAATCCAAATCTTCAAACAAAATGATTTGAAGCATTACATTAGACTTTGGGTAACTTTCGACCCGTTTGACACATTTTGGCTCATTCATATACTTAAAAGGTCAAAATTGCAATTTTTACATATCAACAAAGCTGATATTGACCTCAGTAGTTCTTTGCTCAAACAGTATGATGGAAATTGTCAAAGGTACTCACATGGAAAGCTGCTTTCAATATATCATCTGACTTTGCCTGGTCCTTTAGCACTGCATATATATTCCCTTTTGATGGATTATAGGACACTACATATCTCTCTTTCTGCAAAAATAAATAAATAAATAGCCATCAAAGTTCATGTGCATGCATGGACAGCACTAAACATCCACAGCACTAACTGAAAGGAAAATGGATACCTCAAAGACGGGCTCCACAACATAATATGAATTTGCATCTTGAAATGCATCCTTAAATCTTGAACCTGGAATCCGTTAATCAAATTGGTGATATTTTAGTAGGTAAATTAAAGCCCCTAATGATTAAAGAATCATTGTACACCTCGGAAGATAGATTTTCACGAACAATAATAATATTGACTTGCATTAATCATGACAATAAGAAGATATTAACAACTAATACCCAGAACAATCGGTCTGTCTTTGCACCATGGGAAATTGAATACTGTTTCCATCATGTTTCCTTCATGCAAAGTTGGGACACTCCCTGAAACATGAGCATAAATGAGAAGTAAACCATCATATAACATACTTCATTTTCTCTTTATTACAAACAATTTTGGATTGGTAAATGGGAGGTAAACTATCATATAACATACTTCATTTTCTCTTTATTACAAACAATTATGGATTGGTAAACGAGAAGTAAACTATCATATAACATACTTCATTTTCTCATGAATACAAACAATTTTGGGTTGGTAAATAACTAAGTGTCTTTTTTTCAGGAATCAAATAGATATAAACTAATGGAAGTAACAAAAACATTTAGAAATTGTTGGATCAGTTAATTCTTGGGTTCCCAAACAAGCCGGTTTAGAGCATGTGGATAGACTCAAACAAGTCAGTTTAGAGTCAGAGTCATAATCCTAGTTTAGTGATATTAACTTCGAGTGCAATCCAAGGTTTAGAGGTATATGTAAACACAACCAAGTCAGTGTTTTAAATTACCAAAAATTGTAATCACTTTCGAGTTAATTTCCAAGTGAGTTATTCACTAATTGTTTTGTTTAAATTTTGTTCTATTGATTCTTGACTTGATAAATATGAGTAGAATATTCAAGATCAACTAAATAAACTTGTGTATTTGGAAATGTATTATTGGAATAAGTTACTGCTAACTAACTGGCCATTTATTTACAACTGTACAAGTAAATCCCACTCATAGCAAAGTTGTTGGACATTTATTTACTGTTGATGTCAATTCATCTACAATAATGTTTGGTATTCTAATATCTTGAATGCCTTGGTACTTGTTTCACCGAAAAAAGAATCCACTAACTTTATTTAGTCATCCACATACAATATATTAGTACGAAAAACAAAAGTAATGATTCCTTACATCTATTGACCTTGGTTTTAAATTGGGTGCATTATGCGAAATGCGCATTATGGCATAAAACCACTCGTACAAGTTGACCTTTTTTTTTGTGTCCTACTGTCCTTCATGTCACTCCCACTATAGTGGTGTAATACTTTTTACAAAATTGTTTTGCTTGGTGGTGGCAATTTTGACCATTTGCATGTGAATTTATAAATTCAGGATCTGATTTATCTTTAGTGGGGTAAATAAAAATAGAAGACCTATAGAGAAAGGAATTAAAGATCGCCCAAAGTGTAACTCATTCTTAAAACCTTCTAAATCATTTTATTTAAAAGGGGCATTTACATATTTTCCCTTCCTAATATCATTATATATACCCAAGTAAAAAAGTCAATTATATAATTCCCCTTTTAAAAGATATTTACCCTCCCAAATAAACTAGTCAATTACATATTTCCCCCTCCCAAGGGGACATATGTAATAGATTTTAAGGGTTGGGAAAATATGTAATAAAGGTTCTCACTAGGGGGATATATGTAAATAATCCTATCTAAAAACACTAGATTAATTAAAATTAATTAACTTGTGTAATCATATTTGACACACTAACTTTTACAAAGAAATTAAAGATTTTTGACAAAACTTGCTAACAATCAACCAGACCCATATAAAAAAATTACATTTTGTGAACATGTTAGTCAGGTCACTCCTTTTGCCAACGCAAATTTTGTTAATAGGAATTTTGATATCAAAATCATACAGACTTTTGGTTGCTTTAGTAGTAAAGGGTTAAATTAGAAGGAACAAAAAGGCCTGGACTTTGAGAGTGACGTTCTAGATGCTTAAAAGAAGAACTGTGCTGCATGTTGTAAATACAAATATATAGGACTGAAAATATGTATGTCATTTGTCAATTACAAATATATGCTAACGAAAATTTTCGTTCAGTTACAGATTCAAAGACTATATAGGACTGAAAGAACCAAGCAGCATGCTACACCAAAAAAGCTAGTCAATGGAGCATAGGCAGATGAGCCTACAATTAGAAGAATATTTACCAAATTCTATTGACTGAAGTTTTCTGTGTAGGGTGAATACTGTTTTAACCCTAAACAGTTAAAACAAATAGCAATAGCATGAAAAATGACAAACAAAAGGCAAGTGACTCAGACTAACCAGTTTTAAGAAACGATTCTACTGCCACAGTGAACCTTGCTCGATTCAACGTATGCAACACAACAGATTTAACCTGCCAGATGAAAAGACAATGCAATTAACACCAAAAAAGCTAAAAAAATAAATTATTAATAAATATAAAAAACATTTGCCAGCTTGAATCACTTTACCTCACGGTAAGAGCTGAAAAGGTATCCACAAGACAGTAGAGCAAATGTGGTGAACAAAGAAGGATTTCTTTTCGCTATAAGGATGCTCAATCCCGTTCCCAACTTCACACAAAAAAAATGCATTTGATACAAATCCAACATAAGAGCAAGTGAATTAGCAGATCATTATTATCAAAACAAGTGACATGCAAAGTCAACTGCAAGTCTTAGCAGATTATCATACAATCACTTCATTTGTAAAAACAATGGTAACCACCATATGTTATAAAGCTTTTTTCTTGTAATAATGTTAGCTCCTTTGAGTGTTACATTTGCATGGGGTAGAGTACGAGCTTTCTATTTCATCCGTTGATGTTGGTATTCACCAAGGGCTAAAGTACATTCTATTTCATCTATTTCTGCACCACACTACCTTCTTTGGCTATTATTAATTAGCAATTTAGACTGCCGATTAATAGTTAGAAACTAGTATGAAAACTTCATTATTTGTCTGACATTACAATTTTGTGGAAATAAGACAATAGATGTAATCTTGAAGAAGCATAGCACATCACAATGCTCAGTTTGATAATCATTGCATCCACAGTATTTCATTCCTAATAAAGTCTGTGATGATAATTGTTATGATGTTTCTTTATTTGCTATGTTCCGATTTGATTTTTCGTGTAGGTTCTCCGGTATTATGATATTGATTTTCATGCATGTTATGATATTGTTGAGTTGGGGTATCTCTGTGTGCAAACTATCTATTTCATGGGATAGAAGTAAGATTATCCCTCATCTCACCTCCCCAAACCCCATAGTTGAGAGGGATTCCATTGGGTATTTAGTTTAGTTTAGTTTACTGGGCAAGTGCTGTCATATCATTGCTAAAAACAATAATTCAAGTCGCTACATAGATCATACCAGGTCTGCCACATTTCCAACACATTCTCCCTTGGCAGTAACATCCCCTATGTTTTCACCCTTTGCAAAGGCTTTGTATATTGGGGTACGGGTTGACGTTGATGTAACCGCAGCAACATTCTACAATCAAATTTTAAAAAAAAAACATAATTAGTTTCACAAAAGACATGTATGACTTCATAGACAAAGACATGAGATGATGAAAACAAAAACCTTTGCAATATTTGCAGCACAGGCAAGAGGCAGAAAGAGTTGTGGTGCAGCTGCAGTTGCCAATTCTACACCAGCACCCAACTCCATCAGAAGGTCACCAGATAGGCGAAGCTAAAAGAAAGTGAGATTAATCAGATTTATGGTCTCTAAGCTATATAAAAAACAGGTCAGATGTGATATTATAACCTTGAAACAGAAAATTTAACCTGCTTTAGATCATAATCAAATTTCTTTCCTTGGCGAGAAAAAAGCATTTTGCCAATGCGCCCAGAACCATCCTACATGTCAGACATACAAAGAGAAACAGATTTTATTATATAGAAAACAGTCCTTTCTTGCCATCGTAACTTTTAGCCTATAAAGTTTTTCCTGATTCATTTTCGGATCAAACTTCCTCAAAGCAGGTTTGGAACTAACATCAAAAGTATGAAATATCTACCAATGGTAGAGATTAAATTGCATTCTAGAACATTTTAAAGGCATCAAAGAAAGAGGAAATGATGGGGATTTACAAGTGAAGTTAACCTGACAAGGAGCAACAAGTAATACTCAAAGAAATATAGAACATTTGACCATAAAAATTAGTATCATTTCAGATAATGATATTTTAAATTTAAAAGAGCAAATTTCATTTCAATAATGTTGATTATAAGTGAGTCAATGACCTTTCCAGCACCATTTTAAAGATTGACCAAAATAGAACTGTATGCTTAATATTCATCATTACCTTGATAATCCAATTAATAGCTACCGCACCAGGCATAGCTTGGCTTTTAGAGACACCAACAGAGTGTAGAAGTGCTTGTGTGGTAAAGACGCCCATTGCTCCACCAAAGAAATGCTACATTTAACATAGATGCATACATACATTATTATCAAGGGATTATCAAGATAAAAAAGGAGGCCGTATTTAACACCACATTGCATAGTATCTATCATATTAGATCATTCATCCTTTTGATTCCAAGTTGTACCTTTAAAGCTCTCCATGTCATGTAGGGCACATATGAAGGACTAACACTGTCAGGAAAGCCTTCTGGAACCACATAGGAACGTATAAAGGACATCAACTCCTGCAATGCATATCTAAATTATTTAACAGAAAAATGTATACTACCCTGTGTCAATGGCTAATGACAGCACCAATATTTTCACATCATATATGCATGGACATGTTAGTAAATTACTATGGAGTATGACCCTTGTTTTATGCATGAATCTTCCACCAGTATGTGATAACTTCACAAGTTATTATTTGGCTGTTCAACATAAAAGCTACTTTGAAGACTTATTTCTGTGTAATTCAGCTTCATTTTGACATGTGCATTGTCCTTTGTTTTTCGTTTTCCATTTTCTTAGTCTTGTACGGTTTAACCAAATGACTGAAGGTAATTTTCTACTCTGTTTATTTAAATTTATACAGTGAAGGCGTAATTAACTTCTTTTCACTTGATCTGCTCTCTGTGCTAAAATACGTACAGTATTAATACATATAAGCTAAATCAAACTAATCTTTCATAATTTTCAAGATGTGATCACTATCAAGTCATTAATATAATTAGTAAATACCAAAGGCTTATAGCCCAGTGGTGTACCTCTCCCCATGAGATCGTTCAAAACCCGCAAAAAAATGACGGTGTAGTATCATGAGTACATTAGATTGATGTTAAAAAAAAGAAAAAGAAAACAATATAATTATATAGCGAACCAGCAATTTCAACATTTATTACTGTCGATCCTTTTCTAAGCTAAAAGGACCAGTATCTCTAGCTTTATTTTATTAATTTCAAGAGATGCAGCATGAAATACTCGCACAATTTCACAACAGAATTGAATATTTCAAGTAATAATGCAATTAACCAAAATTAACAGTCGTTTAATAGCTAATTAAACACAAATATTTCAGAAAATACTAGCACATTGAAGATAACAAGGTAAGATACAATTCTGGCGCACACACACTTTACATATATCAGCGTAAAAAATGAGTGTAAAGAGAGAGAGAATAAAAAAACCGACATCCGCAGGGGCTTTACGAGACTGCAAGCTAACGGTACGGATCGAATTGGAGCCCTTCGTGAACCTGTTCCCATCGTTCTGCGCTATATACTTAAACCTACGGCCATCGATCTCCTCGTAACAAATCAATCTCAAGCTTGCATCAACGAATTGCTCTTCAACGAGACCATAGCTCGTCGCCTCCGGTGACCTAATTTCCGACGGCGCAATCACCGACGGTGGAGGAGACGATGCGAGGTTGGCGGAGATTCTGAGTGTTTCACGGACGAGCAACCGAGCATCTTGAGAAGAGGTGGCGGAATTCGACGGCCGGTGGTCGAACTTCATGGTTGAGAGACTCCGGCGAGAGTGTGTGTGTGTGTGTGTGTGTGTTTATGAAGGAAGTGCGTGGAGCATTGTAATTAACGATGGAGAAGGCTGTACAGGTGGCTGACAATTGGACTTCTTTACCTTCCAGCGGAGGTTCGGAGAGATTCAGTAACTAAACGATTTTATAGGATCGGTGGTGGCGAGTTTTCTTTTCTTTTTTGTTTTTAAAGCCAATTTTAGAAGAGTAAATTACCGATATGGTCCTGTATTTCATAAATTATTCATATGATCTTAAACTTTAGATATCTGTAACACATATAGTTCTTAGGTCACCAAATTACTCTTACATAGTTGGCCAAATTACCCTCACATAAGGACAATATGAGTTACAAATTTTAAAGTTTTGGACTATATAAGTAATTTATGAAACCTAGAGACATAAATTAAATTCTTACAAAACACAGGGATCTATCTCAGTAATTTACTCCTTTTAAAAATTAGCATTTTTTTTCACACGTCTCGTATAGCCGTGTAAAGAGACAATGGTTAGGTGTATACGTCTCATATACGCCTCATATACTATGAGGACTATATATAGGTCTTATGTGAGGTGTATACTAGATCAATCATTGCTTAATCAGTGTGTGTCAAAGGTGTATATGTAAATAACCAAACGCTTTATTTTTAGGCGTTCAAAAAAGTTAACCTTCTTTATAAATAAAAATAATAATAAATGATGAATCGAGTTATTGTTTAGAGTTAAAAATTGTACAAATGTTTTATGTTGTATATTAAGATTATGTGTTTCAAATACTTTTACTTTATTATATTATATATATTAAAATCCATTAAAATGAATAGTAGAATATTATTATTATTATATAAGTGCGCCATGTTTATTATTATATTATATATATATATATATTATATTATTTAATAGTAGAATATTATTATATAAGTGAGCCATGTTTATTATATATATATATATATATATATATATATATATTATTTAAGTGTTCGATACATGTAGTGACGTTTTGAAAATTTAAACTTGGACCATCAGAATATTTTTACTTGTAAAAGTAGTAAGTAGAAATAATGTTCTTAAATTTGAGATACTTGGTTAAAAAATTTAAGTTTTTTTTTTATAATTCAAACGATTGATTGCCAGTGGTATGAATTTTGTAAGTAATTTTTCTATTATTTTTATAACATATTTGTGAGGATTTTATACGATTTTATGTTTCTATAAAAATTTGTCTAAAGTTCGTAATGAGATATTTGATTTAGCTATGTAACTTATGCTTTTGCAAATGATGTATAATAATCATTCTTGAGAGGGTATTTTGATAACCCGTCGCAACGCGCGGGGTGAATAAAACTAGTTTTAATAAATTATACATTTTAACTTATATTATAGAGATTATATGAACTTTTGTAACATGCAAACATCACACCCTGACCTTTTTGGGGTGTTATAGCCATTTTGTGAGTGTTATAACACATAAAAAAATGGTGAACGCCACCATTAGACGCTCCTTACCGACCGTTCTCACGGCCAACATGAGAGAGATAAATCGCGTGACCCAAGGAAAATTGGGTGGCGCCGGGCTTTGAACACTAGACCTTCATTATGGATTTCCACCCCCTTACCACTAGGCCCTCATCGCGGGGACGTTATAACAGATAAATAACAAAAGAAATTAGTTTGTTATTATTTTTTTCCACTAATCAAAATATTTTCTCTCATTTTCAAGTCTTATTTTCACACAAAACTAATACACATTTTATAAGTATCACTGGATTCCTTACATGACACCATTTTTGTATCAGTAACACAAAACCACTACATATGGTAGTGTTAATTGGTTTTTTAAAAAGGAAACTCTAACACCCATTGATCATACTCTTGCCTCCAACTCTTAAGGAAATATCCTTCAATCAAATGGATGTAAGTGTTAATCATGCTTGATAGCATGTTGTTTTGATTTTAATTGGAAGAATTTATGTGATGTTTTTAAAGAGAGACTAAACATATTTAAAAACCGATATCGTTGTTTACAGCTATATCACTGGAAGTAGCATCATCTCATCGCTATAATACCATTATATTGCATGTCCTTTGATAATTGTTTTTGATAATTTTTAATGTTAGAAACTAAAAAAAAACAATCCGAATTAGAGATTCAGATATTTAGATTGACTCGGATATTCGGATAGATTCGAATCGGATATCCGTTTTTCGTATTCAGATCAGGTCGAATATACAAATCTTGTATATTCGGATCAAATATATGAAATAAATGCGAAAAATGTGAATAAAACATGTTTATTCGGATTATTCGGGAGTTAAAATAAGTTTTTCAGGTTATTCGGATCAAATTAGCAGATTTTTAATTCGGATCGAGTCGCGCTTTGAGTAGGGTCTAACATTCAAATCCAAATACACCTTATATGAACCGATGAACACCTCTGTATATAAACCCGAACAAAATCAAATGCATGAAAGCATTTGATCTTATTAGATCACCATTATTATGAATCTATAAAATGTTCTAGTTAGACTCTAATTAAAAGACAACTAGTCAACAAGTGCTAAAAATGCCAAACTTTTCAACTATTTTTTCCGATTTTAAAGGCTTTTACACCCTCTATATCTTCCATTAGTTGGGTAGCATGATCTCGCATTGGCATGTAATAAATCATATAGTGAATAGTCAACTTTTTAAGTTGCAAATGCCTCTAATTTGGCGATAATATCTATTATCATTGGTCTTTGAATTTGAAAGCAAAAAAAATTAATTCAATATTGCATCGGCATGTATATGATATCAAAATTTGAATCAAGTTAAGTTACATTAAATTATTTTTTTAAAGCAATATCACTCAATAAGGATTAGTCTATAACTACATCATAATAAACTCAAAGGGTGCACTGAGTATTTGACTTAACTCCTCCTTTACGTAGAGTACAGAGAGGGCTGGATCGTTTTGATATCACACATTTGTACAAGAGTATGCTTTTTATGACTTGAATTCATGACGTTAAGGTCACAAATTTTAATAAACTATATATAGTCTAATGTACTATTTTGATTTCTTGATTCAAACACTTTATAAATTAATAGTGAAAGTAAAAAAAATTATTCTAAAACCTAAACTAATAAATAGCTCTAAACATATATATAGATCATTAATAAACATAAATATAGGTATTAATAAATTATAGAAAGAGCTTTATAGATTATATATGGTTAACTGAAGCAGACTGATTAATGAAGATTATGTCGTAAGATCAAAAAATATCTCTTTTAAAAGGAGATAAAAAAAAACAGTAAGGTATGTTTTGTAATTTTAAGCAAAATTAGTGACCAGAATTGAAACAGTTGTAAACCATCAAACTAAAATATTTTGGTATGGACTAAATATTAAAAAAAGGGACAGATGAAATATTGAAATCAATCAGATTAAATAGTCAAACCTATTTTTTCGTCTTCTCATTTTGATTTGTGTAATAATTAGAAACAAATTAATTTAAAAACTAAAAGAGTTGGAGATGCGGAGTGCACCCCTGTTTAAAATTTCTGAGCTCCTAACTAAGTGGGGGTCAAAAGGCCACGCCCCTTGATGGCGATCCCCGAAACGTAAACGAAATTTACTTATTTATTATGATCGGAATCGCCTTGACCCGATATTTTGACCCGCAAAGTTGCCCACCAAAACCAACCGTTATTAACTGTCATGTTGTTGGTTGGTGTTAAACACACAAACTTAATACGCAGAAGAATTTTTTCGAAATTCGTATCACAAACAACTCTATTGGATTATCATTTAATCAAGTTTCTTGAATTCGAAAAGGTAAAAATATTGATTTCATATCCGAAAGATTTCTTGACGAATTTCTTCAATAGTCTCGAGCGGAGGCGTAAATCCCAGAGCATCAAATTCGACAGAACAGTTGAATCTTATTTTGGGTGTCTTCGTACCAACACGTTAAAAAAACAAAAAAGAAAGAAAGAAAATTGAGTGAATCTAGACCGTTCTTTAAGTTGTCGTACTAAGTAATTAAAAAGCCTTAAAAATGGTTGAACTAACATGACTTCGAGATTAATGGCAACTCACGAATATCACAAGGCATTTTGGTGTGCCGACAAAGCCTTTGTAGTTGAAAATGATGACTTTATGCTATTAAACGGCGCCATCTAAACCAATAAATTTCGAAATTTATTTTTTAAGGTTCTATGTAAAATGAATTTTAGAAGAGTCAAATGATTTTAGTTTTTACTCGTCTTTTAATATACATTTTACATGTTTGTTTAAAAAGTTATGTATTATACTTGTTGAATAAAATAATGTTTTAAATAATAAAGAAGTAAAAATAAAAATGTTTTATATAATAAAGAAAAATAAAAATAGAGGATAAAATAAAATTTTAAATCTACATATTTTTAATAAATAAAGATTTATAAGGATATATGTTATGTTCTTAAAGCACTTTAAAATTAGTTTTTCATTTCTCTCTTATTAATATTTATATATATATTTTTTTTAATTTTGTTTGTTCTCATGTTTCTACTATTAAGTATTAAGTAAGTAATAATTTTATTTTATTTGGTAATAATATGATTATTTTATAAGTCAGATTTTTTAAATTTATATAATACATCTTTATTTAATTTAGTTTTTCACCCAACTAATGTGAAATATTACAATTCATCTTATTATGAAGCCTAGCGTCCTTGTGGCACACTAGTCCAACCCCTAGCCCCTAGCTTTGATATCGTTTGTAACAACTCAGAGCGGTCACATCAAGATATTATTCGCTTTACCCCTGAAAGGTTGCTCATTCAGGAACTCATGATTTTGTTTTCACTTGACAAGTTGTTTTCCTATGCAAATATGTCTTGATAGGAAATGTATCCGTCTCTTTATAAAGAATGTTTTATTCTCCTCTCAAACGAAGTGAGATATTACAATTAGGGCCCTTATTGTTCGTTTTACTTCCGATGGGTTGCCCAAAAATACAAATGTTATAACTCAACATACTGCTATTGCATGCATTTTAGGTTTACAGGAATGACTTTTTTTCTACTTGTTTATTCTCCCATCGATTTGGGTATTAGGAGTAACCTCTATACTCGTGTGCAAGTTCAAATTCACCTCTTTTGAATGTCAATTGTACTTGCCATAACAAAAAGTAATATACCTTTTTCTTTTCAGTTTACTTAAAGATATTTTGTCATTTGAGCTCAGGATTAAAAACATGACCGATATTTTTACGATTCTAACCTAAATGATATTTAAGATCATGAGCTAGAAGAGCTTTAGTCATTTGATACTTTTAGTCATGTATGGATCAAACATTCAAAAGGTCTTATATGTGGACGACCAATTGATCACACTTCATGGTAGGATTTTTTTACTTATTATTATTATTGGAACACCAAAATTTTTATATAACCTGTAAGATTTGAACTTACGATCATTTGGTTAAATCATATGCCACTAAAATAGAATGTCTTTTCTTTAGAACCATTGCTTTTTTGTTCCTTTATTCTTGAGGGAATTGGATAAGAGATGGACCTACCAATCCAACTTGAAACGTTTATGACACAAAGTGGAAGTGGTGTGGTGCCCAACAACAAAACTATTTCTCATCTGCCGACCGTATTTTATCGGATTTCAACATCAATTTATATTTTGTTAAATTATTGTTTCCGTTTTTTTTATTATTTTTTCATAAACCCGTGTTTGACAATGAAAATGTCATTCTTTCATAGTCAAATAATTTGAGATGACTGCACCTAATAATCTTTACAACAAAACAAACAAGATAATTAAATCGGTTTAAGTAAGCAATTATTATATTTTTGTTTGAAATAGGTAGCAACATAACATATAACGAATTGAGATGTGTAACACAATGGTCAAGATAGATAACCTAAAAACTATAAGAATAAATAAAATAGATATAAACTAATAAAAATTATCAATAATATATTTTATAATAAAATTACTAAAGATTATGCAAATAAACTATTTATTAATTACAATAAATTTTAACTTTAACTAAATTGATGTTTTTTTAAAAATGACTCATTTAGACCTAAAATGATTTTGCTTAAAACTCATCCTAACGGTCTAACCACACATATCTTAAACTGAACTAATTCTGGCACGTTATTCAAACCGTCTATTTTGCCAAGCTTAAAGATGACAAAATAAGTTTGATCATCCAGATAATTTTGTATAGGTTCAGATGTTTGATATTTTGTTAGCATATATAGAAAAACTTTTAAATAACCTCATCAAATATGGCTAAAATTATTATTCAATAGTAATTTTTTTTAATAGAATGATTTAGAAATATGGCTATAATTAATATTATTTAATGATTATTTATTTTGAATAGAATAATTAGAAAAATGTATGTCTAAAATCACATTCGAGGTGGTTTAGCCCCATCAGAAATGAAGATAACTTAAAACCTGAGTCAACTCAGGTCAACTAGCTGACAATATATACAAATATATACAGTACTTTGATAAGATATGTTGAGACTTGTTTAACAAAAAATACATTAAGTAATTTTATACATTTATATAATAATAAAATTTAGAGGCTAGGTTTTATCATTTATCTTTTCAGCTATATAAAACATAGAAATGTCATGCTTAAATAACCAAGCCAGTTTTTTTTTTTTGAACGACAATTTGAATCATTGACAGGTCATAGACCCACCCGATCATATCCACACCCAATAGGAGGAAACCCACCGTATGGAACCCCTATTTTGTCAATGCCATGACTTGAACCCATGACCTCCTTAATATCGAAGCCAAGTATTAAACAAGTTATTTCCATGCTTTATATATGCATTAATCGTGTCGTTTCTAACATCTTAAACACGATACATGTTTCGACAGCCCTAACATCAACTAGCAACCCATTAAAAATGAACTTAATTTGAATCAATCAAAAGGACCAAATCAGAGCATTTATAAACACCTTGTTAAGTAATGCATCATCATCTAATTATTTGATTTCAAAATGTACAGAGCAGAATATAAACCCATCAATCGTGTTAAACACGATACGATACGATTCGTTTAGAGACTAACAGCCCTTGATTTAAGCTCCAATTCTCCTTCCACAGCACCATTGTCGATTCGTCTTTCTTCCTGAAAACCCGTCATCCATGATATAGTTCAATCAATAGCCAAATCTCATGTGCAGCTCAACAATAAACGTGGTAAAAAAATGTCAGGCATAGGTTCTGGTTGAAGCTGGTCGGTAGTTGAATGGGGATGGGTCAATCATCACGTTTTTGTTGTCTTTAATAATTATTAATCGGTTAAATATGACAAACTCTAAAAGAAATATGTTTACATCAATAATATGTGGTCTTTATATTTTTTAAAAAAGGAGGTTGTATGCATTATTGACGGACTGTCAGCAGCTTTAAAAATAGTGTCATTTAGGTGCAAGGCACCCTCAGGATCATTGATGGAGCTTGACCGGAAAAACGGAGGGGCTGAAGGATTTTTATGAAGAAAACAGAGAGGAGCGAAGGATATTCTGACGAAACACTACTAAGTCGACAGTTCTGACCCGAAAAACAGGGGGCCGGGGCACCCCCGGGCCCTTCTTAATCCCCCTCCTTGCTCAGGATGCAAAGAGTGAGCATTGGGTCTAAGCACAAAATGCTTAAAAAGCCAGGTCATAACTATACATTTTTTAGGAGTTTTAGACATAGGGCTGTAAACGAACCGAACGTTCAGCGAACAGTTCGTGAACCGTTCGGCGGAAAGTTCGTTTATGTTCGTTCGTTTAATAAACGAACGAACACGAACAAGAAATTCCGTTCGTTTAGTTAAATGAACGAACATGAACAGAAGTCGTGCTCGTTCATTTGTGTTCGTGAACGTTCGGTAACATGTTCGTTTACGTTCGTTTATGTTCGGTTAAGTTCATTTATTATATTTATTTATTAAATGTGTTGTTTATTTTTAATTTTTGTTTAATACCATAATACTTAAAGGTATTTTTAGTTTAATAATATAATATCTTAATTTATATATTTATAAATGATTATCTCAATTGCTTGAGATTAAAAATGTTGATTTTTATTATTTAAATAATATGTGTTCGTTAGCGTTCGTGAACAAGCTAAATCCTTAATGAACGTACACGAACAAGAATTTTCGTTCGGTAAGCGTTCGTGAACCGTTCGTGAACAAGTTAAAAGTTAAACGAACGAACACGAACAAGGACTCGTTCGTTCGGTTCGTTTACAGCCCTATTTAGACATGTTTTGGCCATGTTTAAAGCTAATTTAGGATTATATAGGCTGGTTCCAACTTCCATGATATTTTTTAAAGTTTCAAATAAGTTTAGCCAAAATTTACAAAAGTTTGCTAGCGAAACCTTAGGAATCTGGTTCTCAATAGTGAAACCTTAGGATTTTGAGCTTTAATGAAGGATTTTTACGATCCATTGGGTGTTCTTGATTGGAAATTATATGCTTAGATTCAAGATATATGATTAAGTAGTTGTTTAAAAAGCTCGCGGCTCGAATCTTACTCGAAAAAGTTCGTTAAAAACGAGCCGAGCCAAAGCTCGATTTTTAATATATATATTAAATTACACACAAAACACATATTCTATTACACACACAAACATATAAATATATTTATATATATTTAATATCTTATACGATAACTTTAAGATGATCAACTTCAAACGATAACTTTGAGTCGGGGGCTCTTTCGGGGCAGCCTCTCTATTCCAATTGGGATAGGGGTAAGGTTTGTATATGTCCTTCCCCCCCAAACCCTACTGAAAAGTGGGAATATACTGGGTAAGGTTGTTATATTTAATATCTTATACACATATTTATATGAATATATGTATACTATATATAAATACATATATATAATAGATTTTATATATATTAGGTTATATATATATATATAGGGAAGTGATCTATTGCTAACCTTAGGATTCATCAATAACCTCACCATATTTAATGATCAAATTACAAGATGCTGATCTAATGGTTAATATTTAACTATAATATAATAATGTACTTGATTTGAAAGAAAAGGGAATAAGGGTATTAATGTAACTTGTTATATTAAATACTTTACCCCCTCTTTTTTTACACATCCATAACTTTTTTATACTATAATATTTTTTTATGAAAATTGCACCATTTTACTCGTCTTATTTTTCTCTTTAGTTCCGCTATAATCTTGACTAGGTTTTTTTATTTTTTTTTGGATGTTCGTATT
This sequence comes from Mikania micrantha, assembly GCA_009363875.1. Classification (NCBI taxonomy): domain Eukaryota; kingdom Viridiplantae; phylum Streptophyta; class Magnoliopsida; order Asterales; family Asteraceae; genus Mikania; species Mikania micrantha. The sequence goes on from CM018693.1 coordinate 36,631,976, forward strand.
TACACCAATGGAACAAGTATAAAAATAACAAATTATTTGTAACGAGTTGTAACGAATTTGGGTTTACATTGTTGTAGAATAAATAAGGGTCACGTTTAAGAGTGTAAACGAGCCAAGCCGATCCCGAGCTCGTTAATTACGTTATATTCTTGACTAGGTTTTTTATTTTTTCCGGATGCTCGTTAATTACGTTATATTATTGATTTTGTAACGAATTTTAGTTTTTAAAGTATTAAAATGTGTTTACAATCTTGTAGATATAATTTTTAAAGTATTAAAATGTATTTACAATCTTGTAGATATAACGAATTTTGGTTTTTATCAACAAAATGTTATAGTATTTTTTTTAAAGTTTTAAAATGTATTTACAATCTTGTAGATATATTTTTTTTAAAGTATTAAGATGTATTTACAAGGACGAATTTTGGTTTTTATCAACAAAATGTTATAGTATTTTTTTAAAGTATTAAAATGTATTTACAATCTTGTAGATATAATTTTTTTTAAAGTATTAAAATGTATTTACAATCTTGTAGATATAACGAATTTTGGAGCATCCGGAAAAAATAAAAAAACCTAGTCAAGAATATAACGTAATTAACGAGTTTGGGATCGGCTTGGCTCGTTTACGCTCTTAAATGTAACCGCTAATTATTCTACAACAATGTAAACCCCAATTCGTTACAACTCGTTACAAATAATTTGTTATTTTTATACTTGTTACATTGGTGTAAATACAAACATCCGAAAAAAATAAAAAAACCTAGTCAAGACTATAATGGAATTAAAGAGAAAAATAAGACGAGTAAAATGGTGCAATTTTCATAAAAAAATATTATAGTATAAAAAAGTTATGGATGTATAAAAAAAAAGGGGGCAAGTTAGTACATAAAACAAATTACTAATATACCCCTCATCAGATTTTTTGAATAATGCCATGTGTCACCTTCAGATTGGATGTTTAGAGTTAATGGGTTATTGCTCTAAGGAAGGGTTATAATTTGATCACAATCCTATATATATATATATATATATATATATATGCATGCATGTAAAGTGAAGGAGAAAAAAAACGAGCTGGCTCGTGGCTCGATTATAGCCCTTTACATGTTACAAAATGGAGTATTGGAGTTTTTAAACCTACAAAGTCAGGTTTGTGGCTATGAAGGGAAATTTCACAGTTCCACTTGGTGGACTAGAACTGCTGACTGCGTGTTATAATTTTATTGTTTCAAGGATTTTCGTGATGGAAATCGCTGCCTAAAAGAATTGAGAGCAAGTAGCTGCACTTTGGTATACCATAACTTGTATATTGTGTTGTTTGGTTGGTTATTATAACGGTATTTGTGTTGACTCGTTTCTGTAGGTCGCAAAGTTATCTATGGATGCACATCAAAATTAAGGTTTTTACTTTTTAGGCAAGCAAATAGTAGTTGAACATTAAAACCTTGGTTTTAAAAAGTGTGAGGTACGTTTTCATCATGGCGTGTTATAGCAACATGATTATATGAACCGTTTCATCTAGTTATCAAGGTACACTTCATTAGGTCATATTTAGGTGTAAAGCTTACAACTGAGTGTGTGCATTCTAGGGGTTAAAGACGCAGGCTTTGGCTGACTGTAAAAACAATGGCGTCAGATTCCTAGCTCGATAAGCTTTGGGCGAACAAAATATCATTTGATTTCGAGTATAACTAATTTCTATTTAATTAAATTTAGAGAAATGGAAAAAGAAGAAAGCGTACCAATGGATTTGTTGAATACAGGTATCTTTTCAAAGCATCATCTCCATAAAGAATCTTTGCACCAGTTCCTGGCTTGTCAACAGATCCAATCGCCTCTTCATCAACCACCACTGCATCAATTCCTTGATTGGGAGGACTAGGTACCTGTAATGTGCCACTAAGTAAATAGTATCCTTAAATATGTGTGTAATGTGTATCAACAACCGATCATTGACAAACAACAGCCAAAATATCATCAATTTGATGCATAACTATAAACAGGCATGTAAAATCTTATTGTTTTTTTTTATTTCTATCTGTTAGCATTAAAATGAAACACAAAGTGACCCATTTTCATGCAAACAGGTTTGATTTATGAATATCAACGAGTTAATACGACAGCAAAAACTAAACTATTACAGTAATCCAAATCTTAGAATAGAATGATTTGGAGGTTCTATGCATTAATTATACACTTTTAACAACTTGTGAACCAATCCAACCATTTGACCGGTTTGAGATAGAACATAACCCAAAACAACCATTCATAAGTATATGGGTCAAATTAACACCTAACATAACCAAATAGAATTTTCAAATACCTCAAACATAGAATCCACAAGAACATTTTCTAATATGGATCTTAGACCTCGTGCACCTGTATTCTTGGCTATTGCTCTCTTTGCAATCAATCTAAGTGCAGTATCAGTAAAATGTAACTTTACCTAAAATACAAGGTGGAAATATCAAGTAGAAGCATTAATTAGTATGATGGAGATTAAAGATTATGCATATGCCATGTGGCAAACAAGAATTTACATCGTTCATGGCAAACATCCTTTTGTATTGCTTCCCAAGAGCATTTTTGGGCTCCGTTAAAACCTGTCAGCAATATATAAAAATAAATAAATTAAATATTAATTAATAAAGAATATAAGGATTAACCTAATATTCAGTGTGAATAAGAGAAGGTGTTTTCCTTTTCTAAAGTGTAAACACTTAAGTACTTTTTTTTTTTAACAGAACACTTAAGTACTTAACCTTTTCAATATGCTATCCATGTCCCCCTTCTAAATTCTTTCCACTTCATGTTATTTATCCTTGATATTTAAGGTCAAATTCATATATACATATACATACAAATATAAACACACACATGAAACATACATTAGGAATTTTTTTTAAGTATTTCCCATACGTTCGGGTTTTTTTTCCGAATTTGACTCTTAGTAACTCTTATGTTCGAAGTAAACATATTTTACAAACCTGAAGAAGTTGGTCCTCATCTAGAGCAGATGAACTCACTAGAATAGGAAATCGACCAATAAACTCAGGAATTAAGCCATATGCAACAAGGTCACCACTGTCTACCTGGAGTCCAAAGCAACTTTTATCATCACTTGAACCGTTGTATAGAGTGTTCAAATTGTTCCATATAACCATGAAGAAATGTTTCTTACAGATTCTAACAATGAAGATGTAATCACGGCATTGGTTAATCCACCACCTCTCATATTAGCCCTCACTGGTGCTCCAAACCCAATAGATGAATCTTTTCGCCTGGGACAAAGAGGTCAAGGGTTCAAAAAATTACAACTAAGAATATATATTTACTTGAATCCACCAGTAACCAGCAAGCTAAGTTAGGAAATGTGTGAGGCACGCTTTGGCAATGTGGTCCTCGAGCAGAGATGAAGGCACGCTCATCACGCACATGAGGCGAATGCACATTAATGACATAAGAAAGGCACACTAGTTTATAGACCATATTACATACATAATACACATTATTATACATTTAACAGCAAAAACACTAACATATGTGTCAAGGCATATCACAAGTAGTATAAAACCAACCATACAAGTCTATGTAATCTGGTAATAACAATAGCAAATCAAAACTTGGAAGAAATGAGGCTCATGTGTCTAAAAGTTAAAGGCTCAACCAGAAGTCATCTTCAATAGTACCCTTACAAGATTCTATCGAGAGTAGAGTTTTCACAAGGAGTTCGAGGTCTCATGCTGGAATTGCGGTTCAAGAATGGAACAGTTACAACTTACAGGCATAGAAAATTTAAAGAATAATGGTCATGTATAAAAGAAGTGGCATGCTTCTTCAAGAAGGTGCTAAAATGTGACGCCTTAAAGCACCTTGCGTACATGCAAGGCATTGGGTGTATCCCCTCACACAAATGTTTTTTTAACACTTGTCACAAGTGAAGAGTACATTACATACCTCTCAGAAATGGTTTTTTCAAGATCGATGAATGCACCACCACATATAAAAAGGATATCTTTTGTATCAACCTGCAAGAAAACATTGCAACCACCATACGAGCCGTCAGTATTCAATCTCTTTAAGTTTACTTCCCAATTTTAAAGTCTTATTTTTACCCAGTTTTCTAGATAATTATTAGTTCGATTGTGTAATTAAATTAATTTACCAGTTTGAGATATAGTGGTATAAATGGATTTTAGATAGCAATTGATATAGGTTTCCTATTCATATTTTTAATCATTAATAAAACACAACATAATATTTAGTCTTCTTCACAAATATAAATGGTCATTTGCAACTTTGTTAACGAGGAAATAGGAACTACAAGACAATAAGAGACGACCACTGTTTAATAATCAAAGATAGCCCTTGCTTTAAAGGGTGACATATATGTAACGTCGATATCTGTATTTGCACAAGTGGGTGTCTAATACAAATCAAATTGGGTTATTTTATTGTTCAACTATAACTAAAGAAAGGTTAAATAACTTCCTGTGATTTGAGATCTAAGCTTTTTCAGAGTGCGGGTTCACCGGAACCCACCGCGTCTCGAAGCGTTAGTAGGAAAAAAATTTCGAAAGGCTTAAAAGGTAGTGTGAACTCATTAATATTTTATGGGTGAATCTTTACTGTAATTTTCCCCCAACATTTTGTCAAGTTGAATGGATTAAGTAATCATTGTTAGAGACTTCTCGATAATCAATTCTTGGATTTATATAAGATCATGTTAAAATCACTTTCCGAAATCAATATTTCTTCCCAAATTTTGTTTTGGTTTCGGGGCATTGACAAGGAGCGCGGCCCCTTTGACCCCTATCCGTTGGTTGGCCAGAGGGACCGCCACAAGGGCTCAGTCCTTCTTTGGACCCCCGCCAGGGGTGCTGCCCCTAGGTCCCTGCAAGGGGGCGCGGCCCCCTTGACTCCCGCTTGATCCGGAGCTCAAAAATCTTAAATGAGTGTTCACTCCGCACCTCCGAACTCTTTAATGATAATGTTTTTTTTAATTATTGACTTAATATATCACACAATTATTACGTGATGAACATTACAAGACCCGAACAGTCAAACCGACCAGGAAAATGTTTTTGTTCGGTTCTAGCTAATTGAAGTGTCTAAAAATAGTGAACACTGGAAAAAATTCCTGGATCCACCACTGGCTATTGCCAACTTCATAAATTGTTGTGTGCATAAAATTTTTGTGTGTGTGTGTGTTATTTTATATAGGGTTAGCTAAAAAGGAGAAAAATTATAAAAAGTGTATGAAGAAATCTAAGCCAATGATTTTTAAGATGAATGGTTGTAATTATGCCACATCATTGGAGAGAATTAAGGGAGAATTTAAGTGGTTGGAGGGGTATAATGGGTATTTTAGCCATTGTTGACTTTTTAACAACTTTCCCCTATTTTTTTAAACGTTTATAACTTTTTTATACGTAATTTTTTTCAAAAAAAAATTACACCATAAAACCCCGCATTTTTTAATCTTTTCAACGAGTAAACTATTGCTATATAAAAAAAACCGACGTGAATTGATGTATATGAATTTTGTGTTTTATGGTGTTTTCTAGATGTTCATAACACTGAACACAAAAAACATCATAAAATGTCCAGCTTTGATCTCATAAATATCCGAACAACATAAACACCACAAAATGTTAACACCATAAACATAATAAAATATCTCGAAAAAACACCATAAAACGTAAACACCAAAAGGCTAAGTTAAAAAACACCATAAAATGTCCTGTTTTATTTTCATTAACAACTGGATATCATAAACACCATAAAATAATTCGAAAAACACCATAAAATGTACAGATGCGTTACAAAAAACACCATAAAAGTGTTTATGGTGTTTTTTGTGTTCAAAAAACCATAAAATGTTTTGTTTTAGTTCATTATCTTCTGAACATCATAAACACCATAAATGTTAACAACATAAATAACTTGAAAAACACCATAAAACATAAGCACCATAAAATGTAGAGATTTTGTTTAAATAACATTTGAAAAACACCATAAAATGAACAGTTCGTAAAACTCGGTTTAAGTCATTATTTTTATTTTAAAAAAATATATTAATATTATACTCTTTAAAAAGGTAACAAAAACGCTTGATTTTATGGTGTAATTTTAAAAAAATATATATATTAACGTACAAAAAAGTTATGAGCGTTTGAAGAAATGAGAGAAATTTTGCATGTTACTTGCATGTGACTTGTATATGTAAGTTCATTTTTTGTTTTGACATGTTTACCCTTCGGCTTCTAATCCACATGTCATTCTTTTGTGGCTTCTTAGGCTTTTTAAGGTTTTAAGCCTTTTTAGAATATCCTTACCCTATATATATAATATGTATATATATATAATGTGCTTCCTGGTTTTTATGCTCTATCTTTAATATGACAATTTGCAAAAAATTCTGACACTAGTCATTCATGGCTGCAAAACTCTGGATCCAAATTCCAAAGACAAGAAAGTTGCATGATAATCCATGGTTATTGAGAGATGTACTCATTATTGATTATAAAAAAAGACATTTGTGAAGAATAAATGCAATTTAAGAAGCAAAACAGACAAGAGCAATAAAGGTCAGACCTGGATGCCATCACCCTGAGGTTGCTTTCGAGCTCTATTATCAGGAACATTTACAATCTAAGAAAACAATCGCAATTATTTTAAAACCATTTGACAAAGCATAAAATTTCAAACTTTCAAGCGTGACACAGAACAATAAACAAAAAAGTATTTATGCATAAAAAATACTCACAGTTCCTTCAAGCATTTTAAGCAATGCTTGTTGAACCCCCTCTCCAGACACATCCCTGCCACTATTTAAACTTTCAGCCTGCATACATATTGAATTATTCACCGGAAAAGTAAATATAAATGCACCGATGTCTTCCTCCATAAATCTTAAAAAAAACACCTTTTTAGTGATCTTATCAACTTCATCTATGTACACAATTCCTTGCTGAGCCGCTTCAACGTTGAAGTCAGCAGCCTTCAACAAAATACAAAAAATTATCAACAAAAATAACGGTAAATAGAAAACTGCAAAGCATAACTTCAATTAAAAATTGCACTTGCTAAAAGAAAATTAGATCCCATCACACATTATGCACATAAAACAGTAATAAGCCATCATATGAGTCCAAGTGTTTTAAATGAGTATATATGTTACAATAGGATCATGGAAACTTTAATAAAAAATAACATGCCTTCTAGAAATATTATTACCTGTAAATGTCAAGTTAGTATACAAACCACAATTTAGTGTTTCCATCATGTAAAGGTTTTCTTTTGGTTGATTAAAGGTGAGTATGCCATGACATTCATCTTATAAGTGATCACTTAGAAAAGCTTATCCACACAGGCTCACATAATTATGTTTACAAGAATATATACTTACCACAAGAAGCTTATACAATATGGATTCCACATCTTCCCCAACATAACCTGCCTACAGAATTTAATAGCATTACAAATACATATACATAGAGTGTTTCGGCACAAACATGATTAAGGTGCAATTATCATCAAACCTGCCTGTGTCAATGTAGTAGCATCAGCAATGACGAAAGGCACATTAACCACACGAGCTAAGGTTTTGGCAAGTAATGTTTTCCCTGTCCTTTCAGTCAAATAAATCACATGATGAAAAAAGTCCGAATAAAAACATATAAATGGCAACAAAAAAGAGTAATTTGACTAGAAATTAAGGATAAGATTTTTAAAAATTAAATCAACAGTAAAATGCATCTAAAAGAGTGATAACCTGATCCAGTTGGACCCATTAATAGAACATTGCTCTTCTCTAGTTCAACATGATCAACATCTTGGTTTTCAGTTCTTTGTGATGAGATATCTGTACTGGTATCACAGCCAATTCTCAATGTCACAGTATTAGAAGATAAGATCATTGATCAGCAAGAACCCAAGACAGGTCAACAGGGTATGTAGATATACAATATATGTAACAAGATAATATACACACACAATATACGAAACTTTGTGTGTGTGCGTGCGCGATCTGTAGCTTTGGAGGTCAAATAGGTAATAAAGGCTACATATTCTATAAGATATCAAATTCACAGCAATAATTTCTATAACTGTCATGATTTTTATGTATTCTATAAGATACCAAATTCACAGCAACAATTTCTAAATATTGCACAATGCACATTGCTACGCACACAGAGCACTATCAAGTGCGACTAGTGGGATGTTTGTGTTTATTGCTTCCTATGAGAGGTCAAATTCATTGCAATGAATGCTTAACAAGAATGAAATACTCACTTTCTATGCATCGAGGCATGATAAATTCTCTTGTAGTGGTTGTAAACAGCAACTGAAAGCACCTGTCACGTTGCAAAATTTGTATCAAGTTACATTACAAAGCAATAATGAAAATTAAACAGCAAAGGTGAGCCCATTAGGATAAAGTTACTTTGTCACCCACTCACCTACTTAGTCTGTTATTAGGACGGTATCAAGAAACAAGAAATCAAAAGTTGAAGAAATTCAAGTTATACCCACATAGTTGAGTTGAATTGGTCAAACAAGAAAATGCACATATTGTTTTTGCAAGTACCAAATCAACCAGATCATGATGAATACTAATTCAATCCTATGTAGTCGAAGGGGCAAAAGGTGCTCGTTTAGGTGACCAGTCAAGGCACAGTCATATCGCCTTGCGAGGATTTTGGCAAAATTCCACAAAAGAAAATAAAAAAATATGAAAAATGAAAAACAGTCTAAACAGGTTTGAAACATTTAAAGCTAGTCTGAGACATCTAAAAGACTAAAAATGTCATGGAACACGTCTAAACCAGCCCAACACCCCTAAAAGTTACATGTTTATATCATTCTCATTAGCTAAAAAAGCCCTTGCTTTTATGTACCTACTGTGTAGGCATGCAGGCGACAGGCTCACCCTTTGCACCTTGACTTTTAACTACCTAGTTTAATCACACACCTTTTTGGCTTGTTCTTGGCCAATTACAAACTCATCAAGGCCTCTACATATCTCCTTGGGCGTGGGCAAACCTATCCCCAACTTGGATCCACCCCACCACCCATCACCCCCACCGCCATGCTCCACCGGCTCCCCCGCCACTCTACCATGTTCCACCGGCTCCTCCGCCACTCCACCACACTCCACTGGCTCCCTCACCACCCCGCCACCAGCATTCACCACCTGACCATCCGCCTTATCCCTACCACCATATGACCTCAACTTCTCCCACATTTTAACACCTACTTTTGAGTTTTCGTCACCATCAATAGCAATAGCCCCAAAATTTCCTTCCTTAACCCTCCCAATCTCAATAAAACTCCCCTGAAGAAGAGGCTCCAGCTTAAAAGGCCTAAAATAATAAGCAGTTCTACAATTAGGGCACATGTTTAGGGCATGGTAAATACCAACATCGGAAGTGAGTGACAGCGGGCGATTTGAAAACAGTAGGGTCATATTCTGCGAACATCTAGGGCAGTTAACTTGGGCTTTGATATGATCATACTTGTCGGAGCTTCCATCCCATTTGTGCCGATTTTGTTGAAACCCTAAAAACCCAAATTTGAAATTGTTTGATTGATGAAGTGGTGAGGGTGGTTTGTGGTGGTTCAACAGTGTGTAGTGGTGGTAATTCGATGGTAAACAAGTGACTGATATATAAGGTATCTTCTTCTGCTTGCTAAGAATCTTCGATTTCGACCTCAAGATCGCAAACATGGCTACTCTGCCTCTTCGTCTGAAGAACATAACATAAAAAGAATGCACGCATATGAAGCAAGATCAGTATGACAGTACGGGACAATGCATGCGGCGTGTTTATATGTTGCGGGTATATAGATGTATTTTGACTAAAACTAGTGTGTGGGTGGTGTTGATCTAAAAAAAGGGTTAAAACTTCTTTTCTCTTTTTTTTTTTTTTTTTTTTTTATTGGATTTGAATATTTATTTAAATTTAAGTGATAACAATACACTAAATTTAATTCGAATAGTTTGTCAATTAAAGTTATTGTTTAAAACTATCTTAGCTATTTTGGTATCTATGTAGATATTATCACATAATACGAACATGGTTTTATCACCAGATGAATTAAAAGTCATGAATCACACTTTCCAATCAAACTATTTGTAGTTCAACCAAATGTTTAATCGGATAAAATTCAATTCGCACAAAAACAAGTATGAAAATCGTCTATGTCTAAATGAACAAGAGAAATTTGATCAATCATGATTTCTTAAATATACGCGGATTTGGAAACTACCTCCATGCAGTTTTCAATTTTTCTTTTTCCCAAATTTGCCATCAAACTTATAAAACGAATTTTATGTCAAACTTCGATAAATCAAATTTTCGATTGGTTTTTCAACATAGCAACGTTGGACCCCGCTATCCGGGGGCAACCCCAATTAAATTATAAAACTTTAAACAAGTGTGCACCCCACACCCAACTTTTTAAATGAATTTCATGATAACGTTAATCGACAAAATTAATCCAATTCCACTAAAAAATCTAACATTTAACTTCTTGCTTTGTTACTTTCGGCAATGTGTTTGGGTTATTCAATGGTTCCAGATTGTAAAAAGACGTCATGCATCATGGACTGGACTTGATAAAGGATATATTAAAACAAACAAAAAAAATCGTGAGTCTCGCCATGACAGGAAGTGATCATCCTCAAGTGTAAGAAGAATGATATATGTTTGAAGAACAATAAAGTATGAGAGAGATTAAATTTAAGAAGAAAGAGAATATAATGAATGTTTTTATCTTAAGCAAATAGCATTGTTTATAATGATAGTGGCTTAGCATTGGCATATTGTTTCAAGAAGCTTATAATCAAGCATTTAAGTTGGACTTCATCACACAGGCAGTGTCATTCTTTTAAATGTACGCATAGTTGATCTTTTTTTTTTTTTTACTTCTAACATGACTAGTTTGTGTTTTTTGTTGTGTTGTTATGGTTTAGAAGTTAACCTTTGATGTTTGTCATTTTGGATGGTTTGATATTATTCATTGATATCCGATGAGCAACTTGTTTGTTCTAGTCATTCAATTTATTCTTTTCACTTTACACGGTCTATATATTTCTAAGTGAGTGAGATAATTTTTTAAGTGTACCCTTTCATGCTTTTTTTTTTGTTTTAAATAAGTGGCGGAGCTTGAGAGTTAGTGAGGGGGGGGGAATTTACAAGACTCTAAATACATGTTAAATTTTTTAAACGAGGGGGGCGAAACCCGCATTTTTAACTAAAAATAACCTTTTGGCCCGAAAATTTACATTACTGGGGAAAAAAATAGGGGGGCGGTCGGCCCCCCTTGTCTCACTAAAGCTACGCCCATGGTTTTATGGTCTCCTGACGTGGTTAGAACGCATGTCCCCCAATTGCAGCTTGGTATAGGCGTTCGTTTACTATGTGGCCCTAGTTTCTCATCCCCTCAGTCGTGGTTTAATATGTTTATTTGGCATGATCATTCTACGTATTTACGTGATTATTGTAGTTCATTCTTCTAAATTTGGTTTATCAAGTGTGCAGGACTTTAGTAATATATCTAACACATGTATTATTGTATTAAGTGACAAATTTTATACAAAAATATATGTAAAAAAAAGACAAATCTTGTACAAAAATAGATGTTTTTATATTTATATACGAAATCTTATTTTTTTTATTCTCTCACGTTTTGTTATATTTATATCAGTTTGGTAGTAGAATTTTATTGTCACACAAGTATATCTTATTAATACTAGTGTTTGTTAGATCCTATAAATCTGAATAGAGCTCGTACATTATTGCTTATTAGAGCCTAAAATCAACAAGATAATTCTCCAATAAGTGATTTAACGCCTTTTAGTTTTTATATTTTTAGTTTAAATGGTTTCAGTTCTGGCTAGGTAAAGATGGAACTAGTTCTAGTAATTCTGGCTCCGATTATGATTTCCCTGAGAAACCAAAACCACATATATGTCGGTTTTGGCAGTTAGTTCTAGTTCCAAAAACGGTTTTTTTTTACGTCTTTAGTGATAGCTTCTAACCTAGTACAAGTTATTTTTTAGGCCAACAGAACAATTATAAACCCACTTTGATAAAAAAAAAAAAAACAATTTATATTTTGCCACAAACTAGTATTGGCAGGGTAAAGAAAGTGAAGGTCTAAGAAAGTCCTATGGCTTATCTCTACTCTTAGAAAATAGACCAGAAAAAAGACTCCCAGCTTCAACACACACAACAAACCAGATGCACAAACAATGTATATATTGCCACATACAAAGGCATTAAACACCAAGAAATGTACATAAAAGTGCATCAAATCATTGTCCTACAAATGCTTTTATTTGGGCAAGTAATAGAAAAACATCAAACTCCTCCACATGCTGTTGTAGCTTCCTTCCATCCTTCACATCACCTGAAAGAGGATGGACAACATCAACATTAAACTGCATCCATGTGATAGAACAACCATCTCTGGTTAAAATGACATGTCAATTTTATCCTTAGATCAGACCAACACCAGCATCACTTTGCTTACACATTATCTGTTTATGCTTTAAACCAGATCAATCGCGCCTCCTTATTCACACATATTATCATTCACAATACTACGAAATTCCACGTTGTGCGGGCTCATGTCCACCTTAGTTGTTGCTTTCTAGCTAAATAGTCAAAGGCGCAAAAGACTAGCCTGTCACAAGCCCCCAGAAAAAATAGCACAATAATATACGCATATACATAGATACATGTATTATGTATATGTATAATGGCATAAAAAAAGTTAATGCTATTCTTAAAATGTAATAAAAACAAAATATATATGTCTAAAAAAAACTAATACTATTCTACAAAAATGTAATAAAGCCGTAATATATATTACTTTTAAATCATTGTCAATAAATTAAAGTAACTTGAACTCTTTCATCTCACATTGCTAAGAAAACTATCGTTTAATTTTGTACCTTTTCAGGCCTATTTTCATATTCAGTTTGATTTTGGAGCCAGATTGAGCCAAATGCTTAATTTGCCTGTACCTCTACGCTTGATGAGGAAGATTGTGTTGCTTATTTTCAAAGAGCCTAGTTCTTGTCTTGCCTGAGCACCTAGAGGCGCTTGCTCACCTTTGTCTAAACAGGTTGATTTTAAGTTGGGACATCCTAAGTGCAACTTCTAATACCCCCATCGACATGTTAAAAGAAGGGTTAGCCTGATAACCTCATAAACAACTAAAAATGATGATGAAAGTGGATAGTAACCTACAACTTAATGCTTATAAAGCATACATACTTCTCATTCTTCTATCTATGTACTCAATAACATACATGGCAGGATAACAAACCTACGATAAAAACGACCGAACATCAGACGCTATGAATTGAAAACAGCAATCCAAATTATAAAAAACACAGACTTCTAGGATTCAGTAAATGTAAGCCAATGTTAAGAAAGATGCACAAAATAACCAATAAGTCAAAGTCAAACTAAAAAGTTCTTGTATTGACGAGCTTGGAGAAACAAATCCAAAGACTGGGCATTGCATAATTTCCTAAGCTTTCTGATGCTAAAACAAGTATTAAACTATTCTAAAGAAACTCAAGCTATATAGGCTGGACATGCATAACGTTGAGATGTAGTAACAGGGGCAAATGTGGCATTGTAGAACCGGTGTAACATGACACCGTGAAGAGTTACGTGTTATATTTGCATCCAACATTTAAGTGATATTGTATATTATCAGATGACGAAAGGCAAACGCAAAATAAAGTAATAATATAAGGATTTTATTTTAGGATTTTTAGCATGAGCCGAATTAGGACAACAATACAAGCAAAGTGGAAAAAATAAATAAATTTGGTTCTAAATATTAATGATCTAAATTTCTTTGGAAGACAAAGAAGTATGAGAAAGATAAGTTGCAAGAGAAAAGATGAAAAATTTTATCAGCTCAACTATTTTAGTTATTTTCCTTTTAGTTTAGGCTTTTTTTTTATGACTGAATCCTAGAAAAAAGGAGAGTAACCCCTCCGGAATTCAATTATGCTATCTGTTCAATCCATTTTTTGATTTATTTCATCTATATCATGGACAGAACAGGGGAGGAATGAGGATACACTTTACAACATGATTTTGAATCTGAAGAGAGATTTTAAAAAATGGCATATTTATTGACTTTCTATTTGTTTGTTAATTTCAGGAATATTCCCGTTCTAACTAAGAATTGCAATATCCGAACATACACACTTTGTAGAATCAATTGGTCTTCAAAATGTTCATTTGAAAATATTTAAACCCTTCTTGATAGTTGATACCATTGTGCGTACTTTTTCGATCCTAAAGTGTGCATTACTATTAGAATTTAGGTTAACTTTGCCACCGACCCAGTTAACATAGTTCCACAAGCAATACTTATTGTCTTATTGTATAGATAATAGCTTTATCTCTATATTTTTTTAAAAAAAATTGATGATCTTTAGATAGCTAAAAAAGAAACAGCTGTAGCTGTAATATCATTGTTCTAAGAATAATTATATAACTTTTCTATTAACACATACATAATAATCAATAAGTTGAATTGAACTGCCCAAACCAAGCAAACCAACAGGTTTATACAGTTCATTTCGCGGTTTAATAATTCGACTCACGATTTGGTACTTAAAACAGCCTTTTCACCTTTGTTGTTTATTGTTTTCCGATTTTCGAAAATCAGTTGTAGATGTGTATTCATGAAATCTTTAATCTATAAAAACTTGTTCAAACCATTCAAACAAAACGTTTTAGTAATTCATACTAGATAGACCCTTAAGCCTAAAAAAAATAAAGAAGCAAGGTACAGCATAACAAAACAACAAACCCTAAAAAGTGAAAAAAAGGGATAAGAATCATGAATTGACCTTAGATACGAAATCATAATGAGGGATTTCAGTGAGATTGCGAAGATGAGTGGTGAGAAGGAGCATAGATCTTGTTGTAAGCAGTTTCACCGACGAGATAGATGCCGAATGCGACGAGAGCGATTCCGAGGCCAGGAGTGGCATGCCGGAACTGATTTGTCAGCATCGGATGCTTCCTCCATTCATCTCTCCTCCTGAAGAACTCGCCGGTTGGTCCGAGTGGTTTCGCCATTGTTGCTGATCGATTAGGGTGTCGTCGGTTTGCTTGTCTCGTTGGGTATACGTATTACGTCGTACGAGTGCGAGTCCGAGTCCGAGTCCCAAGTGACCCTTTTATCAGGGCCGGGTCAGATCATCCCACCATCGTTCAGGCCCAACGCCCCATGAACGAAACTACGAAAGTACCAAGTTTTCGCTTAAAGTTTGTATCAAACCTTTTTTATTTTTTATAGATTTCGATTACTAATTAAAAAAAAGTTATTTGGGTTATAATATTCAGACATAACCCTCATCATCTATACATTATATTCATGTCACATATATTATGTGTAACTTGCTCTTAATGAAACTAATTTCGACCAAAGAACATATGTTTTATTATATAATTGTTTCTTATTTACGTTTTAGCCATAATATCTGAGTGTTTGTAACTTTATGTTTTTCTTCAATATATTTAGTCATTTAATGTCAGTGACAGTTGTAACATCTGTACATATTCATGATGTAATCACTAATGTTATGCAATCACAATACATGTATGCAGACGATCATGGTATCATTGTACAATATTTCGTATGTTTTAGGAATTTTATCGTGAGTGATTATGTATACACTTAGTATTTAATTGTTGTCAAATACTCTGCGTAATAACACTATTGTAATATATCGAAACAGTGGTAGGTTGGTGGCTAATAAGGCAAACTGGACTCTACGTATGCCCTATACATAAACTGTGTTCGGTATATTGAGATAATGTTAGTGTGTAGTATAGAGACGAATAGTAAAACCAATAAGCTATTAAACAAAATCATAATACGTAAACGAGACTTGGTATCATTATGGGTGACGATCCATAAAGATATCTATGTCAAACTTATAATTACGAGAAAACCTTAAAAAAATACAAGAAATGACCAAAAACGTATATACTTACGGGCATGCACGTAAAGATATTCGTTTACGGTTCGAAATGGACGCACATTACAAAATGCGTTAAATATTATTATGTATTTTTACAATTTTGAAACTCGTTAAATGAAACCCAAAAAGATGCAATAAAACTATTTTTAACAATAATATGACGTTCGCGTAATTTACGTAACGGAACGCGCAAACGAGAAACCGAACGAGCCCGAACACGCGGGAAACCACCCGGGCTATTTAAGCCATAAACCCTCTCATTTATGGCTCATCAACCAGCCATTTTTCTCTCTCTCTCTAGAAAATCGGAACTTTCTCTCTCTACTCTCTCTCTAGAAGAACATCAAGAGATATCATTCATTTCTTGGTGTCTACGGAAAGCCCTCGAGATGTACAACAAGAACGTACAAAGGACAGGAGCTTAAACCATCTCATTCGACCTAGAATCGAGCTTGAAGGTTCGGTCCTAAAGGGTTTCATAAACCCGAAAACTTTGTTATTTTTAAATCGGTTTTTGGCTCTTCCCACTCCTGAACACAGCTCGAAACTAACCTAGAACTACTTGGGGAACCTTGGATTAAGGTTCTGGAAGTTGGTGAGATCTAGATTGGAGGCTGGAGTTAGTATCGATGGAGATAGTATCGACATAAGAACAACAAGTGTTGTTCTTGTGTCGATATTGGTAAGTTCGATGGGGCGTAGAATCGACCAAGACCTCATCGATATTACTAGGTTCGAAGGACCAAGGGGTTTGGAGCTGAGTTGGTCGTCGATATTGGTAGATTCGATGGAATAAGTTTGACAGAATGTAAGAGGATTGACATTGCAATATCGATGAACCCAAAAATCTTAGCATTTAACCTTTGGTGTCGATACTCATGCATCAGCCCTTAACCGTCGATACTAATAATGTAACCCTCTCCAAGTGCCATGAACCTAAAACAAGTCGAAAACAATCAAAAACGAGCTGGTAATGGAACAATAAAGCACAAGGGGTCAGTATGGGTGTTCTTAGCCTTGGCCGATCCTAAGTGCTTAGGCTTTTACGTACAACCCATCCAAGTTTAGTCTATTTCGTTCATAACCTATGTTAACATGATTAAATGATAATTAATGAACTTAACAAGGACATAATGAACATTTCAAGGTTTGTACATGATTCATTGGTTGTTTGAACTCAGGATTAATACAGGTTACACTCACAGGTTTACAAACGGTTATCTTTCTGAACTTATATTTTGATATTCATAAACTATATATTTTTAAAATATTTAAACCTATGTATCTCACCAACTACTATTTGTAGTTGACAGATTTTCTTCACATGTTTCAGGTGATCAAAGATAGGCACGGGACATGGACAACTAAGGCGGCCTAATTTAAGATAAAACAAGATCAAGAAACAAGCTAAGATGGATTTAAAAACACATTTAAATCCTTGTTGTTCAATTATATTGTCTGTTCTTATTTTGCAAACATTATTTTTGAGGTCGGTTAGTTGTATTCTTTTGGTAGTTAAACATGGTCTGTAAACCTTACTCTAATCATATGAAATCTAGTAATTCATTGTGGTTGTTCATCATTAATCTTGTGCATTGAATCAACCGATAAATCGATTAGTCGTCACCGTGCCGTGGATTCCGCACCCGGCGCAGGGGTGTGACAACAGTATACACGTAAGAAAGTTCATTAAATGTCACATTTCTCGATATCTAAGACTTATTTTTGTATTTTTTTTATTATTATACTTTTTAAAATCCTTATACATCGCTTATGAGATATACTAGTGTTTCTATTTTACTTTTCAATTTTTATAACCAATATGTTACGACGAGTTTTTTTAATTGTACTACCTCGTAATAGCACATTGTTTTTGGATCATACACCACAACACACAAGTAACTTTGCTCGTTTTAATTATATATTTTTGTTTTTACAAATAAATAATAAATTAGTATATAATCTATACAACAAATCTAATGATTAATTAATTGAATCCGAGTAAATTACGGTTTTGTCGTATGTGGTTTAAATATTTTAACTATTTTAACTCAAAACATAATCTTCAATCAATGCAGACCCTATGGTTTAAAAAATAACGGTTTTGGCCCCTAACCATAGTTAGGTTTGGGGGTCAAAATCGTTATAATAGTTAAGTTTGGGATTAAAATCGTTAGTTGTTTAAACCACATGGGTTGTATAGATAGAATATTCTATTTTAGTTGAAATAGTTAAAACACTTAAACCATATAACCCAAAACAGTAATTTACTAATTAAATCCTAATGCTAAATTTTTCATTAATTAATCTTCATTGATGTTATATCACAGTCCTCCCTCTCTTTCACAATTATCACCCTTGCATATATTTTCGTTTTCTTTTTCACTGGATCACCCTTCACTCAAAGGTGAAAAGGTTGGATTTGTATGCAAAGTAGTTGAAGCAAAAATGATAAAATGTATACACAGAATTAAATGTATAATTTTTTAAAGGAAACATTATATGGTAATGTGAATAATAATCTATAAAATAGTGTAAAAAATTCGTATGATCTTGTAGTCTAATATCATTGATGATTGTTCAAAACTAGATTTGACAATCTTAACCCAAACTAAGATAAATGAGTTAATTTGGTTAACAATTATTGTATTTTTTTTAGTTGAAATAGATAGCACTATAACATATATCGGGTTAAGATGAGTAACACGTTAGCATAATGTTGGTCAAGATGTGCAACCAAAAAACTATGTGAAATTGTGAATATAATAAATTCAAACATCTAAAAATGATCAATAATACATTTGATACGAAAAGGGAAAACGTTGTACAAATGTAACCAACTTTCAGCTTTGTTCCAATTAGGTCATTCATACTTTTTTTTGTTCCGATTAAGTCACTCATACTTTTTTTGTTCCGATTAAGTCACTCAAACTTTTTTTTTGTTCCGATTAAGTCACTCGTACTTTTTTTTTGTTCCGATTAAGTCACTCGTACTTTTTTTTGTTCCGATTAAGTCACTCGTACTTTTTTTTGTTCCGATTAAGTCACTCATATGAGTGACCTAATTGAAACAAAATTAAAAGTACAGTGATCTAATCGGAACAAAAAAAAGTATGAGTGACTTAATCGGAACAAAAAAAAGTATGAGTGACTTAATCGGAACAAAAAAAAGTATGAGTGACCTAATTGGAACAAAGCTGAAAGTTGGTTACATTTATATAAAGTTACCCCATAAGAAAATCATTAAAGATTATTTAGATCAACCATTTATTTAGTTGACCGGAATCATAACCGTTTGAAACAGGAACCGGTTTAAAAAAAAAAAAAAAGGGTTTGGGTCCATTCACCTTATCCTATGATTTCCTATGATTTGTTAGGTTTATCTCATCGGAAACTGGTTAATCGAAGAACTCTTAAAGTCATGCAAACAACTGTTCATTTCTCAATGATGATTTGTTATTGTTTACATGAAACATGTTCATCAAATAACTGTTAAAGTTGGATGCAAACAACTTTTTTACTTGTCAATGAATCGGAATCTATCTATTCTAATAAATAAAGGTTTCTAAGGACACTTGTCATGTTTCTAGAGCACCTCAATTTTGTTTTTTCCCTCATCTCTCTCTCCTATTAAATACATGTTTTGAATGAAGGAAAAAAAATATTTTTTAATACATTAAAAATATATTAATATAAAAAATACACTTTAAAAAAAACAAATTATTATAAAATACTGAATTTTCAAAAAGAAAATTAAAACAAAAAATTTAAAGGAACAAAATTTGAAAAACTATAGTGTTTAAAAAATAATATAATTATTTTATATTAAAAAATCATCTTATATTGTTTAAATTTTTATTGATAATTATTTATTATATTTTTTATTCTTCCCGTGTAATACACGGGGTACTAACATAGTAACTAATAAACAAGCAAACATAACCAGCATATATATTCTCAGTTTAGAGTGGGATTTAGAGATAATTGCAAATCTTACGCTTACCTTATATAGAATCAAAGAGACTGCTTCGATTATGCCTGAGAAAATAGGCGGGTTGGGTAACGGGTCAGAACGGGTTCAGGTCAGGATGGGCGCGAGTCAGAACGAGTTTTAAGCAAAATTAGTTCGGGTCTAAATGGATTGTTCTTAAAAACATCAATTTAGTTTCTTAAGATGTGTTATAAGTAAACAAATAGTCCATTTGGATATTTTTTAGTGATTTTCTCATCAAATATGTTATTAATCATTGTTTAATGTGTGAATACATTGCATTTACATACTTTTTTGTTTACCCGTCTTGACCCGCATTATGTTTAAGTGTTACCCATCTCAGTCCATTCAATATTATGTGTTACACATTTCAACCCATTATACTACAATTGTTTACCCAAATCAATCCACTTCCTTTAGCATGGGTAAAAATTGCCAGCTCTAGTTTCGATGGAGACCACCGGTGTTGTCAAAGAATCAGAATGCGATATATTGTTTAAAGGGGTATTAAGAATCTTAATGTAAATTATTAATCAAATTACAACCCTTCCATTGGCTTTGGGTATTGCACAGCCTCTACATAGTAACCATCAACCTCCCTCAATGATAATCATTCTCCTCTCTCATGACATGAAATGTCTATATGAGATCTCGAGCTGTCTTTTGAAGTACCTTAATAATTCATGCGAACTATGTGATAACTATCATTTTCTTGATAGTGTTACAAAACAGGTCTTAGATTGTTTTAACATTGGTTAGTCAATTTGAATTTTATCGAGACGATTCGAGGTATCTAAAAATATATCTTTGGATAAACAGTGTTTCCACGTTTGGTGTAATGGTATATTTTTAGTTAAACAAAAGGTTATGTTTACACAAATCAGTCCAACAAATTTTGACTACATCTATTCAAAAATGGCTTGTAGCCAACCATTACCACCTCACCTATACGAAAAAATTGGAGGTCAAATTTCTTCACATGTCATATTTCTTTGTAAATTAAAAACTTTAAAAAAAGACATGTATGTTGTTTGGTTTATCTTTTATTTTTGTTGGGATTAGATCACTTCACGATCTGAGATACGTAATCTTACTACCGTAGACAATCCTGACCGATTAACGCTGCTTGTCATAAACAAAAGCATAAATATAAAATATGTTTTCCTAATATTATGTTAGCATTTAACTAATTTATTACAACACATTAAATTGTTTATAACTTGATTATGGCTGGTTGCACCTTCCAAGTTTTTTGAGTCATTTAAAAACTATAGCTTAAAA
This sequence comes from Mikania micrantha, assembly GCA_009363875.1. Taxonomy (NCBI): domain Eukaryota; kingdom Viridiplantae; phylum Streptophyta; class Magnoliopsida; order Asterales; family Asteraceae; genus Mikania; species Mikania micrantha. The sequence continues at coordinate 36,653,287 of CM018693.1, forward strand.
TGATGAACCACGATATATGATTGTAGATGTGTTTGGGCTAGGATTTACATATTTTTTTTAAAGGGGGAGGTTATTTGGACACCCCCTATGGATAAGTTGACACCGCCTAGGCTTATACGGGTCGTATGACCCTTTACGGGTCGTATGTGTGTCAGATTTTGTCAGGCTTTGTCAGGTTACTGTCTGACGGTTAAAAGTACATACGACCCGTATTGCCCTTTACGGTTCGTATAGGGTTAAAATCAAAACCAAAATCAAACAAAACAATTTTACTCTATCTCTCTTCATTTAATACATAATTTCTCTCTACATTCATTATAGTTTTCTCTCTCATATATATGAAAGACAGATACTCTATTCTGTTGTGATTTTGACTTTTGAGTAAAGCTGTAACTTAACAAGTACTGTCTATTCACTCCATCTTTCTTTCTTTACTTTTGAGTAAAGCTGTAACTTAGCAACTACTGGGATTTTGACAGATACCTAAAGGCCTATTTTTGGTCAAGGTTTACTATTTTTGTTCTCTCTCTTACTTTTTAATTTTTCTTATTTGATGTATACGGATCGTATTGTGACATACGGGCCGTATGGGGTGTGTCAGACCTTTGTCAGACCTGCGTCAGACCTGCGTCAGCCCTATGATTTGACGTGTCAGTTTTTGTCAGAATATTTTATTGAATACGACCCGTAAAGCCCAATACGGGCCGTATAGACGGGTGTCCAGTTATCCACCATGGCGTCTCCCTAACAGGCCCCTTTTTAAATCATCAAAAGCATTATATTTTATACATTGAAAATTTATATCTAAGAAAATGTCATTTTGCAACACGTGGTAAATTTTGGGTCCTCATGGGTACCGACCGACCCCATGGTTTCTTAATAGGTCCGAATCAATAAATATTAAATAGCTGATATAATTGAAAAAATAAAGAAAAAAGTTGAAAAAAATATTATATAAATAGAATACTTATAAAATACATATCAACAAATAAAATAATAAATTATTATTTGATATTAAAGATAAAATATAAATAAATTATTATTTATAATATAATTATTATGTAAGTAAATGTGAGAAGTCATCAAAAGATAACACTTGTTTATTTTTATTTATTAATTTAAAAGTTTAAATATTGATATGGATTTGATATAACCAAAGTTGCCAACCAAATTCAAATAAATGATCCTAAATCCCTCTATTATTTATTTCCCACGCTATAAAGTATAAACCACTAGCGATAAATAATTACACATACAAACACTTTTTTTTAACGGCCAACTAATCAACTGTCAGTACATCGTATATGGTCCCCAATGGCTGAAGGATGCCCTAACCACTAGTCCAAACGGACGGAGTCCCTAGCCCATAGCCACCAATTCCCGAGAAAAATCCGATCTAAGCACCCGCTTAAAAGCACAACGATAAAAGACCGGTAAAACCGGGTGGAATCAAGGATCGAACTTCCCCCGTACCTATTGAAAGGCAGGTAAAACCGGCCACATACAAACAATTTTAAGCCTTAAAATTATAAACAATTGAATAATCATACCGGAAACCCGACCCATAATGCCCTGTCCGGATTGTAAAGAGATGATTCATGGTCAAGTTCGAACAGCCATGGCATCTTCAACTGGTTTATAGCTTCTTCTCTCTCTCGTCACTGGTTTCAGTGAAGGACACACAGGTTTTCTAGAGAGAGAAAGAGAGAGAAAGAGAGAGAGAGAGATGACGACTCTTCAAGTTATATCACCCCTCTCTTCGTCTTCCTCACAGATTCCTCTCTCTAAACGTCGAATTCCGTCCAATTCGTTCTACCTACCGGCGATTGACCTTTACCGGCTGCCTCGATTCTCATCGTGTTACTCGTTAAGTAAGAGAAGTTTCAGTTTCGTTGGAAAACGTTCGATTTGTAGCGGTTTTACAGTCACTTGTTCTGTTAATGATTCTGCTAGAACTACTAACGAGGTGAGAGGTTGAGCAAATCAGTTTTCCTGTAATTGCGTATTTGATGATGTTTATAGTCGCGTTGTGAGATCTATTGGGGATGACTGTTCGGAATTTGAAATTTTATACATGGAGCCGTTTTGAATGGAATGATTTTGTTCCAATTTCAGTTGGATCTCGTGATGATGTTGGAATTGGAGTTAAATTGTTTTGAAACATTCAAACTAACTAAAATGAGTTCATATTTCAAATTTCCAACGCCCCTGAAACATTAATTAATTGTTTATTTGAATGTTGTTTGTTATTATCTTGCAGAAGTCTGAATACGTTAGAGAGAAAAGTGTCTCGGTTGTTCTTCTGGCTGGAGGGATGGGAAAAAGAATGGGTGTATGTCTTCCTCCTTCTCAATCATCTTCCAATTTGTTATGAGATTTGAAAATTTTATCTTAAAAGTTTGTTCCACATTTTCCTTGTGTTATTTGACATAACTCATGATGGTTGTTTGTTTAACCTGTTTTTGCAAGTAGGCAAGCATGCCAAAGCAGTATCTTCCTCTTTTAGGGCAACCAATTGCTTTGTATAGGTAATTTGGTAACCACTCAATCTCCATTCATGATATTATTATTACTAACAGTAATGCTGTAATAGTCATCAACATTCACTGAACACAATGGAAAACTCGTCTTGCTATATAGTTTTCTCACTACCTTATGCTAGCAGCAGTTTACTAATATCATTATTAGTACTTTTGTATGGTTGTTGCTTTAATGTTACATGGATTACTGTATCGTACACATTGAAAAAAAAGGTTTTTGAGCCAAGGGTCTCACTGAGGAAGCTTCTCTACCCCATGGGTTAGAGGAAACAAGGAAATATTGGTCCCTATTTCACCCTCCCTAGATCTTACTAATACTGCTACGGGTGGGATTTTGTTGGGCACATTTGTTTGTTCCCAACAAGAGAGAGCGCATTTTATAATATATATATATAAAGTTTGTGACTCGACATAGAATGTTATGGAATAATAAAAGAAATGAATTTTGTTCCTAAATAATTATAAATCATTATCAAAAGCATAAAAGAGCCAACTTTTTCCTTCAAGTCCTGAACATTAGATTATATATTTATAATCATCTTTGACACCCTATATGTATATAAAATTTTTTTAATTGATCGACAAAAAGTGTTTCGGGTCAACCCAACCTGTTTGACACTTTGACCTGCTACTGAACCATCTTGACCTGCTCATATTTGTATTGCCACCTAAACTATTTTTACCCTTTGTAGTACATCTTATATTGGTCATAATATGCTGCTTTGTTTGATCCATTTCACTTGTATGCAGTTTCTACACTTTTTCACGGATGCCTGAGGTTAAGGAAATTGTTGTAGTTTGTGATCCATCTTACCGGGACATTTTTGAAGGTTTAATATCTTATCTTATGATGTTACATTTGACTCTTCTCTGATATTTTTATCTTGAGACAGTGTTGTGCCACTGTTTTTATAAACATTATAAGACATTATTTATAAAAGTTGACTGCTTCACCTTGTTATCAGACGCCAAAGATAAGATCAGCGTGAACCTCAAATTTGCATTGCCTGGTAAGGAGAGACAAGATTCTGTGTACAGCGGACTTCAGGTTCATTCTCATTTCTCATATTTTTTTTGCAGCACTTCATTACAAGTAAAGCTTCGACCATTTGCTTACGAGTGGGCCCATTCGGATTATTGTTTTATCTCCAATGGGTGCCAAAAGAGGTTAAAGGAATAGCTTAAAAGAAACCGGTCAAAATTTTGCCAAAGTGTATATTAATGAAAATCTTCTCAAAGGATGGATCATGAGAAAACCATATAGTTATGTGAAAACTAACGAAAACCTAAAAAATCAATGACATAACTTATAAATTTATGTGATCCTTACCTTATGTGTGTGTGTGTATAGGGTAGGGATCCATTGTTAACCCACCATAATTCTGGTAACCCAACTAACTCTAACAAGATCAATTCAAATCTTTGGTTTTTTTCATGACCTTTATTATACATGTACAATTCTATCTTGTTTTATGTGTAAATTGTGTGCTTTGTTTTCTTGGTTTTCATTGTTTTTTGTGTAAATATATTGTTTTCTTATGAACCCTCCCTTATTTTCTTATAAGTCATTTTATTCAAAAATTAGGATGCTGAAATAAGATAATTATTGTAATCATGTTTGACAAATTGTTTACAATAAATATGGCCAAAAATTTTCAGACAAAGCAAACCTCCCCGCATGAAAAATTAACTTGCTTTAACTCGTTATCTAACCCCTCCACCCCCTTTGATTATACCACCTCTACTATGAAATAGCATATAAGTATCTAGCACTTCCCCATTTGACCTATTCTCCTTTATCTAAATTTTTAATTTGACTTGTTTTGGATAGAACTCAACCTGATTGACCCATTCATAAGTAAATGGGTAGTAATTGCCATATATATATTCAATCATCATGACAAACCTTTTAAACTATCGTGCGAGTAAAAGCGATGTATATGCAAAGGTCAATATCTCATTTTGCATACATTTCTTTACCATTTGTTTTTTCTAATAGTTTCTTTTGATGAAGTAGATATTCTTATAATAATATTCTTTTCTCTTCTAATTCATTATTCTTTATGAACAGACAATTGATTTGGCATCTGAACTTGTATGCATCCATGATTCTGCAAGACCTTTGGTGACAATCAGTGACGTAGAAAAGGTGTGTTACCCCCAGTCCACAATTTTCATCTCAAACATTCATCATGAGTTATCACTGGCAGATAGACATAGATAACAACTTTCACTTAAAACTTGATAAATAGTACATTGGGCCGCACTTTTATACACCCAAACTGTGTATTCGATGAACAATTATCAATGTGGGAAAGTCTTAAGTATTAATTGATCTTTAACTACTACATGTGTATATCTGATGTGCATTTATATGTATATACCCTTGTATCCATGTGCATTTGCATGTAGGAAACTTTCAGTTTTGAAAATTTATAATCCAAGTTGTTTCTTTAATTCTCACTATTTTTCAGGTTCTAAGTGATGGTTTGCGAGTTGGAGCATCAGTACTTGGTGTTCCTGCTAAAGCTACCATTAAAGAGGTATAAATGTTGAATCAGAAAAATATATTGTTTTTATATGTGATTCCTGTTTGTTTTGTTAGAACTAGTAGGAAGGTAAACATGGCAAATTGGGTTGGATACAACAACCATACCCTGTAAAATCTCCCACTCATAGCAGTGCTATTGGTAGGGTCCAGGGAGGGATGGATATAAGCAAACCTTACCTCTATACTTAGTAAAAGAGAGGCTGCTTCTAGAAAGACACTTGGCTCCAAAATAGATAGTAGACAAATAAACAATACTACACATACAGGGATAAAAAAATAACAAAAAAATAAAAAATGGTAGACGGCTCAAAAGCAACAAATATAATATCATAAACAATACATAGACATACAATACAAAAAGGCAATAGCATGGAAACTCCCCTTTTAAAGCTTATAAATAAAAATATGAATGCTCTTTGCATGACTTTGATCCCCATCAACCCATGTGACCCATTTTCTTTTTTTGTTAAATCCTTTAACTGAATCAATTAGAGACAGATGGCCCAAATCAACCCTTTAATAAATAAAATAATTGGGTTGATATTGCCACATCTGCAGTGAAGGTTTGTTTAAAGGCGGGCGAGTTTTAACTAGATCAAACTCCAAGATTGTTCATATTAATTTCCCGTAATCTATAGGCATATCTTTTAGGTGTGATCAATTTATGTTGTCAACAGAGTTGCTTATCCAGATTTTTTTTTTCTCTCTCTCAACATTTGAACCATTATACTGCATCATTAAGAAACTTTTGTTGTTTGTATATTGTTACTGTATAACTCTTCTATTTGTTCAAATTATTTTAGGGAAATAGTGAGTCTTTTGTGGTGAAGACTTTGGACAGGAAAACACTTTGGGAAATGCAAACTCCACAGGTGTGACACACACACACGTGCGCGTATGCACACAGATCCCTTTTATAACAAAAAACTTATTGCTTAAATCGTTTTCTTAACAGGTCATCAAGCCTGAGTTGCTGAAGAAAGGTTTTGAGCTTGTAAAAAGGTACCACATTTATTTAATTTAGGGTCAATTACGTATATCCCCTTGCTAAAACCATTTATTACATATTTACCCAATCATAAAACTAAATTACATATTTCCCTTTTCTAAACCAATTATATTACATATTTATCCATTTTATTAAAAAACAAATTATGTATTTCCTATTTTACATTTAATGAACTAACTAAAAACAATTTACATATTTCTCCTTGCTAAGAGATAATTTTGGAACATGGGGATATTTGTAATTTTAGTTTAACATTGGGGATATATGTAATTTTGATGTTTAACAAGGTGATAAATGATATTATCTCTTTAATTTATATAGATGGCAGTTTCATCCCATTAACTTGTTCATGCGTCTAATGGGCAATATGTAATTTTACAAAATCACATATTTACCCAAGGTATAAGTTTTCAATCTATGTAATATAATAAATGAAGGTTTGTGAGTGCCACTTGTCAACATTCTAGGCTACTTAAATATTTTTTTCCCGCCTCTCTCTCATCATAAATATTTTTATTCCATATTTTTAATTAAATTTTGATTTTTTTAATCTTTTCTCTCCTATTAAATATTAATGATTTTATTTAAGTTAGTAAATAATATGATTAAATTATTAATCAATTCTTTAATATTTTTTATAAAACATTCTTGAAAGATATGTAAAAATATGTATTATGTTATTTTAAACAAATAATTTTAAAATTCAAATATTTAACCTGTGTAAGCTAATATTATTAGTATTAATATAATCATGTCAATTTAAAAAAATATAATAAAATTATTTTAATTATGTAAATTCATGAACACATAATTATAAAATCACATTTATTTTTATTCGCAAACCCGTGTACAACACGGGTTTATAACCTAGTACATAATATGTTAAAAAATGATTTGGGGAAATATGTAATTTTGCAAGTCAGGATGGGGATATATGAAATTGCGTCTTAGCATTTTTAAAACGATAACTTATGTGGTTTTTTTTTGGTACACTACAGAGAAGGCCTTGAAGTCACAGATGACGTGTCCATTGTTGAACACCTCAAACATCCTGTATACATCACACAAGGATCTTATACTAACATTAAGGTACCTCAAATTTTTTCATACATTCATGGCTTTTATTAACGAGATACAGATTGACATTGCATATCAAAATGCATGTATTAACCTTGTCTTATGGCTTGCAGGTTACGACTCCGGATGATTTATTACTTGCTGAGAGGATATTAAATAACGACTCGTTTGTGCCTGCTTAGTTATTAATTTTGTGGATGTTATAATAAGTTAAATGGCTGTTGATATAACGCTAAATCAGGATCAACAGTCTCAAAGTGCTTGTTATGAGCTGTACTTTGTTCCTGATGTTTTTGCAGGTATTCATTTTGAAAATGTCGGTTTATTTAAAATGGATAAATGTAGATTACAAAAGTGACCATATTGGCCCTGTTAGACTTGTAAAGTAGGCTAGGGCTTTCTCAATGAGTGAGTTCAAGTCAAGCCTAAACAAATGTGGGCTTGAGCCAATCTTAATACGAGCTAAGCCAGCTTGACTCCATATTTCCGACCAAGCTAGAATACATATTTAGCTTGGCAGTAACTCAATGGTACCCCAAGATTCTTTCAAATAGGAGGTCTTGGGTTCAAATCCCTTCCACAGCAAAAAAGGGGTCTGAGGGGGTCAGGGGGTTTTCCAGTGGGATTTCCTTCTGGGGTGGTTGTGGTGGCTCATGGGAGCTCCAGGTAACTAGACATTGGTGACATGGCCTGGAAACAGTGGGTTCACACAATTGAGACCTTCGCCGTTCAAAAAAAGTAACTCAAGTCAACATGTGGATTAATTAGTTGACTTGTTTTTTCTCATTTTTAATGCTTTTGTATTACGTTTTGTTTTAAAGAAATCCTCAATACAAGTTAACAACGATCTCGAATCATGCGATTATTAGACAATATGCTATCAGACCACAAACAATTTGTGAAAGCTAACCAACTAGTTACTCGAGCCAACTTGGCTTGAATTTTATACAAACCAACTACTTATAGCTTGAAATCGGCTGCTACATTGTCACATGTATCGGAAGTCTATCCATTCATGGTAGCATAGACGAATGGTATTGTCAAATGTTAAGACAATGACAGTAATGTCAGAATGACATAGTGTTGGATGTTACAGTCACTAAAATCAGAACCAGGCCAACATTGTCCGAAATTCCGAATGACAGTGTTGGAGGTTAAACAGGTCAACATCAATATTGGCCTGTTGGGGTTAGGGGTGTTCACATGCCAAACCGAACCTAGCCAGAGGACTGCTCAGACTCGGCTCGGATCGTTTTTGGCTCGGTTTTTACATAAGAAATTTAATATTTGAATTGTATTCACTTCAACTTGGCTCGGTTCGTTTTTTGTCGGTTTTTACATAAGAGAAGAGACGTGAATATGCGGAACTATGAATTAATAATACGATTTAGGAATTAGTGGAGCACGTGAGAATTGAGATTCACTTCGTATTTTCGTCTTTTTTTCTTTTATTTTTTTAATTTTTTAACATAATTACAAAATAACACCAAAGTATATTTATTAGCGAAAGTAACCCTACAGTTTTATATTTTAGTATAGCATGTTGTACAAATGAGCCGAGCTAGCCCTAGCTCGGACTCGGCTCGGTTACAAACGAGCTTTAATCGAGCCAAGCTTCCATAGAGCTACGAGCCGAATCCGAGCTTTTTGGACAGCCCTAGTTGGGGTCATAGTCAAATATCCATCTCTGGGCTTGTATAGATAAATGATTACCGGTTTCTTATGCTTTGATGACTCGCTCTCATGGTCGAATGACTTAAAGGACTCCTGAGACAAGTGTACATGTCAAGGATACAAAAAAAAAAAAAAAAAAAAAAAAGCCCGTTAATAAAAGAAGCAGGCTAGCAGCTATTACATTTACGTTTGCACAAACCTCATTCTTTTTTTTTTTGAACAGTAATAGTCATACTCCTAAATTACACCCAAATACTCTTGCTTGGATTTGAACCCAAGACCTCTTTTCTAAAAGGCAGTGTCTCTACCAAATGGGCTAGTCCTACATTGGCACACAATCCTCATTCTTAATTCTCTTTTTAACTTTTGATGAAATATATCAAACCAGTTAAATTTAGAATATAAATCAAATAAATAGGTCAAACTTGACATGCACTCCATCTATGTTTAGCTAGCTATGTTCATGGGTTCAACCTATTCCCATTTGAAATAAGCCTAAACCTACAAATTTCTTGTTGAGTCCTGTTAAGAGTTAAGCAAACTCGGGCTCGACTAATCCCTAATAAGAGGAATGAAAACAAAAAACACAAAATAAAAAATAAAAAAAAATCTTATAAAAATGTGCTGAAAAACTAAATTTAAGATATAAAAAAGACGAGACTTTGGTTAACTAAGCTGAGGATGCCTTCAATCAGACCCTTCAGCAAAAAAAAAGGTCTTTTTAAATCAATCCTTCACCTGACAACATAAGAGAAATGGGTAGATGGTCAAAATCAAAGATATAAATGAGAAAGAAAGAATGATAAGTTAGAGTAAATGTCATAAAATAATAAAATCTATACTGATTTTACATAAAAGAAAAAAAAATATTAAAATATAAAAATTATAGTTGAAATTTTTTTTTTGAAATTCATAGGAAAGGAAGCAAGACTTACGTAGTTCATCAAAAGAAATACTGCTAAAGCTTTCTCCTGTTTTAAAGAGCCGAATTTTTCCTGCAACATAATCCATCATATGTTTAAACATTATAGGACTTCTGCATCATTGTTAACACAGTCACATCACATGCACCATGCTTCATTCAAATGGGAGACAAAAAGTGTGCAAATTGGCGTGTTGAGCATGGGCGAATGTTAGTCCAGACTGCTGTTTTTTCGTGTAGTAGTGTATATTTCTCGATACGTAGTGTACAATTTTTTAAAAACCTTTATTTCGCCCCCCCTGGAAAAAAAATTTTATTTCGCCCCCCCGGGATCTTGTTCAAGCTCCGCCACTGGTGTTGAGTAACAAATATATTTTAGTGTCGAACAAAAAACAAAGGCCGACCCATAAACACTACTTTCTAAACTAGTATAGTACCTGCGCGATACAGCAAGAAACATAACACTTAAATTGGATGATTTTAAAGGTTTGCATGGTTCTGTTTTGAGCCATAACCATAACAAAAGCAATTTTTTTTAATTACAGTTGACACTTGAGTGTCAAGGACAATGCATTCCGGTTATCATGATTAATGCATTCAAAACTAATGTAAAATGAATGATTAAATAAAATGGTACATACCATCACGACGAATGCAGATCTCAGGTATGTTTTTAACTTCACCATTGATGCTATCATTATACACTCTTGTTTCAATGTCACCTTCTACATAAACTGAAGAGCTGCAAATCAGGAGAAAATAAAGATGCAAATACACATAATCAAAAAAATTATGTTCGCTAAAATTTAGTAAATATATATATATATATATAATACTTTTTAGTGAGTTGTTGAACTGCATAAGCACCAAGAGTTTCATTGTGCACAGCAATTCGATGCCATTGAGCAGGTTTTGGCAAGTCTTTGGCTCCAATTGTTCTTTGATCAAACATGCCACCTGTGCCAACAGTAAATATGGTGACGGTTCTACCATTCCTCAGAATCTTTTGCAGAGGTGCTTGTCCAACCTTTCCACATATAATTGCCTGTCAAATGTCAAATTATGTCAATAGATAAAAAGGTGAAGTTAAATGTCAATAAATAAAAAGCAAACCAATAACATTTAGCAACAGCAATGCCATAATCGAAGTCAGTTCTATGATCTCATAACTTCCAATTTAGCAACTCCAAATGCAAATCTAACTTGGGAATTGTTTTAGTTCAATAAATAATTAGTATGTTAACTACTTAAAAAAGTATTTCATTACAATAAAAATAAAAAAATCCCTAAAGAAGTGATTTATGAGGTGTTTTCTTTGGATGAAATTTAAGTCATTAAGCTTGTTTTCTTTTTAGCCATATGTTTTAACTCGACCCATTTGACTCAACTGATAAAAAACGAATATAAATAGGCCCATTTACTAGTAAATGGATTAAAACTGTCACCTTTAGGGCTTTAGTTTTGTAGCTCAACAATTTTCTCTTGTAATAATCACCTACTCACATTTGCAGTTCAATGTCGTCATGAATATTTATGGTACAACTAAAATAATTCTAACAATTTTGAAGTGAAAAGGTAGTCCGTTTCACATCAAAAGAAAAAAGCCAGCACTTCTTTTTGAAGAATTGTATTAGCTTCAGGTTCTTCTTGAAAGACAGAAACCCACCCAACAACTAAATTTTTTCTGCAAATGTATTTCAATTTACCAAACAAACAAGCCCAGCATGACGATTTGTGCGAATTATTAACCATAAATTTATCATATTGTGAAGAATTAGAATAAACAAGCAGCAATCTTGATCTTCCTGTTACCAAAATAACAAAATTTCACAATTTGCCATCTAAAAAACAAACTGATAATTTGTAAACACAAGAACCCGACTTCGTTTTAAATTCAAAAACATGTATCCATACACATCCCAGCATTTTGATCTTTAATAATCTCTATACAAAAACAAAAACTAATATCTAGAGGTAGCAATCTTCACCCAAATCAAAAGAAATTGGTTGGTTTTGGTGAACAATTATTGTATACAGGGTTGAAATGGGTAACATCATAACATGCAATGGGTTGAGATTGGTAACATTTAACATAATACGGGTCAAGATGGGTAACCTGAAAACTATGTAAATACAATGGATTCAAATGCTTAAGAATTGTTAATAACATACTTGATGAAAAAATAACTAAAAAATATCCTAATGGAATATTTGTTTATTTACAACACATTTTGACTTAAACCAATTTGATTATTTTTAAAAACAATCCATTTTAACCAAAACTGATTTTGCATAAAACTCGTTCAGACCCGATCCATCCTAGACTGAAACATGTTCTAACCCATTACCCAACCCGCTCATTTGCTAGTCTTACTAATATGAATCATATGATAAATATAACATGAGTAGTACCTTATGCACACCACGAAATCCCCAACCTTTTCTGGGATCAACCCCTTGCACCTGTAACTCTGGTTTTTCAGGAAGAAAATCATCATCATCATTATCATTATCATCAATTGTGTCATTTTGAATACCATCTCCCTCATCACCGCTCCCAAACGGAACAGACGAAGAGTAAAATTTCTTCGAGCTTCTTTGAAAGCACACTGCTATAATCCAAACATAATTACACAAATTCAAACAATTTGCAACAAATCGTAAATGTTCATGGTGTCCGATTAATTACTTGGAAATTGCGAGCAAATTCGATTTTAGCAAAAAAATAAAAATAAATTGTTATCTATAAATGAAAATTTGGAACAGAAAATAAGGAAAGATACCAGATGAAGGTGTGAGTGCAGAACGAAGGGAGACGCGAAGCGATCTTGCGAGTTTGGTGCCGAGTGAAGTCATATTTTGCAGAGGGAGAAGAGGGTTGAACGAGGGTTTTGGAAATTGGAGGAACGGCCGAACGGATTCGGGTCGTTATTTACATAAAAGTGGTTTTATTATTATTTTTATTTTTAATCTAAGTTTTTTTTAACGGCCTGGTACGACGGCACCAAAGACGTGATTTCAACCGTTCTCTCGGATTTAACGCTCTGGGTCGTACGCCCAACTGCCCAAGCCCACCTCAGAAGGAACCCCACAACTGGGTAAACCCCTGACCTTGTCTCAGCAAATATATTTTGACTCAGATTCGAACCCAAGACCTCTCATAGAGAAGTCAAAGAGGTACCATTAGGCTAGAAGTCCTTTGGTTAAATGCGCAAACAAATCAAGTCGGTTCGTTAAAAAGTTAAGATCGAATTAGTAAAAAGTTTGAATAAACCTAACTTAAACGAGATGAACTCAAGCTTTGAAATATGATTTGTTTGGTCATCAAACTCGAGCTTCACATGTCGAGCTTGAACCAACTACTGAGTCTAAATGAACTTTCTATTTGTATAGTTTTTATGTAATTAAACAAATATATATTAATATATATAATTATGTTTATATATCAAATTTAATAAAATCTTATATATCAACTAATCGAAAAGTATACTTGTAAATAAACATAAAATTAATAATAAAAAATTAATTAATTAATTAATAGTAAACGAGACGAGTCTGGCTCAATCTTGAAAATTTTCTTATGATTTAAATTCAAGCTCTCTTTAGTCAAAACAAGTTAAACTCAATCTTTAGCTATAGCAATAAAATTTTAAAAAGAGATGTATGCAATTCTTCAATAAAACTTTTAAACTCTTTGGTCTAAGGATGGTTTACAAACTTCAAATAATGATGATGACACTAAAATGATGATTATGACACTAAAATTACTATTGAATGTAAGGTTTCTTATAGTCAACTAAGTTTAAAATTTCGAACACTTGGCTCCCCTCCCCTGGCCTGCCTTATCTTTATTGTGGCTTTAGTGGCACAAATGATAATGACACTAAAATTACTATTGAATGTCAGGTTGTCTCACAGTAGGAGGGGAGGGTGGACAGAGACATACCCAAACTAACATGAGATAACATGCGTGAATTAAGCAGTTTTTCTAGAATTGCAAATCTCTAAGAACATATTCCAGGTTAGAAGTTCGTGAAGACATAGTATTAAAGTTAAAGATTTTTATGACGTTTTGTAAGTGTAGTATAATAGTGTCTTAAGAACGTCCAAACATTTTTATGAGAACTTTGTATGTTTCTGGCTCTAACTTTGTTACACAGAAATATACGTGCTCTCTGAAAATATGTCATGCTATTATGATAATATATTACTATATATGGTCACTTATTGTTTTACCAATTTACTTCTTTATTTATATAAGATTGTATTTACTTGGTTGTATCTACTTGTATCTTATTGTCAGCTTGCAGTTGAGTTGAGGGTCGCCCTGTAATTTACTTCTACATCTCACATTGCACCAATTTTAGTGGACTTATTTTGATCAAAACCAGTTGTAGCTTCGCTCGTCCTGATGTCCTTTTGTTTATGCTTCACCTTCAACAAGCCAACAAGACACAAGCTATAAACGCTTTACATTTTTAATTATTAATTTAAAACATTATGTGCACATTAAAATAATGAATCATGCAATAGCAATTTGGAATAAAACATTTTTAAAACAATGCCTTGGCATTCACAATATCATAACACTTTTTGTTATTAAAAACAATAAATAAATAAAAAAAAGGTTGACAGTTTAATATCTGATTGGCAAAAGATGCAGATAACATTACAAATAAGTCCACGAGTGCTTTCAAAACAAAATTCACACGAAAACATATCCATTGTCTTATTACAAAGTCTATTCTAATTCTCCCCATGCTTCAAAAAATAATAACCATTCTCAAAACCCCAACTCTTCGCATTTCACCGTGAGAACTTGGATGACGACCAACTCCGCCCACCACCAAACGAAGAAGGCCTAAACTTGTCACCAGGTGGTGCAGCCCCACGGTCATCAGGCTTGCCACTCCCCCATCTATCAGATTGTGCTGGCGGTGGTGCCGCTGGCTCTGCCGCCGCACCCCTGCGGAACTTTGGCACGTATTTGCCAGCACCACCAGTTGCCGCTGCAGCTGCTGCAGGAGCCGCTGGTGCTGGAGTGGCGGACCCTGGCCCGGGAAGATCAGACGAAGGTTTGACTGGAGTGTCAACTGGTGTCCCACGTAAGATGGCTTCCTTCCTAAGCCTCTCACGTTCTTCAAGTTCTTGTTCTCTTTTTCTCTGTCTTTCAGCAATTTCATCCAGCTTTGCTCTACGCTCGGCTTCCTCTTTCTTTCGTCTTTCAGCCTCTGCGTTTTCCAAACATATTAATTACAACCAAGATATATATATATATAGGGGTTGGATCCACTAAGAAGGGATTTTTGCCTAAGAAGAGTAAGAAGCAATAGAAATTTGACACGTGTCATCATAAAACAGTAATACAGTACAAAAAACGAAATCCAGTACAAAAAGAAACAAAATCCAGTACAAAAAATCAAAAATCCAGTACAAAAAATCAAAAATCTAGTACAAAAAAATCCAGTACAAAAAAAATAAAATATAGTACAAACAACAAAAATCTAATACAAAAAACCACAAAAATCGAGTATAAAAAAATATAGAACAAATCTAGTACAAAAAAAATAAAAATGTAGTATAAAAAATAAGATTTTATACCTAAATTATGTGACACGTGTCAAATTCTTATTAGTTCTCACTCTTCTTACACAAAAAGCTCTTCTTATTTGATCCTTCCCCTATATATATATATGGGAAAAGATAAAATGAAAACCACATCTCAATAAAAAAACCGCGAAAACCATCCAAAAATCACGTAAAAAGAACGTTTTTTTTTTTTGAATTTTTTTTTACATGTTTGTAACACTATTGGACACATTTTTATAAAAAAAAATCAAAAAAGCGCCGACCAAATATTTTAAAAAAAAAAAATTTATAAACCCACGTAAAACCGATGTAACAAAACGTAAAAATAAAAAAAAAATTTACATTTTGTTACGTAGGTTTTACATGGGTTTATAAAATATTTTTTTTAAAAATATTTGGTCGGCTCTTTTTTGATTTTTTTTATAAAAATGTGTCCAATAGTGTTACAAACATGTAAAAAAAATTTCAAAAAAAATACGTTTTTTTTACGTGATTTTTGCATGGTTTTCGCCGTTTTCTCATTGAGATGTGGTTTTCATTTTAACCATACCTATATATATATATATATATATACATATCAAAATGTTTTAATGTATTTACTCGCTAACAGGTTGCTTATTTATGTTTTTGTACAAAACATAATTGTACCCAGTAAGTCTCACTTGTATCAAAATTATTGGTAAAATTTGGAAAGGGTGGGATGCAGTGCAAAATTAAACCCTTCTGAATCATTTTTTAGAAAAATAAAAAAAATACTACATAGTAAATCATTTGCAATCAAATTTGACACATTATTTATTTAAAAGCGTTTTTGCAAAATAGCTTAAAAGAAATAAACAAAAATCCACCCATCACCCGACCTGAACCGCATTTTTTACCTTGACGTTTGCGAGCTTCTTCTTCCTCACGCAACCTAGTGAGCCTTTCCTCCTCGGTTCTGAGAAAGTACAACATTTTCCTCTTAATCTCCCTCTCTTCTTTTCGTGCCTTGAGGACTTGGCTTAGTCGTTCCTCCCTCTCAGCTCTCAATCTGTTGTACTCTGCCTGTCGCCGAGTCACAACTCTTTCTTGAAATTCCATCTACACATAAAATATTTTGTATTTATGCTTTTTAAGCAAACATGTCCCAAAGTTTAAATGAATAACCTTGATTAAAATTAGAAAGAAAAAAAAAACCTTGTGTTCTAGAACTCGAGCAAGTCTATATTTCTCTTTCACATCTCCATCATGACCCTTTCGGCTCTGTTCAACCTCTTGCTGCAAAGAGTTATGATGATTATTAATATAAGATCTGATCAGAGTTTAAATCTGAAAATATTTTGTAAAACAAAAGCCAGGTTAAACGCACGAATATTCACCTGCTGTTCACGTTCATGAAGAAGTTTCTCTTCAGCTAAACGGTTTTGAAATGCAGCTTCAATCAAAGGTGCAGCCTCTTCCCTCTTCGCTCTTTCAAAATGATCCATAGTTTTGATTAATTTTTGCATTTTCTTCTCCATTTCTTGCCTCTCTCTAACTTGTTCCTGCATTGCTAGCTCCATCAAAGTACGCTTTGTCACTTTCTCCTGTGATCAAAAAACCAACAAAATAGTCAACATTATATTTTGAGCAAAAACATGAAAACTGAAAAGGTTAAAAATGTAAAAAGAAAATGTAGGGTTTAAACTCTGTTGAAGGCAGGTATGGAGATGCAGAGTTCCAATTAGATGGGTGTGTGTTTGCATTCTAAAAAGATAGAAGTAAAATATTAAAGAGTAAAAAAAATAAAAGATGCTCTCACCCCCTCCATAATTGGAGGCTTCTTTCCTTTCTTTTTGATGCGCTTTCCAACATCATTAAGCAAAGCTTGTGCTTCTTCTTGCTCGCGCTCCTCTATTTCTCTAAGAATCCGTTGGTGCTTTCTTTCTTCAAACTCACTTGCAAGACGTTTCTGTTCTGCCTCTTCAGTTTTCTTTTGCAGCTTCAATCTTTTTGTTTCCTCTTCCCGCTCCTTGAAAACAAAAAATAAACATTTCATCACAATCACAAGGTACAACATAAACCAATTAACAAGTTTAAAAAAACAATAATTCAGACAAACAAAATGAATACCATCTCAAGTAGATGACGTTCCTGGTCCTCCTTGCGTTTCTCAATAATAGATTTTCGTGCAAGAAGTTTCTTGTGCTCTTTATCTACAATTTCTCCCAAACTTGGCAGCATGGCACTTAATTTTGATGCTTTTGTTTGAGAAGGATATATCATTGACCTTGACTTGTTCAAATTGATAGCCAGAGCACTTAGGTGATCTTGCAAAATGTCAGATTCAAAACCCTAGAAACAAAAGGGAAATAAAAATAAGAAAAAACTTCACACATGTTATAACTGTATAGAAGCAGGGCATATTCCTAAATGCAACAAAAAAAATGAAAAAAATATAAGTACAACCAAAAAACAATATATACTAACCAAGTCGCCAAATATAACTGCACCCTTCATATGGTCAATTTTCATAGCAATGAAATTATGTTTGACAGCCTCGACAGAAATTCTTTCCACAACCGAGAAGTCAAAGAACGGAACCATTTTTGTCAATGTTTCAACTTTCATTGTCTGATACACTTGGGAAACCTACACCCAGAAAACAAAAATGGATAAAAATAATTGTCAAAAAAAATAAATAAATAAACCTTGATGCACTAAGGTACAATTATTAACCTGTTGCAGAAGCCTTAAAGTGGCAACTTTTTCCAATGCAGGAATGTAGTTAGACAGCTGCACTTCTGGTACAGATGAAGCTGAAACTAATTTGCCACCGAGTTTTGAGATCTTTGTCAACAAAGGTTGTACCTTTGATGTCAAATCCAGAGGAAGAAATTCATTCTCTAGAAGATAATATAAATCCTTAACTTCCTGAGTTACATATGTCATAACCCCTTTAGAAACCTGAAAAATAAAGATAAATTAATAACATGTACATTAATTGATAAAGAATTACATATCCTTTAAAAACCCAAAAAAGGAGATGACATAGAAGAGGCAATCATACCAGATCTGCAAGCAGAGATGATCGGGAGAGCTGTAGAATGAAAAAAAAAAAAAAAGATCAATATGTATATATAACCTAAACAAAACAAAAAAAAATCAATTTATAGTTGGAAAGTACCACTTCTCTAGTTTCAAGATGCTTGGCATCAATGTTAAATCCAATAAGATTGTACATCCTTAGATTTCGTTCTTTTTCATGTTCCAATTCCAAATGAGATGCATTTTTCAAATGATCATATGGTGGGGCTGAAAGTGCAGCTAACAGAACTGATGAAGCTATTAATTGCAGATCTTTCTGGTTAAGGTTCTTATTAAAACTCTTCTGGAGTTGGAAAAGTTTAAACCATGCATAAGCATGATACAGATGGCTAGAGGAAATCCAGAAGATCTCCGTTAACTTTGCATAGTATACAGCCATCAAGGACGATTTCGGCATTTTCTTAACCATGCTTGTTAACCCATAAATATCTTCAACTGACCGAAAGGCTTCCTGAAAATATCACAAAGAACAAACAAATTCCAATTAATGACCTAAAGCAAGTACATGTTTGTGGTATGGTATGTTTATAAAAACGAACATACACAGAAAACCTAACAAACCTGCCAAAGTTCAAGCTCAGTTGCAACTTTCAATTGCTCGAATCTCGTGTCAAGATAAAAATGCAGGCTTTCTGGGGCAGTTAGATCAGGCCTGTCCCTTTGGTCTCTGTACTTGTTAAGATTTGCAAGATGATTTCTAATTATTTCACAAAGCCTGCGAAATTCAGTTGTCCTTTTGTATTGTTTGCAAAACTGAAATGCACGGTGAGCCGTGTCCTGCAAATAAATAATCAAACAAACATCACAATTTGTTTAAAATAATGGAAAACATAGCTCCCGTACAAACAAAATTCCATTGCAAACTTGAGACATTGAAACAAAAAGATAGAAAATTAAGCATCAAAGAAAACTGTGGCATCTAAAGACTTAAAATTAAACCACATGCTGTAAAATCTGCAGATCAGACTCTACTAAGCTCTAAGTTCCAGGAATAAAATGGGAAAGCATAGCCTAGAAAATAAATTTGTCAAATATTAACAGGCAATTTCACTAGCCCAAGCTACCATTGTATGCTTTCCTAGATATCTTGATTAAGTTGAAAATGATATATGAATTACAGATAAGTTAGAAGAACTTTAGTTGACATGTAGGGTAGATGAAGGTTGTAACATAAGTAAATAAGAAAAATATGATACGACATCCAACAGTTCAAAAACCATAAATCAAACTCACAGCATACAGAGCCATCAATTTGGAATTGTTTCTCAGAATTTCAAGCACTGTTCTATAAGTCTCCCACAAGAACTTAAACCATGGGGTGACAAGCTCCCTGTCAGAACGATCCTTTCCCTTTTCACCACTAACATAACTCAACATCAGATCTTCTGGTCTTTTATCAGCTTCAAGGTCATCAACATCCAGAGCTTCTTCTAATGCCTGTGCCTGGCTACGAGCCAATTCGGCCTTCTTAGTTGAAAGATCCATGAAGTGCTTTATGACTTCCTCAAGTGAATTAACATTAACTTGCTGACATATTATACGGTACTGGATTAGACCATCTTTGGCAAATCTGCCCCTCCTCATGTCAACACAAAGCTCAATGTACTTGAACATAATCTTCTCATGGGTTTTTTGCCATGCCCTATACCTCTTTGATGTGATAAGATCATGAAGGGCTTGAAGTGCATCCTGTTTCTGCCCTACGTTTATCAATTCTGCAATCAACCAATAACAATTTTGGATTAGCTATAAACATAAAAACTAACAATTATAAATTATAATAATAATTAAGGATAGATGGAAGAAAAAATTAAAACCAAGCTAACTTGATGTAAGTGTAATTATTTGATGATACATGCACTTAACAAGCTGATGATAAAACAAAAATGTACAACTATCAATATGAAAGTGTCAGTGGATTACTGATGGCTACATTGCTACAAAGAAACAAACTATGTGAAGAAACTAAAGATATGGTATTTCTAACAAGTAACAACAACTCACAAAAATATTATTTGGCTAAAAACTAATTCAAAACCATGTAATTCATTTTGTTATTTTGTTAAATGACTGTTTTATTGTTCCAACAAAACAATTGTAAAGAATTGTGCTAAACACTTCATGTAGAGGAAAAACAGTTCATTAACATAAATTGAAAGATAAAGTTCATTTAATTTGCTAAAAAATGAGTGATGTATGATTAATTCCTAGACATAGGCAGCTGATTAAGTGGCTCTAACACATCAAAGCACTACAAAAAATTTTAATGTGTCAACAACCAAGGTCTGAGTGAGGATAACTAGATTAAGCAGTAAACTAATCTGCTTCAACATATTCAAAGAACCTTTGAATAATAAGCACTGATCAAACCCCTAAGTATACTATAAATAAAAAAGCAAAGGCCTGCAGTCTTTCATATATAGATTGAAACATTATAATGCCACAAAAAAAGATACAATGTCACTCACCTTCTGCTCGTTTCAAAGCATTTTCCGGTTTAGCAAAGGTTGCCATGGTTGATCACAATGTCTGCAACCAGCCTAAGTAAAAGACAAACAATTGAAACTGTAAATATTAAATATATGGTTAGAATTCATATGAAACTATATGCAAAACACAAAACATCTACTTTTTCCATCTACACAATTGTATGAGAAAAAAAAAATACTTTTTTGATTTAAAAAAAAAATAACTCCGTAACACACAAATACACAAATTCCTCCTCTCTATCCGAGAATCAATGAGTATGCACGCAACAAAACAATATTCAACAAAAAGTTTCACACAAAAAAAGTGATTAGGATCAAAAACAAAAAAAAAAATAATAAGAAGAACACTATATCAAAAAAGATGCATCGCATCAAACACTCATTCTCACTTTAGCTTAAACCAATCAAACCCCCAAAAAATAAAATAAAAACAATCACAAAACCTAATTTCAAGCCAACGGATAGAACAATAAAATCCAATCATCAAACTGCCCACACATCAAATCTCGAACCACAGTCCTTCTCCGGCAACGTAAAATATCGATCTACAAGAAACCAATTACCGATCTATACGTTCACAAAATTTGGCGCAATAACTAATCGATCGAGCATGTTAACCGAAAGCGAATCAGAAACACGTATTGATGAACTTAACGACTGATTAACGTTGGTAAACTAAACGAAGATTAGTTTGTATATACCGGGGCGATACCTTAATCGGTGACGATGATGCGCGGCGTCAGATTAGGGTTTGGGGGGGAGTTTTCGCAGTGAACGAGCAGAGAGCCAGAGAGTGAGATAACATGAATTAAAAGCCCATAAATAGTTATTTATATCTTGCAATATTAGCCCATAACCCAACACACCATAAAATAAAATTTGGATTTCCAATAGTTAAATTTATGTAGCTCCTTAGTTATTTTATATTTATTTAGAGGCCGTTTGGTAGCATCTGAATCATTAAATGTTGAATGGTTAAGATGTCTGAATGGTTAAAACTGTTTGGTTAAACATCTGAATGAATATGTCGAATGGCTATTTTACCCTTCTGAAGTCAAACAAAGCATGCAACACCACAAGTTAATATTTTCTATAATCCTACCCAAGTACCACCTCAAACATCATTTGAACAAAATCAAACAAAACAAGGATATGATGCTGAATCAGTACAAAAAACAAAACAAGTTTTCTATAATCCTTAGAAACATCAATTGAACAAATCAAAATTATTATAAATACATACATTTACAACTTGATGCTACAGTTGTAATTAGTTTTTTTTTTTTATTTTTTAACACAATAAAGTCAAAGAAAAGGGCAAAAAAATTTTTTGTAACGATATCCGGACAGTGGTAATTTTTTTTTGTAAGGATCCGACGTTGGTACAGTTGTAATTCTTTTTTTTAACATGTTTGAAGTCTTGTATTTCTTATCAATTGTCCCGATTAACGCCGCGAAGCGTGGGTATATATATTTTTAATCTTACGGTTCTAATTTTTTTTAATCTGTTTCGAGTTTTGTATGTCTTATCAATTGCAACGATTAACGCCGCGAAGCGTGGGTATATATATATTTTTAATCTGCTTGGAGTCTTGCTTTTATTATCAATTGGTCCGATTAACACCGCGAAACGTGGGTATAAATTATTTTTTTTAATCTGGTTCGAGTCTTGCATTTATTATCAATTGGCCGATTAACGCCGCGAAGCGCGGGTATAATTTTTTTTAAATCTGGTTCAAGTCTTGCATTTATTATCAATTGGCCCGATTAAAGCCACGAAGCGCGGGTATAAATGTTTTTTAAATATCTTCGGACTTTTTTATTTGGTGTTTATAGATTCGTTTTCATGTTTCAAATGCCCATTTTTACAACGGTAAACATTTATGTCAGAACTTTATTATCAATTGCCCCGATTACCGCCACGAAGTGCGGGTTTCACCCTAGTTAAGCAACAAAATCAAACAAAGAAAAATTCATGTTACTGAACCAGCACCAAATTCATGTTGCTGAACCAGCACCAACAAAACAAAAAAACATCAATTGAACACATCAAAATAAAAAGCAAGGAGATGTTCTGAACCAGCACCAACAAAACAAACAAAACCAAATTCATGTGGCGTCCATGTTGAATAGAATCGTGCTAAACCAGCACCAACAATCGCAACAAAACAAAACAATCACATAACATCACAATCACGCCGTAGTATCTGAACCGTAGCGGCGGCGACCGGAGCTTCTGAACCGCCGGCGGCGTCTGACTGAAGCTGCTGAACCGGCGGCGGCGACCGACTGAAGCACCAGCGGCGGCTGAAGCTTCTGAACGAGGAGTGGCGGCCGATCTACAGTACGGTGGTGGTGGTAGACGACAAGAACGACGACCGGAAGGTGGAGAGGAGCGACGGCCGGCAACAATTTTGGGGGTGAAGAAGGCGACGGGAAAGAGATGGGTTGAGGGATGCGACGGGAATTGGGAGTTATGGAGAAAATAGGGTTTGAATTGAAAATGTAATAAGGGTAAAATTGAACACCCAGTTTTTTTTCTCCATTCACTCCATTCAGACTTGTCTTCGTATCTGAATCATTCAGACCTTCATTCAGATCTTTTTTTTCGTTCAGACGTCCCAAACAAACGGTCTGAATCTGAATGGTTCAAATTCAGACCCATTCAGACCTATTCAGATGCTACCAAACAGCCCCTTAGTAGGTGGCCATGGTTCAAATAAGAAGGGTTTTTTGGGTGAGAATGTGAGAACCAATCAGATTTAAACATGTGGCAATTTAAATGAAATAGAAGGAGGGGTAATATGGTAACTTTACAATTATAGTGGAAACATTCTGCATCTCTGTACAGTATTTGTTCTTCTTTTTCGTAATAGACGAATTCTTCATGCTCGACTGTTCCTCGTGCTCGACTGATTTACAAGATCGTATTCCATGATTTGATCGATTGAAAGGATCCTACATTCAATTCTAATTCTTCAATTTTTCGGTATTGTAATCCTTCAATTTTTTCGTTGTTATTGCGTTAGATATGATCGACCATTAAATTGTTCACGATCGACCATTAAATTGTTCACGCTTGACTGATTTAGAAGATCTTCTTCCTTGATTTGAAGATTCTGATCAATTGAGATTATCCTACTACATTCTTCTAATTCTTCAATTTTGTGGTTCTTGTAATCGTTCAATTTTTTATTTTATATATTTTTTTTAATTTATAGCTGATTTGATACAATTGAATGTTTTGAAGATTAACTAGGGCTTGTTTGAAGATAAATTAGGGCTTTATTGGATTATTGAATTTGAGTGGTGACAAGATGAACGAAAATCAGTGTCCTGGTATTAATTTTTGTTTAAATATTTTCAATTGTGTTGGATTGTTAGTTTAATGTGTTAGTATATTTTGTACTGTATTAATGTATATATCATTTTATTTTTTGATTAGGTGAAAATTCAACTCCAACATTTAGTGGTACCTTTTATACACCAAATGTTGGAAGTCCATCTAAACCTAGGGTGGGTATGGTTTTTAATACACTTGATGAGGCGTTTATCTTCTATCAAAAGTATGCTAAGTTAGCTGGTTTTACCGTTAGAAAAACCACTCAAAACTCCATTCATGGTATTGTAACTAAAAAGTACTTTGTTTGTTCGAAAGAGGGTAAGAAAGCTAGTCAAAAAACTGACACTTTAAATGATGATGATGGTGCTTCAAATAAGTGTCATGATAGAAGGAATAGAGCTTCAAAACGTACTGGATGCAAGGCACTAATCAAGTTATTGTTAACTGATGCAAAGCAATATCGAATTTATGCATTTGAAGAGAGGCACCATCATGATTTTGTTGATAAGGAAGATTACCATCTTCTTCATGCATCTAGAAAATTGTCTGTTGTTCAAGAACAGTTGATTTCTGATTTGTCTATGATGAATATTGGTCCAGTAAAAGCTTTTAACATTATGAGGGTTAGGTATAGTGGATTTGAGGATGTTGGTGTTACAGCTGTGGATTGTAAGAACTTTAGAAGGGATTTGAACACATTCATTGGAGAATATGATTGTGACATGGCTGTCAAGCATTTATTGAGTAAGAAAGAGTTTTCACCTGATTTTTATTGTGATTATTTCACCGGAGAAAATGAAACTCTTGCTGGTTTATTTTAGGCTGATGAATATATGAAGTTAAATTATCATACATTTGGTGATGTTATGTCCTTTGATGCTACATATCGCACTAATAGGTATGCATTTATAATGTTTCTTATTGTGCTGGATTATGTATTCAATTCATTTGATGCATTATGAATTGGAAATTTTTGTTGTGTTTTGTAAGCCCTTAGTGAAACCATTCATTCATTATCAATCCTATTGTACTGCATTTCTAATGGTTGTGATTGTGCTGCATTATTAATTATATTAATGTGTTGCATTATGAATTGCATATGTTTGTTGTTTTTTTGTAAGCCTTTCTGAAACAATTAATTCATTATTAATCCTTTTGTACTGCATTATTATTTTTTTGCATTGTGCTGCATTATGTGTATGTTTCATTCTTTGTACTGCATTCCTAATTGTTATGATTGTTTCCTATTGTTCATTCTACTCATGTGCTGAATCATTTAATTATTCAAATGTTTTGCAAGTTCTGTAAATGCATATGTTTGTGATTGTGTTGTATTATGCGTACAATTCATGGTTGTATTTCATGTGTTGAATTATACATTTCATTTCATTTGCTGCATTTCATTAATGTGATGCATTTGATTAATGTGCTGAATATGTTTTATTGTTTCAGGTATGAAATGGTTTTTTTGCCTTTTACTGGGATTGATAATCATCATCAAAATGTCACATTTGCTGCAGCATTGTTAGCTTCTGAGACTGCAAATTCATATAGGTGGTTACTTCAATCATTTATTAAATGTTTTGGTAAGGAAACTAAAGTTGTCGTTACCGATCAAGACAATGCCATGAGAGTTGCAATTAAGGATGTTTTTCCAAATAGCAGACACCGATTATGTATGTGGCATATCATGAAGAAGATTGCTTATAAGGTTATTATATAATCACCTAATTTTGTTTTATATAATTTAAATGTAGTAGTTTAATTGTTGTGCTAATTTTTTTTTATTTTAATAGGTTGGTATTAAATTATCACATGATCCTGATTTTAAGAAAAAGTTATGTGACATTGTTTGGACAGATGCGATTGAACTTGATTTTTTTGAGAGAAAATGGAGTTAAATAATGACAGAATACAACTTAAATCATAACAATTGGATTTCTGATATGTTTGAATTAAGATTTAATTGGATACCAGCATATTATCGTCATGAGCATATGTCTGGACTTATGCGTACAACATCTAGGTCAGAGAGCGAGAATCATTTTTTTGGGCAATTAGCCAACACAATGCTGACTTTGGTTGAGTTTCTTACTCATTTTGAAACTGCAATGGAATCTCAAAGATTTACACATAGAAAAAATGATCATGACACTAGGTACACCACACCAGATACGTGTACTAATTATGAGCTTGAACATCAAGTAGTTAAGATTTATACAAGATCTATTTTTAAGGATGTTCAAACTGAAATTCATGCTGCTGTTAACGAATGCGTGAGCATGTCTTATGGTGCTGTTGATGACTTTACCAAGTATCTCATTATGGAGACAGGTCCCATTTTTAGTGATCCATTTGAGGTATATTGTTTTGCTTTTAAATATGTATTTTGTTTGTGTTATAAAAATACAGTACTAAATTTTATATATTGTACTGTATTTTTAAATATGTACTGTTTTTAGTTATATAAGTTAATAATACAGTACATGTTTGTTTTTATGTGTTGTATTAATTACATCTTAATGTTCTTTTATTTTAGGTTTTTTTTAGAAAAACAGATATAGAAATCAAGTGTAGTTGCAAAAGGTATGATCAGTACGGCTTGTTGTGTAGGCATATCTTTTACGTTTTACGTATGTGTGGAATAAAAGAATTTCCTAAGAAATATGTTTTGAAAAGATGGACAAAAGATGTTGTTATCAACAAGTCTAACCATTCTATGTTTGGTCGCAATGTTGGTGGTAAAAATGTTGAAAATGTTGCTAGCATTGTTCGTGACATCCTTTTTTCGAATGAGTACATTGTGAATCGACTTGTGACTGACATTGATGAATTATCACTAGGTATGTGTTGAATTAAAAATTTATATTATTTATACATTATATTGTACAAATATTGTTGCTTGACTTTTGTTAGTTATAAAACAGGGATCAATTAAAAGATATGATCTCAAAGGTTGATTCTTCTTTTGTTGAGAATAAATTTTTGAGTAAAAATGATAGATTTTCAAATATTGTTCATGGAGATCCGCCTTCTTTTGCTACTATTAAAAGACCCGTTGGGATTAGAACTAAATGTAGTGGTTCTCAAAAACGTCTGAAATCTTACCGTGAGTTAGCATCAGTTCAAAAAGAGAAAAAAGGACGTGTATGTATTATTTGTAAAAGAAGATGCCACAACAAACGTAGTTGTCCGACAACAAGAGATGTTGCTGATATCAACCAAAATACTACAAAAGAACATTTGGAGACTTCTCAAATTTTATGATTATGTCTTTTATTTTGTTTTCCTTATTTTTAGAATATGGTTGTATTAAAAAAATTTTAATATGTCATTGTTTCAAAGATGTACTGGATTATGGTATGCAGAGAATATTATTCAATCATGTACTGGATTATCTTATGCATTTTACAGTATTGAATGATAAAATTTTAAAAAATGTACCTGATAAAGTAGATAAGTTCTTATGTGTACTGCATTTTATTATCAATTCAAATTGATAGTTAATTAATAAACAAATACAGTATGTTTTATAAAAAAATACATGAAATTGGTAGTGAATTTAATGACTTTGTTATGTAGAACATGTACTGGATAATGTAATAATAATGAATACAAGGATTGATATTCCTAATTGTAAATGTACTGCATTTTTACATAGATCAGAATACAGTACATGAAATATTCTTGATTTGTGTACTGTATTCAGAAATATATGTACTGCATTTATAAACAAAACAATTATATTCACCAATTTGAATCAAAATATTTGAAATGATCATTTGGACAGAATCCACAAAACTACAATATCCAATGTATAGACAAGTACACATTAATAAAACTACTATTGTTCCAAGTACACAGTAATAAAACTACTATTGTTTTATAACAAAACTACTAGTGGATGTTCAGCAATATTTCTTTATTCTTTGGATGATTCTTTTTTCAGCACCTTTCTTCAACTTTTCCCTTTCAGATATGTCAATCTTTTCAAAGTCTTCTAGTTGTGACATCACTTTATCACGCATGAAATTTACATCTGATAACAGCAACTTTGAAAGATATTTTATCCTCAGATCATTTAATTGGCCTATTACAGATTGCTCAGCCTCTTCTTTTAAGCCACAATCATTTCCCCATTCATTTATAGGGTGTCCTTTATATGTCTCCATGTGTCTCATTGCAAAGACACCACAATCAACAAAATTCTTATCTGTTTGCCAAGGCAAGTCTACTTTTGTTGGAAGAACTCCTTCAAGTTTATTATGTAAACTTGGCAAATGGTTTTCCAAGTAGTTTAACATAACTTGTGTCTGCAATGAAAAAAAAATTCAATATCAATTTGTCACTTTGCTAACTATAACAATATTTTGCATTTAATATAATATAATAATTTTAAAAGAATATTACCATTCTTGTGACACGATATTTTTTTTTCGGTTTCATTTTCCCTTTCATATTGTCTATAACATCAATTGTTTCGTTTTTGAAATTGAAACAAATGAGATAGTAATGTGAATCTTGCAAAATTGGCACAACCAATATGTCTACATCTTCAACACTTTTGTAAATTGAAGATAGTAGAGTCGACTCAATATTAGTTTCCAAATTTATCAACAATTCATTAAGTCTCATTCTAGCCTTGAAATTGTTTTCTCCCTGCACAAAAAGGAAGATTTTGATTAACTGGTACTGAATTACATTTTTTGTATTATATCATCAAATACATAACATATATTCTTATAAAAAATTGTACTGTATTGAACTTAATAAGTATCATGTTTTTAAATGAATTAATAAATTAACTAAAGTGGTTTGGTTCTTGTTTCAATTTATGTACATGTACTAGATTTTGTATAACATTGATTTGTATGTGCTGGATTTTTATTACATATTATGTATTCTATAATCAAATACAGAACATCTATTTTTATAAAAAAATGTACTGTATTTGGATTACATATTATGTTATAATGCAATAAATATGAATATATAGTATTTGAACTTACCAGCATGTTGCAAGGGCAAAACAATCTTGAAGTTGAATCTTTGCTTTTGAATTGTTCTTCATGGTTTAATACATTTGACCAACAACTCATCACACCAATATGAATATACTGTTTTGGATAAAATGATTCAAAAGATATCTTTGCAAACTTGTTATTGATTGAACTATCAAAGAGTATTTCCCTGCAATTATGGTAAACTCATTAGTTTTAATTTTTTTATTTTTTTTAAGATATAGAAATTTATATGCATTACCAAACTTCTTCAGTAGCAGAAAAAATCCATTCAGAAATTCGTTCTTCAATTTTAACCCTTTCAACATTCAGTTGTACAATCCGTTATCTGTATGGTGATCTTAGAGCATCTGACAACTTTATTATACGCTTTTATCGATCAACCTGATTCTTTGGTTTTTCTGCTTTTATGAAAAGTATTTCATCATCCGTTTCCTTTTCCTCATTGCTCTTCTTATTTGTTTGTTGACAATCAGCTTCATTTGACGAAAGAAATTCTAAATTCGCTATTAGATCTCCAATTTTATCATCATCTACATCAACTTTAACTTCAAGATCAGCTTAAAACATGCATTTAAAAGTTTATGAAAGTATATAAGCTTAAGATATATACTTTAAAATACATACAATACATATATTATATAAAATCACAACTAAAATTACCTTCCACTTTATCTACTGCTTCAATCATCTCATCAACCAAACTTGAACTCAATTCATTCAATTATGTATTTCAAAAACAAATGAAATGTAATTTGTAAATGATTGAAACTTTAGTTAGTGGATTATAAAAATTAATCATACATCATTTAAAATGTATTTTTATGAAATATTGTACTGGATTTTTTGTTAAAGTATACATCAAGATTATATAAATTTTACTAATTTTCTTATACAGTACAACATTTTAAAGATACATCAAATGTATTTAATAGAAATACCTTTCACATCTTTATTGTGTTCTGATTCAACCTTTTCTACTGCTTGTATAAGTTCTCCAAGAAAAGTTGGACTAATTTCAGTCATTTCTGTATTATAAAATAAAAATAAAAATGTACTACATTGAATAAAATGAATTATGTAATTAATTGAAAGTTTATCTACTGTTTACCTTGAATTTGAAAAGTTTCCTTTTGAGTTTAAAGTTTGAGTTTTCATCAAATAAAATGTAATATGTACTAGATTTTATGTTACATTTGTACTGTATTACCTTGAACTTTAACAGTATCTTCTTTTGTACCTTCTTCATTTTTGTCTTTATGTCCTGCATCAATATATTATTACTTAAAGTTTAAGTTTTTAACAAATCAAATTTAATATGTACTGTATTTTAGGTTAGAGTTTTTAAGAAATGAAATGCAATATGTTATGTATTTAGGTTAATATTTGTACTGTATGTACCTTGGACCTCAAGAACATCCTCATTTTTATCTCCTTGTTTCTGATCCTCTTCCATTTGCTTTTGAAGTTTTACATTATCATCAACATCTTCAACTTGATCTCCTGCATCAATTTATCATTAATTAAAGTTTGAGATTTTTAAACAAATCAAATGCAATATGTACTAGATTTATGTTAGAGTTGTACTATATTTACCTTTCATCTCAACAACATCCTCATTATGTTCTTCTTCTTCTTCTTTATCCTCTTCCATTTCCTTTTCAACATCAACATCATCATCATTTTCAGCTTGATCTCCCGCATCAATATATCATTAGTTAAAGTTTGAGCTATTTTAGGAAATCAAATGCAATATGTACTGTATTTAGGTTAGAGTTGTACTGTTTTTACCTTGCATCTGAACAACATCCTCAATATTTTCTCCTTCTTCTTGATTCTCTTGCATTTCCTTTTCAACATTAACATCATCATCAGTTTTAACTTGATCTCCTGCATCAATATATAATTAGTTAAAGTTTGAGCTTTTTTAAGAAATCAAATGCAATATGTACTGTATTTAGATTAAAGTTGTACTGTTTTTTACCTTGCACCTCAACATTATCATCAATCAAAGAAGGATTAATTTCAGTCAATTTTTCCACCATTAAAGTATTTACAACAACATCATTGTCATGTTTTTCTTCATTTTTTCTCATCTCTTTGTATTTTGTAAGTCTTGACATCCATTCTTCAATTGGTGGCAATATTTTATCATCATCTTCTATTTCATCAAAACATTTGATGATTAACAACTCCACATCCTTAACAAAGTTGTCTAACTCTTTTGTCTTTTCTTCAATTGTAACAACCCATTCCTAACATATGTTAAAAGAAAATAAAAATTATACAAATATGAAATATTGAGTACAACATATATGTGTTCAAATGAAATACCTCTGCACTTTTTGGTTTTGAAGTAGTTGTTTTTTTCTCTTTTTTGTAAACGTTGTTTTTCTTCCTTTGCTCCTTTCTGTTTTGTTCTTTTTCACAATAAAAGATGATAGCAACTCTTCATTTTCATTTCTTTTTTTTTCTTTTTTATGACCTGCAAATCTTCTTGGTCATCTTTTCTTTTCTTTTCTTTCTTTTTTTGTTAACCAATGTTAATGGCAACTTAACTTTGTCCACTTTAGCTTTCCCTTTCACTTTAGAATCAGTTGATTCTTGTTTGATGATATTTTGTTCATCAATCAGCTGTGCATCAAGCTCATTCAAGCTTTCATTGGTGTTGAAAGAAATGCCTGGAACTTTCTTTTTCTTGGGATTTTGTCTTTGATAAACGTCATGGGCATACACCAACTATTTAATTTAAAAAAAGCAAAATGAAAACTTTTGTTATACATTATAAAAGGTCACATTAATTATTACAGAAGATTTAAAATACAGTATTATATTTGTACTATACTCATTTTTACTGTATTGATACAAATAATTAGTAATCTTAAAAATTTTGTACTGTTTTTAGACATGTTTGTACTGTATTCAAATATTTGTATATAAGTTAAGTATTTCATAACATGTACTGGATTTTTAAGATTTTGTACTTATTTTTGAAAAAGTTATGGTGGAATTTGTACTAAACTTTAACATCAAATGTTGAAAATGAAGTATAATATAATGTAGCACAAAAATAGTGTAATATAGTACATACCAGTAGGAATGTAAGAGGGCCACTGTAATGCTGATAACCATTCCATTTTATTCTTGTTTTGTTCAAGCAGCTGACAATATATGAGCACCAGTCAAAACATTTTATTTCAGCACCATCTTTTAGTGAAGTAAGAAATTCTGTGTTGACTTTTGAACCTTGTGTCATCTTTCCAATGATTGTGTAAAATATCACCAGGAAATTCAGCTCAAAAAATCTTCCAGCATCTCATTAGTTTTCACTAAATCTCTTACATGTTTAATATCTGGTAAAACAATATCTACAGGAAATTGGCTTCTAAACTCTACTACAACAGGATCTCTTAATGATGGTTTACCTAATTCCTTTAATTTTGTAGATCCCATTGGAATTCCAAGAACTTCCTTGACCAATTGTGGGGTAATCTTTACAACATGTGATCCCAAGTTGATTCTGCAGGTTGTTGGATCATAATTTGCTAACAACCAGTACCCCAAGCAAGTGGGTAAAGATGTTATTTTTAACTCTAAAATGCTACAAAATCCAATTTTATTTACAGCAGCCTTTTGCTTTGCGTTTAAAGATTGAATAAACGTATAAAGACTAAGAGGAGAATTACGTATTCGAATTCTTCTCTGTAAGTCATATTGTAAAAGCCTTGGTACTCGAGAGTCAAAATCATCCTCTGAATTGTGTTGTATTGATGAAGGGACTGAAAATAAATATATAAAACCAAAACTAATCAATTGTAATACATAAATCCCATATAAAGTTATCAAACAACATTACATTAGATAAAGTTAAAATAAAAAAGTACATACATAAGAACACAACTAAATTATACACTTTGCAACTAAATTTCATCGTACAACCTATGTCAAATTAATACAGCACACAACTAAGTCATTTGAATGGGCTAGCCTACTAAGGCCCTAAGCAATGCAGCACATGAACAGGACACACAACTTACACTTACAAACATCACAAAATCAAAGGCTAGGATCACCAAAAAGACAGATGCAATACAATTACAGCCTAAAGACCAACATAAAATTAACATTTTGCAACTCTTAATGATCAAACAACCTATGTCAAATCAATGCAACACACAAGTAAGGCATGTGAATGGGCTAGCCTACTAAGGCCCTAAGCAATGCAGCACATGAACAGGACACGCAACTTACACTTACAAACATCACAAAATCAAAGGCTAGATCACCAAAAAGACACATGCAGTACAATTACAGCCTAAAGACCAACATAAAATTATCATTTTGCAACTCTTAATGATCAAACAACCTATGTCAAATCAATGCAGCACACAAGTAAGGCATGTGAATGGGCTAGCCTACTAAGGCCCTAAGCAATGCAGCACATGAACAGGACACGCAACTTACACTTAAAAACATCACAAAATCAAAGGCTAGGATCACCAAAAAGACACATGCAGTACAATTACAGCCTAAAGACCAACATAAAATTAACATTTTGCAACTCTTAATGATCAAACAACCTATGTCAAATCAATGCAGCACACAAGTAAGGCATGTGAATGGGCTAGCCTACTAAGGCCCTAAGCAATGCAGCACATGAACAGGACACGCAACTTACACTTACAAACATCACAAAATCAAAGGCTAGGATCACCAAAAAGACAGATGCAGTACAATTACAGCCTAAAGACCAACATAAACGTAACATTTTGCAACTCTTAATGATCAAACAACCTATGTCAAATCAATGCAGCACACAAGTAAGGCATGTGAATGGGCTAGCCTGCTAAGGCCCTAAGCAATGCATCACATGAACAAGACACACAACTTACACTTACAAACATCACAAAATCAAAGGCTAGATCACCAAAAAGACAGATGCAGTACAATTACAGCCTAAAGACCAACATAAACGTAACATTTTTCAACTCTTAATGATCAAACAACCTATGTCAAATCAATGCAGCACACAACTAAGTCATGTGAATGGGCTAGCCTACTAAGGCCCTAAGCAAGGCAGCACATGAACAGGACACGCAACTTACATTTACAAACATTACAAAATCAAAGGTTAGGATCACCAAAAAGACAGATGCAGTACAATTACAGCCTAAAGACCAACATAAAATTAACATTTTGCAACTCTTAATGATCAAACAACCTATGTCAAATCAATGCAGCACACAAGTAAGGCATGTGAATGGGCTAGCCTGCTAAGGCCCTAAGCAATGCAGCACATGAACAGGACACGCAACTTACACTTACAAACATCACAAAATCAAAGGCTAGGATCACCAAAAAGACATATGCAGTACAATTACAGCCTAAAGACCAACATAAAATTAACATTTTGCAACTCTTAATGATCAAACAACCTATGTCAAATCAATGCAGCACACAAGTAAGGCATGTGAATGGGCTAGCCTGCTTAGGTCCTAAGCAATGCAGCACATGAAGAGGACACAAAACTTACACTTACAAACATCACAAAATCAAAGGTTGTATAACCAAAAAGACAGATGCAGTACAATTACAGCCTAAAGACCAACATAAACTTAACATTTTGCAACTCTTAATGATCAAACAACCTATGTCAAATCAATGCAGCACACAAGTAAGTCATGTGAATGGGCTAGCCTGCTAAGGTGCTAAAATCACAAATGCAGTACAATCACACACTAAATACGAAACT
The DNA here is from genome assembly GCA_009363875.1 of Mikania micrantha. Lineage (NCBI taxonomy): Eukaryota > Viridiplantae > Streptophyta > Magnoliopsida > Asterales > Asteraceae > Mikania > Mikania micrantha. Next base: position 36,688,320 of record CM018693.1, read on the forward strand.
AAACTTAGTACTTTACAACTATTAGTCATCATAAAATAACTATTTCTGTTATGTAGTACACCAAAATCTAATTTAAATAAAAAATCGGTAACTAAAATTGTAGAATAAGAGATTTTAAGCATTAGAGTACAAACGTATTACTGTTATACTAAAATAAATAAAATATCCGAAACATTTATGTGTTAATCGAAGAAATTCGTACTGCTTGTAGTTGTCTTCTGCAATTTTGGAATTGATTGTTTGTTTTTCTTTGATCGAAGATCTCATAACTTTCCTGTAAACATAAAAACATGTACGATTGATGAAAAAGTAATAGTAATTTCAGATATTTGATTTGAAAACTAAAATAAAATCAAATTCGTATTTACCAGTGGATTCTTTTTTGCTTGCTTCTTATCCATTTTGAGGATGAATTTCACGAAATTGACGGATGAATGAGAGGATTTAGGTTTTCGCAATTGAAGAGAGGAGGATTCAGAGAATTTAGGTTTTCCCCGATGGTTTTGATCGATCACGGACTTGTTTCCAGAGAAAGAGAGACGGTTAATAATATGTGTAAATTGTCTATTCTACCCTTTTGTTTAATAATCAGTAATTTTCTTATAGTGTTTAGTACATAATTAATTAAGACCCTTGATTAATTACATCAAGGGTTAAGATTAGTTCTAGCTTACCCTTCTTAGGATAAATCCTCTTCTTAGTGGATCCTCCCCTTATGATTATAACATGCAAGTAAAATAATATTTTTTGGAAAAATATTATATGTTAGGGCTTTTAACTATTTTCCACTTCTAACTCGTAAAATTAAATATTTACTTAAATCAGTCTTTAAAATCATTGTAAATTATGTATTGAAAATTTATAACTCGATAAAATATGTAATTTTCAAGTTAGAAAGGTAAAATATATATATATTTTTTCCTGTATGTTATTATGTGTCAAGTTGTTGGAGAAAGAAATAATTAATATTCATAGTTACAAATAACTAAATAATATTTACGAGTTATAAAATTATATTTTAAGATAAAATACAATTTAAATTATATTCTAATTTATTAAGTTTTAATATTTAATATAATAAAAAGATTTATATATTTGATATTTAATTATATAATTAATTATCTAAAAACATTAATATTTGCATAATAGAAAAAAGAGTTGGTGTTTAATAAGAGAGACGATAAAAAAGTTTATCAACTTCAATATGAGAAAGCATGTGTTTTTTAAGTGGCAAGTCGGAATACGATTCGGATACTCTAGTGGTTTGGTTGCGTACTTTGAACCTTTAATAAGGAACTAGGCGGTTCGGTTATTGTAACATCCGATTAATTATGTAATTTCATTGGTATTAATGAGAAATTTAAGAGCTTGTTTCATAAATATATGTGTGTGTGTGTGTATAGTATCACATGGTGGTGGTGGTGGTGGTGATACATATAACAACAATGATAATAACAATCTCAATTTTTGAAAGTTTATAAAGTAAGTTTTATAAAATAATAATATATAAATTATAGTGAAGCATTTTCAAAATGTATAAATATTTTTACTTATACAAATGATGAGATTTTTGATAAATAATATAAACTTTATAAATATAATTTCTTGATTCTAACTAAAATTTTTATATAGATCTTATAAAACATTTTTTTTTCATAGTACTGATATAAACCTATTATAAACTAGGGGACTAAACATGTTAAATATAAAAAATGAAGTTATAAAGAAAAAATAAAGGGACCAAAATTGTCCACACCCTATAGTTGCTTTCTTCTCCAAACCAATTACTTCCATAGATCCCCATGACCACCAAACCGATCCAGCTTGATCTACAACTCGTGTTAATAGATAAAATCGATCAAGATTCTAACTTTAAACAACTACTACCTCCATGATTACTTTAAAGCTTGCGAAAATATAGCCTAATCAACCGGAAACGAATAGGAATTTAAATTCAAATCAAGCAAGTATAAAAATCAAATTAAATTATCCATAGGTTACTTTAAAGCTTGCGAACCTTTCTGCAAACTCAAACACATTCAAAATCATGAACAATAGCGAACCTGGAGCCAGAAGGTATCGATTGAACACCATATGAACGATTACTAATATGAATGATTACTTTATTTGGAGAATAAATTAAGTGATTTTTAGCTCATTCTGAACGGTTTTAAGAAAAGAACAATAGCCATATGGTTTCGATCACAATCAGATTCGAATTCGACTAGATTTTAATGAGATCAAATATAGAGTTTCTTTGGTTTATCAACTTGATTTTGGGAAATCAAACAAGGTTGTGTAAAAAATAATTCGAATGGATCCCTGTTGCAAGCAAGGCTCTAGTTCAGTCGGTAAAATCGCTCCATTAATTCGTCAGGTTAGCAGTAGGTCGGGGGGTTTGAGCCTCCTGCGTTGGGTTTGAACCATTTTTTTTAGTTTTTGGGTTATAACTTTTAATACAAAATTTATTTTTAAATTCTGATTTCACTAAAAATTTTATAAATTTAAAACTTACTATTTGGATAAATATATATACTTAAGGTTTATTTTAAAAGATTTTTTTAAATCTTTAAAACTTGTGATATTAAAATTAATTTGTAAATATTTTATATAATGTATTTATTTAAGATTTTACAATGTATATAGTATCAAGGATATTTAAATCTTATAATAATATAATTAGAGTTTTATGTAAAAACAATGAAATTTTATTATTAAATTTGCACATTTAAATTATAAATATTTATTTATAAAGTTGTTTTAAAATAATATTTATAAACTTTTAAATGTTACATAAATCATTAAAGTTAGTTATTAACTTCAACTTTTGTAACCTTACGAAATCATAATATATATATTCAAGGTGATATTTTATCAAATCTATTTTAATGTAATACCTATATACATAATTACATACAAAGTTTTATAAACGAACTATGACATATTATTAGTATAATATAATTTGTTTAAACTATAGCAATTCTTACAATTTATTAAGGAAAATTTGTTGTTATCGTTACTATTTTAATTTATTGATTATTAGTCAAAAATTATTTTATAAACAATCATCTAATTCGAATCATAAACTTTAAAGGATTTATATAAGATTATACTTACATAATTATTTCTGAACAAAACAATTTGTAAAATTCTAATATGAAATACAATTGCACTATTGTATTTGTGTTAGAAATTCAATAGGAAGTTACAGTTACATTACTTTATGTATGATTAAACAATCTAGGTTGATTGGAATGTGTTGGACACTAATTGCACTACACATACATTATTTAATTGCAAAGGTAGGTCATCTATCAAGGTGAGTCTGAATAACCCCTCTTTTATTCTTTTATTTTTAGGGTGAAACATGTTACAACTATTTAACCATATCTTCAACTATTATCTATGAGAACTTAGCTTAATGCCTTAGATGTAGTGAGTTTTAAATATTAACTTGCATTGATCACAATTTAAAACATTAACAGAGAATGATAGATCTATTGGACCGACCATCCCACCAATGTTTGATTTACTCTTCGGGGGAGGGCCGCGGTGATTGTTTGCTACCTCGGCATTGTTAGGAATGTTAGCTTGGTTAAACAATAACTATTTAAGTTTTTAAATTATTTGATATGCCTTTACATGTTTCATTCATTATTATAGTTCATTCTGCTTAGTGTTCACATGTGACAACTATTTATCTACATTATATCAACTATTTTTGGTGTATGTGCTTAAACCTGTGAAAGCTCATCAGCTTTTTAGTTGACCTTGTGTTTTAACATGTTTCAGGTGAAGCTGCTAACTAAGTTTGCTTTTGATTATCACATAAGAGCTTGGACCTAGATTAGTTAGTTAGGTTATGTTTGTAATACCAATTATGATACAATGAGTGATTGCTTATTTTTTTATTGATTGTTGCTTAATGTAATGTTTGAGTATTTGCAATTTGATACCATGTGCTTATGAAAAATAATCACTTGGTGATACCTCGACGATTTTGTCACTGGTTGTCACACCCCGAGCCGGCAGGATAGGATCGGTTGTCCCGTCGGGCGGAAGGTTCCCGGGGCGCGATATCGTGAGTGATAATCGGATTTGATCAGATTGTTATATGGCACATGATACATAGTTGAGAAATGCCTAATATGATAGAATTACAAAGTTAAATTACATCAGTATTGTTTATAATTTAACAATGTAAATCTACTATTAACATCATAAGTTTCTATCTTGTATTTACACAAGATATACAAAATGGTATGTGTAATGATGTCTTCAAAAATATGCAGGTCCAAAATACTAAGTCTTCTATTTGAAGTCCTAGCCCAGAAGTAATGACTTCCTAATTGACCTGTTCGTCACCTGAGAAGTCATGCAAAAAGATCAAGTCAACACATGGTTGGTGAGTTCATATAGTTTTGTAATTTGAAAATGTTTTGAACCCTTCTTTCGGTAAAGACCCTAACCTCATTAACACCACATGTATCATCCAGATCGGTATGCTTATATATAGGGCATACCCCTGGGTCAAGGCTACAACCCCGCCCAGACGCCATCCCACCACATACTAATCCGCATAGGACATTGTTGTTAATGATAATTAAGCGTTTTTACCTACCATACACTTTTAAACACCCATGATTCCTCTGTTCTCTGTTCCTGTAATTTCAATCGTTTGAAATCTCTCTTGATTTCATATATTCATCATACAAATATGATTGAAACATCAAATTGCAGAATTAATTATAAATGCTTAATTAAATAAATAAATAAACATTCAATAAAATCTAAGTCCTACTGATTGGGGCCTTTGGTCAACTCGAGTAGACTAGTCTGTCAATCAAGGTACTTAGTAGTAAAGGAGATCTGCAAACCTCATCAAACATGTGACCTACAATCAATCAGTCTAGCTAGGACATCTTTTGATATATAGGCTTTCATAGTTCTTTAGACAGTCCATAGTTCTTTAGTTCTTTGGCACATGTTATCTTTGAGCATTTCCCAGATGTTCCTCAAAATAGTTCTTTGTACTTAGTTCTTTGAATAGATCGTTAGTTCTTTGACAACACACTCTTGAAATAGTTCTTTGAAAATAGATCGTTAGTTCTTTGAGAGTAGACCGTTAGTTCTTTGAAAATAGATCGTTAGTTCTTTGACAACACACCCTTGAAATAGTTCTTTGAAAATAGATCGTTAGTTCTTTGACAACACACTCTTGAAATAGTTCTTTGAAAATAGATCTTTGAAAATAGTTCTTTGTTTGAGGTCTTTAGTTCTTTGAAAATAGTTCTTTGAAATAGTTCTTTGATACATAACAGTTACCTAAACAGGAGTCTAAGATAACAGTTATACATGTAAACATATAAAAGCATTCAAGTAAACAATTTACATAAAACAGTTTACGCATGCTTCTCAGCCCCGCGTTTTAAAACAAAAATGTTAGAAAAGGGGCAATGAACTCACCTGTGTTGTAGCTCTTATGTTTCAACCAAGAAAATAATGCGCTCTCGTTTGTTGTAAATTAAGTTTCTTCAGTTCCTGAGTTGTTTTAAAAGAGTTCGAATATAATAAGTATACGTATTAGTTCGTCGTATCTAAGGTCTGGTCTCGGTGTGCAACTAAGTGTCCTAGATTGCTATTATGTTTCTAACACTTAGTCTAGCTAATCCAAATTAATTACCCATTTCTGACCCATTTCCCATAATTAGTCACAATAAGTTCTTTATTAATAAGTCTTTCTTTAAATTCAATTTATGCTACATACCCTCTATGAATCCCTTATCTGTTAGTTAATAACACGTTACTTTTAAATTTTACAAAAATCGGGCAGAGTTTCCTTTGTTTTTAGTCCAAATCCAGACAATTTATATTGTCTATTTTACAACCAAATCCCAATCAATTATAATAAAACTAACTTTCATAACTATATAAACTTTAAACAGAACCAATGACATTCATAAAAATATAACAATTAGCTATTAATTAAAGTTATTCTATTATATTAAAAACATAAGTTATTCTTATGAAAATACAAGTTAAACGTGTTAGAACTTGAGTTGACCAAATTTAGATCAATTCCAAGTCCTTTGATAGTTCTTTGTTTCCCAACTTGATTCTTGTTCTTTCTTGAGATTGACTATCAACTAATTTATTCATTTGAAAACTTCATTGATGGTCAATCTTGATGTAAAACTTCAAGTATTGGATGTTGGCATCCTAATGTCAATATCCCATACTTAGTCGTTTCTCTTGAATTCCCATAGTTCTCATCTTGTTCTTTAATTCTTTGAAATCTCATGGCTACTTATCATGTCATTAACTCGATGCGAATTACTAAGTAAACTTAATTTATTAGTTTAGAAATTCACAAGTTAATATCAATGGCCTTAGCATCTGGTTAGCACCTAGTTAACCACTTATACCCTTGTCGATATAAACATCATAACCCATAGTTGGTAGTTTGCAAAACATGTCAAAACTTAAGATTTCTTAAACTAACCAAAATCTGGAAATCGGGCAGTAGGTTGTCCCGACTTCTACAGGTCATAACTTGATCATAGTAACTCCAAATCGAGCAAAATAAAGCATCATGATCAAGTTTGGGATGTTAGCTTTCTATCCATTATTTATACACTTTCTAATTCGTCCAAATGAGGCTCCAAACAGATGGTATAAAATCAGTGCTCCATTCAGCACCTTCTGAATTAGGACACTATTTTGACCCATTTAAAGTCCGAACCAATGAAACTTGTCTTGATGAAAGTTGTTCCTAACATATTTAACTTGTATTCTGGAAAGTTTCGTGAGTTAAATTGAACGTTTGCTATGTTAAAAGTACAAAGAAACAGGCTGGGCAGAATCTGCCATGTTACCCAGCCCCATTATGACTTCGAAATTTGCTATGCACAACCCCAAATTGATCCACAACCCTTCCAATATTTAACCCCTAATGTTTCTTGAGTTTCTAGACAAAATTGGTGCAAATACTAAGGCTTTAAAGGGTCCTAAACCTGCTGTCAACATGGCTGTTCGTCGAAACAGCAACAGCAACACAAATAGCCCCATTTGAACACGATTCTTGCCATTATTCAGCTCCAATTCGATTCCCAACTGAACCAAACATCAATATCACATGTCCCTTAGGTTCCTAGGTTGATTTGGTGCAAGTCCTAGGGGTTTTAGAGGTCGAAAACTAGCTGGAAATTCAGCTGCAAAGAGGAAAACGCACCTGCACAGGGGCTGGCACGAAATCAGCTCCTATGAGCTCAATTTTGGTCCGTTTTTGATGATTCAAAGCTTAGTTTCTTCCTCTTAACACGATCTACAAGTTTCTATAGTCGTTTTAGTGTTTATTCTACTGATTTTAACTAAATAAAACAGGTTTTGATGCTTACCTCTCGTGAATAGTAGAAAACCCTCAAAAACCGTAGCTTCTCTCTAAAACTACGACCACATCAGCTCATTTCAGCTCCGATCTGCTGTACTTTTGTATTCTCCTCATTCTCACGGTCGTTTTGACTACTAGAACGTCGAATTTGGTGGAGAAATGAGAGAGATATGAAGGTTTGAAGTGGTGGTGGTATGGGGTGACGGGAAAAACACAAATGTGGGGGAAGGAGGGTTCTTGAGTTGCAATTGTGAAGAAGAAGGGGAAAAATTTTGGGGTTTTATACCCCGGGTGTTTACCCGCGTGTTCGGTCTCGCTCGGTTTCGGTTTCGCGCGTCGTTTTTCGTTATTTTCGTAACGAAACGTTATGATTTTAAAATAGGATTTATAAAAATCAATTTAGGTTGTGATTCCTAATAAATTAACTAATTATCTTCCGTTTATTTTAAATTTTCTGAAAACGTTCAAGTTACAGTTTAAATCGAACCGTACAGTCGTCGCGCGCATTCGTTCGAATCGTCACCCGTACGAACACGACGATAACTATACTTTCCAATATGGTTTTCTAATTATCGGACATCATTCAGAACGTTAAACTTTCAGATATATTCGTACAGATCGTCACCTATACGAATAATCCGTCGATTTAGCATTCACATAACGACATCCGTTGTTGTCTTGTTTTGTAAAGCCTCACATACGTTTATACATAATAAATCCTAAAAAAATAATCACGTGATGGTTCTGTATCGCCAGGTACTTGTCTAACTGATGAACCATGTTTCTGAGTTTCGTTTCTCTGAAATGATTCTGAATTTGTTTTTTTTTATAACACGTAATGATAATGATACTTAACATGAATATGAAACACACTGAATTTCATAAAGTCCGTACCTGATTACTGTTCATGTTACTGTTCAGATCACTATTCCAGTGACGTTTCCGGCGCTGATGTTACAGTCTCCCATTGTTAAAGAAATTTCGTCCCGAAATTTAAGAATAGTTATCGGATACGGATTTCTCCATAAATAGTTGGGGATATTAAACTTCACGTGATCTTCGCGTTCCCAAGTAAATTCAGGTCCGCCCTTTGAGTTTCAACGAACCTTGACGATCGGAATACGGCTTCGCCTTAGTTGTTTAACTTGCGAGCCATAACTTCCGAAGATTCTTAAATAAGGTATAAATGTCCGCCCAATTAAATTTCTTCAACTGATATGACGAGCGATTCGTCAGTACGGCATTTCTTCAAGTGCAAGATGTGAAACACGTTATGCACACCACCGAGATCATCTGGTAGTCTCAGTCTATACGCCACAGGATCAATACGTTCGATGATTTCGAACGGTCCCACGTATCGTGGTGCTAACTTGCCAGTGTTTCCAAAGCGTACTACGCCTTTCCATGGAGAAACCTTCAACATAACACAGTCTCCCACTTGGAATTCCAACGGCTTGCGTCGTTTGTCGGCGTAGCTTTTCTGTCTGCTCCTAGTAGCTTGTAGTCTTCGTTGAATCTGGGCAATCTTATAAATGGTTTCCTCAATTAGCTCTGGCCCAGTTATACGGTTATCTCCCACTTCAGTCCAACAGATCGGTGATCGGCATTTCCGACCATAGAGGGCCTCAAACGGTGCACATCCGATGCTACTATGATAACTGTTGTTGTAGGAGAATTCAATCAGTGGCTAATGAGAATCCCAATTCCCACTGTAATCCAACACACAGGTTCTTAACATGTCCTCCAGGGTCTGAATTGTACGTTCGCTCGTCCATTTGTGGAGGGTAAGCTGTACTCAGATTTAACTGTGTCCCGATAGATTTCTGTAATGATTGCCAGAACCTAGATGTAAATCTGCTATCCCTGTCAATAGTTTCTCGATTAAGATCTGGTTTAGTTGTTCGTTTATCTCCTATCTCGATCCAACAGTTCGGTGACCGACATTTCCGGTCTTAATGAGCCTCGAATGACGTGCATTCAAAGCTACTATCATAACTGTTAAGGTAGGAGAATTTGATCATTGATGACCCGAATGGTATCATGATCACTGGAAGTGCGGGGTAGCTTGGCATCGAATTCCATAGCTGTTTGTTCCCACTTCCAGAGCAGAATTTCAAGCTGTTCCAGTAACCCTAACGGTTTCTGATGTTCCACGTACTATTTTTGTAGTAAGTATTCCATTCGGTTTCATTTGCAAGCTATCCTTTTGCTCTACAATCTAACACACTCCATAAAGTTCTCATGTGTGATTCTCACGACTCTACGTCTTAATCGTCAAATTAAGATCCTTAAGTCACACATGGTGAATTCTTAAGTTATTTGATATAATCTTATACATACTTCACCATTTGTTTAATTTGTCCTCAACTTTGAAATTGTACTTTATATGTCGGGGAGGTCTACCTAAGATATGGGAGTACTATTAGGATAAAGGTAATGATTTACCTTTTAATTAATCCTATACCCATCTGCAAGGTGATGTATATTTACCTTACTTCTACCCAAGGTCATGTGAGTTACGGAAGCCCATTGTAAATGTTGCTTCCAACTGTTACTTATTCTTATCCTAACTTCACAATTGAATAATTTAACATAGAGTTGTTCTTCCTTTAACAGCTCTAGAATATCCGTGAGATGTTGTTCGCGTTCTGTCTTGCCGCTAGAATGAATCAGTATGTCACCCTTAGTGAAAATGACAAATTGATCCAGATACAATTTGCACACTCAGTTCATGAGGTCCATGAAAATCATGGGTGTATTCCTTTATCTGAAAAGCATTACCATAACTTGGAATACCCATCTTTCATTCGGAATATTCTCTCCGGCGTATCTTCCTCTTGCATTCACAACTGATTTCCCTTGATCTACATATATAGTTTAGTTATAATCACAACGTAATTCTAACATTCATTCTTTCCTAACATCCTTGAACCAGAGTTCTCTACTTAAGTAACTCAAAGTTCTAAAAAGTCTAGATAGAAAATGGAAGTTTACCCACTAGCTTTGACATTTGGATTCCTACGGCTTTTAACATTCCAATTAGGTAAGGTCCTATTCCTAATTACATTAGTTAACCGTAATTAATGATTACTCTATCTTTATTAACTCATTTTAAAACTTATTTAACCTACAGGTTCTTTAGATTACTATTCCTATTATCTTATTTGCACCGGATTTACTTACAATTTCCTTAGATTTATTGTTCCTAAAGCTACAACAGAGTATGCATCATTATTTAGCACACCAATCAATAATTTAACGTACGAGATAAAATATGCATACCTGTGGGATCATTCTTTTCCGAATCTGCATCAGAAGCTGGTAAAGTAACCATTCTCTCAAAACGTGCAGGACCTATTGAGGATATCCTTACAGGGCAGTCTCGTGCAATGTGTTCGGACAGTCCGCACACATAGCAATCTTTTCTGTGTCGAGGAAGGGGATATGTAGTGTTTCCAGGATTCTGGTTATGAGTCGGGGGATTATTACAATCACGACTCCAGTGTCCCTTCCTCCCGCAATTTAGGCAATGTTTGCACAATTTATTCTTAGCATGATAAAGACCGCACGTGACACATAGAGGTAATTTTCCAGCACTCTGTTTGCATTTCAATTCCACCAAGGATCTGCATCGATGATCCCAATGATTCGTCTCACCATAATGGGTGCATTGTTTGCATGAGATCTCAGTACGATGATGATAGTGACAGTTAGCGCAAAGGGGGGCTTTTCCAGCATAACACTTACGACCCTCTGACTCGGGAGCAACAACCATTTGGCGAAAGGGAATGGCCTCAGTGTAGATTACAAGGTCTCTTGATTTCTCAGGACAACACCGTTTTCGCTTCTTGCTTGTCTCTCCCTTTTCCGATTCCTTCTGCTCTGTCGAAAGTAGTGGGAAGATTTTAGCAAACTCCTCACTTTTCCTGATCCGGGTGATGATTCCAGGGAGAACCGCCATCAACTCTTCAGTTATCAGAGTTGCGAGTGCATCAACTGCTGAGTCAATCTCCTGTGAAGTAGGAGGTGGTGATGCTTGTCTTTTTGGTGACATTCTGATCACAACCAATAGAATATCGGTTAGTGCTACGATCGAATGCAGAAGACACAATGCAATAAGGTCTTAAGTCTTAGGTTCTCTACATGCAGGGTCCCTAGGTTATAGTCTAGGCCAAACCGTTTAAATAAGTGACCTATATTTCTCTATAACCATGGCTCTGATACCAATCTGTCAAACCCCGAGCCGGCGGGATAGGATCGGTTGTCCCGTCGGGCGGAAGGTTCCCGGGGCGCGATATCGTGAGTGATAATCGGATTTGATCAGATTGTTATATGGCACATGATACATAGTTGAGAAATGCCTAATATGATAGAATTACAAAGTTAAATTACATCAGTATTGTTTATAATTTAACAATGTAAATCTACTATTAACATCATAAGTTTCTATCTTGTATTTACACAAGATATACAAAATGGTATGTGTAATGATGTCTTCAAAAATATGCAGGTCCAAAATACTAAGTCTTCTATTTGAAGTCCTAGCCCAGAAGTAATGACTTCCTAATTGACCTGTTCGTCACCTGAGAAGTCATGCAAAAAGATCAAGTCAACACATGGTTGGTGAGTTCATATAGTTTTGTAATTTGAAAATGTTTTGAACCCTTCTTTCGGTAAAGACCCTAACCTCATTAACACCACATGTATCATCCAGATCGGTATGCTTATATATAGGGCATACCCCTGGGTCAAGGCTACAACCCCGCCCAGACGCCATCCCACCACATACTAATCCGCATAGGACATTGTTGTTAATGATAATTAAGCGTTTTTACCTACCATACACTTTTAAACACCCATGATTCCTCTGTTCTCTGTTCCTGTAATTTCAATCGTTTGAAATCTCTCTTGATTTCATATATTCATCATACAAATATGATTGAAACATCAAATTGCAGAATTAATTATAAATGCTTAATTAAATAAATAAATAAACATTCAATAAAATCTAAGTCCTACTGATTGGGGCCTTTGGTCAACTCGAGTAGACTAGTCTGTCAATCAAGGTACTTAGTAGTAAAGGAGATCTGCAAACCTCATCAAACATGTGACCTACAATCAATCAGTCTAGCTAGGACATCTTTTGATATATAGGCTTTCATAGTTCTTTAGACAGTCCATAGTTCTTTAGTTCTTTGGCACATGTTATCTTTGAGCATTTCCCAGATGTTCCTCAAAATAGTTCTTTGTACTTAGTTCTTTGAATAGATCGTTAGTTCTTTGACAACACACTCTTGAAATAGTTCTTTGAAAATAGATCGTTAGTTCTTTGAGAGTAGACCGTTAGTTCTTTGAAAATAGATCGTTAGTTCTTTGACAACACACCCTTGAAATAGTTCTTTGAAAATAGATCGTTAGTTCTTTGACAACACACTCTTGAAATAGTTCTTTGAAAATAGATCTTTGAAAATAGTTCTTTGTTTGAGGTCTTTAGTTCTTTGAAAATAGTTCTTTGAAATAGTTCTTTGATACATAACAGTTACCTAAACAGGAGTCTAAGATAACAGTTATACATGTAAACATATAAAAGCATTCAAGTAAACAATTTACATAAAACAGTTTACGCATGCTTCTCAGCCCCGCGTTTTAAAACAAAAATGTTAGAAAAGGGGCAATGAACTCACCTGTGTTGTAGCTCTTATGTTTCAACCAAGAAAATAATGCGCGCTCGTTTGTTGTAAATTAAGTTTCTTCAGTTCCTGAGTTGTTTTAAAAGAGTTCGAATATAATAAGTATACGTATTAGTTCGTCGTATCTAAGGTCTGGTCTCGGTGTGCAACTAAGTGTCCTAGATTGCTATTATGTTTCTAACACTTAGTCTAGCTAATCCAAATTAATTACCCATTTCTGACCCATTTCCCATAATTAGTCACAATAAGTTCTTTATTAATAAGTCTTTCTTTAAATTCAATTTATGCTACATACCCTCTATGAATCCCTTATCTGTTAGTTAATAACACGTTACTTTTAAATTTTACAAAAATCGGGCAGAGTTTCCTTTGTTTTTAGTCCAAATCCAGACAATTTATATTGTCTATTTTACAACCAAATCCCAATCAATTATAATAAAACTAACTTTCATAACTATATAAACTTTAAACAGAACCAATGACATTCATAAAAATATAACAATTAGCTATTAATTAAAGTTATTCTATTATATTAAAAACATAAGTTATTCTTATGAAAATACAAGTTAAACGTGTTAGAACTTGAGTTGACCAAATTTAGATCAATTCCAAGTCCTTTGATAGTTCTTTGTTTCCCAACTTGATTCTTGTTCTTTCTTGAGATTGACTATCAACTAATTTATTCATTTGAAAACTTCATTGATGGTCAATCTTGATGTAAAACTTCAAGTATTGGATGTTGGCATCCTAATGTCAATATCCCATACTTAGTCGTTTCTCTTGAATTCCCATAGTTCTCATCTTGTTCTTTAATTCTTTGAAATCTCATGGCTACTTATCATGTCATTAACTCGATGCGAATTACTAAGTAAACTTAATTTATTAGTTTAGAAATTCACAAGTTAATATCAATGGCCTTAGCATCTGGTTAGCACCTAGTTAACCACTTATACCCTTGTCGATATAAACATCATAACCCATAGTTGGTAGTTTGCAAAACATGTCAAAACTTAAGATTTCTTAAACTAACCAAAATCTGGAAATCGGGCAGTAGGTTGTCCCGACTTCTACAGGTCATAACTTGATCATAGTAACTCCAAATCGAGCAAAATAAAGCATCATGATCAAGTTTGGGATGTTAGCTTTCTATCCATTATTTATACACTTTCTAATTCGTCCAAATGAGGCTCCAAACAGATGGTATAAAATCAGTGCTCCATTCAGCACCTTCTGAATTAGGACACTATTTTGACCCATTTAAAGTCCGAACCAATGAAACTTGTCTTGATGAAAGTTGTTCCTAACATATTTAACTTGTATTCTGGAAAGTTTCGTGAGTTAAATTGAACGTTTGCTATGTTAAAAGTACAAAGAAACAGGCTGGGCAGAATCTGCCATGTTACCCAGCCCCATTATGACTTCGAAATTTGCTATGCACAACCCCAAATTGATCCACAACCCTTCCAATATTTAACCCCTAATGTTTCTTGAGTTCCTAGACAAAATTGGTGCAAATACTAAGGCTTTAAAGGGTCCTAAACCTGCTGTCAACATGGCTGTTCGTCGAAACAGCAACAGCAACACAAATAGCCCCATTTGAACACGATTCTTGCCATTATTCAGCTCCAATTCGATTCCCAACTGAACCAAACATCAATATCACATGTCCCTTAGGTTCCTAGGTTGATTTGGTGCAAGTCCTAGGGGTTTTAGAGGTCGAAAACTAGCTGGAAATTCAGCTGCAAAGAGGAAAACGCACCTGCACAGGGGCTGTCACGAAATCAGCTCCTATGAGCTCAATTTTGGTCCGTTTTTGATGATTCAAAGCTTAGTTTCTTCCTCTTAACACGATCTACAAGTTTCTATAGTCGTTTTAGTGTTTATTCTACTGATTTTAACTAAATAAAACAGGTTTTGATGCTTACCTCTCGTGAATAGTAGAAAACCCTCAAAAACCGTAGCTTCTCTCTAAAACTACGACCACATCAGCTCATTTCAGCTCCGATCTGCTGTACTTTTGTATTCTCCTCATTCTCACGGTCGTTTTGACTACTAGAACGTCGAATTTGGTGGAGAAATGAGAGAGATATGAAGGTTTGAAGTGGTGGTGGTATGGGGTGACGGGAAAAACGCAAATGTGGGGGAAGGAGGGTTCTTGAGCTGCAATTGTGAAGAAGAAGGGGAAAAATTTTGGGGTTTTATACCCCGGGTGTTTACCCGCGTGTTCGGTCTCGCTCGGTTTCGGTTTCGCGCGTCGTTTTTCGTTATTTTCGTAACGAAACGTTATGATTTTAAAATAGGATTTATAAAAATCAATTTAGGTTGTGATTCCTAATAAATTAACTAATTATCTTCCGTTTATTTTAAATTTTCTGAAAACGTTCAAGTTACAGTTTAAATCGAACCGTACAGTCGTCGCGCGCATTCGTTCGAATCGTCACCCGTACGAACACGACGATAACTATACTTTCCAATATGGTTTTCTAATTATCGGACATCATTCAGAACGTTAAACTTTCAGATATATTCGTACAGATCGTCACCTATACGAATAATCCGTCGATTTAGCATTCACATAACGACATCCGTTGTTGTCTTGTTTTGTAAAGCCTCACATACGTTTATACATAATAAATCCTAAAAAAATAATCACGTGATGGTTCTGTATCGCCAGGTACTTGTCTAACTGATGAACCATGTTTCTGAGTTTCGTTTCTCTGAAATGATTCTGAATTTGTTTTTTTTTTATAACACGTAATGATAATGATACTTAACATGAATATGAAACACACTGAATTTCATAAAGTCCGTACCTGATTACTGTTCATGTTACTGTTCAGATCATTATTCCAGTGACGTTTCCGGCGCTGATGTTACAGTCTCCCATTGTTAAAGAAATTTCGTCCCGAAATTTAAGAATAGTTATCGGATACGGATTTCTCCATAAATAGTTGGGGATATTAAACTTCACGTGATCTTCGCGTTCCCAAGTAAATTCAGGTCCGCCCTTTGAGTTTCAACGAACCTTGACGATCGGAATACGGCTTCGCCTTAGTTGTTTAACTTGCGAGCCATAACTTCCGAAGATTCTTAAATAAGGTATAAATGTCCGCCCAATTAAATTTCTTCAACTGATATGACGAGCGATTCGTCAGTACGGCATTTCTTCAAGTGCAAGATGTGAAACACGTTATGCACACCACCGAGATCATCTGGTAGTCTCAGTCTATACGCCACAGGATCAATACGTTCGATGATTTCGAACGGTCCCACGTATCGTGGTGCTAACTTGCCAGTGTTTCCAAAGCGTACTACGCCTTTCCATGGAGAAACCTTCAACATAACACAGTCTCCCACTTGGAATTCCAACGGCTTGCGTCGTTTGTCGGCGTAGCTTTTCTGTCTGCTCCTAGTAGCTTGTAGTCTTCGTTGAATCTGGGCAATCTTATAAATGTTTTCCTAAATTAGCTCTGGCCCAGTTATACGGTTATCTCCCACTTCAGTCCAACAGATCGGTGATCGGCATTTCCGACCATAGAGGGCCTCAAACGGTGCACATCCGATGCTACTATGATAACTGTTGTTGTAGGAGAATTCAATCAGTGGCTAATGAGAATCCCAATTCCCACTGTAATCCAACACACAGGTTCTTAACATGTCCTCCAGGGTCTGAATTGTACGTTCGCTCGTCCGTTTGTGGAATGTAAGAGGGCCATTGTAATGCTGATAACCATTCCATTTTATTCTTGTTTTGTTCAAGCAGCTGACAATATATGAGCACCAGTCAAAACATTTTATTTCAGCACCATCTTTTAGTGAAGTAAGAAATTCTGTGTTGACTTTTGAACCTTGTGTCATCTTTCCAATGATTGTGTAAAATATCACCAGGAAATTCAGCTCAAAAAATCTTCCAGCATCTCATTAGTTTTCACTAAATCTCTTACATGTTTAATATCTGGTAGAACAATATCTACATGAAATTGGCTTCTAAACTCTACTACAACAGGATCTCTTAATGATGGTTTACCTAATTCCTTTAATTTTGTAGATCCCATTGGAATTCCAAGAACTTCCTTGACCAATTGTGGGGTAATCTTTACAACATGTGATCCCAAGTTGATTCTGCAGGTTGTTGGATCATAATTTGCTAACAACCAGTACCCCAAGCAAGTGGGTAAAGATGTTATTTTTAACTCTAAAATGCTACAAAATCCAATTTTATTTACAGCAGCCTTTTGCTTTGCGTTTAAAGATTGAATAAACGTATAAAGACTAAGAGGAGAATTACGTATTCGAATTCTTCTCTGTAAGTCATATTGTAAAAGCCTTGGTACTCGAGAGTCAAAATCATCCTCTGAATTGTGTTGTATTGATGAAGGGACTGAAAATAAATATATAAAACCAAAACTAATCAATTGTAATACATAAATCCCATATAAAGTTATCAAACAACATTACATTAGATAAAGTAAAATAAAAAAGTACATACATAAGAACACAACTAAATTATACACTTTGCAACTAAATTTCATCGTACAACCTATGTCAAATTAATACAGCACACAACTAAGTCATTTGAATGGGCTAGCCTACTAAGGCCCTAAGCAATGCAGCACATGAACAGGACACACAACTTACACTTACAAACATCACAAAATCAAAGGCTAGGATCACCAAAAAGACAGATGCAATACAATTACAGCCTAAAGACCAACATAAAATTAACATTTTGCAACTCTTAATGATCAAACAACCTATGTCAAATCAATGCAACACACAAGTAAGGCATGTGAATGGGCTAGCCTACTAAGGCCCTAAGCAATGCAGCACATGAACAGGACACGCAACTTACACTTACAAACATCACAAAATCAAAGGCTAGATCACCAAAAAGACACATGCAGTACAATTACAGCCTAAAGACCAACATAAAATTATCATTTTGCAACTCTTAATGATCAAACAACCTATGTCAAATCAATGCAGCACACAAGTAAGGCATGTGAATGGGCTAGCCTACTAAGGCCCTAAGCAATGCAACACATGAACAGGACACGCAACTTACACTTAAAAACATCACAAAATCAAAGGCTAGGATCACCAAAAAGACACATGCAGTACAATTACAGCCTAAAGACCAACATAAAATTAACATTTTGCAACTCTTAATGATCAAACAACCTATGTCAAATCAATGCAGCACACAAGTAAGGCATGTGAATGGGCCAGCCTACTAAGGCCCTAAGCAATGCAGCACATGAACAGGACACGCAACTTACACTTACAAACATCACAAAATCAAAGGCTAGGATCACCAAAAAGACAGATGCAGTACAATTACAGCCTAAAGACCAACATAAACGTAACATTTTGCAACTCTTAATGATCAAACAACCTATGTCAAATCAATGCAGCACACAAGTAAGGCATGTGAATGGGCTAGCCTGCTAAGGCCCTAAGCAATGCATCACATGAACAAGACACGCAACTTACACTTACAAACATCACAAAATCAAAGGCTAGATCACCAAAAAGACAGATGCAGTACAATTACAGCCTAAAGACCAACATAAACGTAACATTTTTCAACTCTTAATGATCAAACAACCTATGTCAAATCAATGCAGCACACAACTAAGTCATGTGAATGGGCTAGCCTACTAAGGCCCTAAGCAAGGCAGCACATGAACAGGACACGCAACTTACATTTACAAACATCACAAAATCAAAGGCTAGGATCACCAAAAAGACAGATGCAGTACAATTACAGCCTAAAGACCAACATAAAATTAACATTTTGCAACTCTTAATGATCAAACAACCTATGTCAAATCAATGCAGCACACAAGTAAGGCATGTGAATGGGCTAGCCTGCTAAGGCCCTAAGCAATGCAGCACATGAACAGGACACGCAACTTACACTTACAAACATCACAAAATCAAAGGCTAGGATCACCAAAAAGACATATGCAGTACAATACAGCCTAAAGACCAACATAAAATTAACACTTTGCAACTCTTAATGATCAAACAACCTATGTCAAATCAATGCAGCACACAAGTAAGGCATGTGAATGGGCTAGCCTGCTTAGGTCCTAAGCAATGCAGCACATGAAGAGGACACAAAACTTACACTTACAAACATCACAAAATCAAAGGTTGTATAACCAAAAAGACAGATGCAGTACAATTACAGCCTAAAGACCAACATAAACTTAACATTTTGCAACTCTTAATGATCAAACAACCTATGTCAAATCAATGCAGCACACAAGTAAGTCATGTGAATGGGCTAGCCTGCTAAGGTGCTAAAATCACAAATGCAGTACAATCACACACTAAATACGAAACTAAACTTAGTACTTTACAACTATTAGTCATCATAAAATAACTATTTCTGTTATGTAGTACACCAAAATCTAATTTAAATAAAAAATCGGTAACTAAAATTGTAGAATAAGAGATTTTAAGCATTAGAGTACAAACGTATTACTGTTATACTAAAATAAATAAAATATCCGAAACATTTATGTGTTAATCGAAGAAATTCGTACTGCTTGTAGTTGTCTTCTGCAATTTTGGAATTGATTGTTTGTTTTTCTTTGATCGAAGATCTCATAACTTTCCTGTAAACATAAAAACATGTACGATTGATGAAAAAGTAATAGTAATTTCAGATATTTGATTTGAAAACTAAAATAAAATCAAATTCGTATTTACCAGTGGATTCTTTTTTGCTTGCTTCTTATCCATTTTGAGGATGAATTTCACGAAATTGACGGATGAATGAGAGGATTTAGGTTTTCGCAATTGAAGAGAGGAGGATTCAGAGAATTTAGGTTTTCCCCGATGGTTTTGATCGATCACGGACTTGTTTCCAGAGAAAGAGAGACGGTTAATAATATGTGTAAATTGTCTATTCTACCCTTTTGTTTAATAATCAGTAATTTTCTTATAGTGTTTAGTACATAATTAATTAAGACCCTTGATTAATTACATCAAGGGTTAAGATTAGTTCTAGCTTACCCTTCTTAGGATAAATCCTCTTCTTAGTGGATCCTCCCCTTATGATTATAACATGCAAGTAAAATAATATTTTTTGGAAAAATATTATATGTTAGGGCTTTTAACTATTTTCCACTTCTAACTCGTAAAATTAAATATTTACTTAAATCAGTCTTTAAAATCATTGTAAATTATGTATTGAAAATTTATAACTCGATAAAATATGTAATTTTCAAGTTAGAAAGGTAAAATATATATATATTTTTTCCTGTATGTTATTATGTGTCAAGTTGTTGGAGAAAGAAATAATTAATATTCATAGTTACAAATAACTAAATAATATTTACGAGTTATAAAATTATATTTTAAGATAAAATACAATTTAAATTATATTCTAATTTATTAAGTTTTAATATTTAATATAATAAAAAGATTTATATATTTGATATTTAATTATATAATTAATTATCTAAAAACATTAATATTTGCATAATAGAAAAAAGAGTTGGTGTTTAATAAGAGAGACGATAAAAAAGTTTATCAACTTCAATATGAGAAAGCATGTGTTTTTTAAGTGGCAAGTCGGAATACGATTCGGATACTCTAGTGGTTTGGTTGCGTACTTTGAACCTTTAATAAGGAACTAGGCGGTTCGGTTATTGTAACATCCGATTAATTATGTAATTTCATTGGTATTAATGAGAAATTTAAGAGCTTGTTTCATAAATATATGTGTGTGTGTGTGTGTATAGTATCACATGGTGGTGGTGGTGGTGGTGATACATATAACAACAATGATAATAACAATCTCAATTTTTGAAAGTTTATAAAGTAAGTTTTATAAAATAATAATATATAAATTATAGTGAAGCATTTTCAAAATGTATAAATATTTTTACTTATACAAATGATGAGATTTTTGATAAATAATATAAACTTTATAAATATAATTTCTTGATTCTAACTAAAATTTTTATATAGATCTTATAAAACATTTTTTTTTTCATAGTACTGATATAAACCTATTATAAACTAGGGGACTAAACATGTTAAATATAAAAAATGAAGTTATAAAGAAAAAATAAAGGGACCAAAATTGTCCACACCCTATAGTTGCTTTCTTCTCCAAACCAATTACTTCCATAGATCCCCATGACCACCAAACCGATCCAGCTTGATCTACAACTCGTGTTAATAGATAAAATCGATCAAGATTCTAACTTTAAACAACTACTACCTCCATGATTACTTTAAAGCTTGCGAAAATATAGCCTAATCAACCGGAAACGAATAGGAATTTAAATTCAAATCAAGCAAGTATAAAAATCAAATTAAATTATCCATAGGTTACTTTAAAGCTTGCGAACCTTTCTGCTAACTCAAACACATTCAAAATCATGAACAATAGCGAACCTGGAGCCAGAAGGTATCGATTGAACACCATATGAAGTTATGAACGATTACTAATATGAATGATTACTTTATTTGGAGAATAAATTAAGTGATTTTTAGCTCATTCTGAACGGTTTTAAGAAAAGAACAATAGCCATATGGTTTCGATCACAATCAGATTCGAATTCGACTAGATTTTAATGAGATCAAATATAGAGTTTCTTTGGTTTATCAACTTGATTTTGGGAAATCAAACAAGGTTATGTAAAAAATAATTCGAATGGATCCCTGTTGCAAGCAAGGCTCTAGTTCAGTCGGTAAAATCGCTCCATTAATTCGTCAGGTTAGCAGTAGGTCGGGGGGTTTGAGCCTCCTGCGTTGGGTTTGAACCATTTTTTTTAGTTTTTGGGTTATAACTTTTAATACAAAATTTATTTTTAAATTCTGATTTCACTAAAAATTTTATAAATTTAAAACTTACTATTTGGATAAATATATATACTTAAGGTTTATTTTAAAAGATTTTTTTAAATCTTTAAAACTTGTGATATTAAAATTAATTTGTAAATATTTTATATAATGTATTTATTTAAGATTTTACAATGTATATAGTATCAAGGATATTTAAATCTTATAATAATATAATTAGAGTTTTATGTAAAAACAATGAAATTTTATTATTAAATTTGCACATTTAAATTATAAATATTTATTTATAAAGTTGTTTTAAAATAATATTTATAAACTTTTAAATGTTACATAAATCATTAAAGTTAGTTATTAACTTCAACTTTTGTAACCTTACGAAATCATAATATATATATTCAAGGTGATATTTTATCAAATCTATTTTAATGTAATACCTATATACATAATTACATACAAAGTTTTATAAACGAACTATGACATATTATTAGTATAATATAATTTGTTTAAACTATAGCAATTCTTACAATTTATTAAGGAAAATTTGTTGTTATCGTTACTATTTTAATTTATTGATTATTAGTCAAAAATTATTTTATAAACAATCATCTAATTCGAATCATAAACTTTAAAGGATTTATATAAGATTATACTTACATAATTATTTCTGAACAAAACAATTTGTAAAATTCTAATATGAAATACAATTGCACTATTGTATTTGTGTTAGAAATTCAATAGGAAGTTACAGTTACATTACTTTATGTATGATTAAACAATCTAGGTTGATTGGAATGTGTTGGACACTAATTGCACTACACATACATTATTTAATTGCAAAGGTAGGTCATCTATCAAGGTGAGTCTGAATAACCCCTCTTTTATTCTTTTATTTTTAGGGTGAAACATGTTACAACTATTTAACCATATCTTCAACTATTATCTATGAGAACTTAGCTTAATGCCTTAGATGTAGTGAGTTTTAAATATTAACTTGCATTGATCACAATTTAAAACATTAACAGAGAATGATAGATCTATTGGACCGACCATCCCACCAATGTTTGATTTACTCTTCGGGGGAGGGCCGCGGTGATTGTTTGCTACCTCGGCATTGTTAGGAATGTTAGCTTGGTTAAACAATAACTATTTAAGTTTTTAAATTATTTGATCTGCCTTTACATGTTTCATTCATTATTATAGTTCATTCTGCTTAGTGTTCACATGTGACAACTATTTATCTACATTATATCAACTATTTTTGGTGTATGTGCTTAAACCTGTGAAAGCTCATCAGCTTTTTAGTTGACCTTGTGTTTTAACATGTTTCAGGTGAAACTGCTAACTAAGTTTGCTTTTGATTATCACATAAGAGCTTGGACCTAGATTAGTTAGTTAGGTTATGTTTGTAATACCAATTATGATACAATGAGTGATTGCTTATTTTTTTATTGATTGTTGCTTAATGTAATGTTTGAGTATTTGCAATTTGATACCATGTGCTTATGAAAAATAATCACTTGGTGATACCTCGACGATTTTGTCACTGGTTGTCACACCCCGAGCCGGCGGGATAGGATCGGTTGTCCCGTCGGGCGGAAGGTTCCCGGGGCGCGATATCGTGAGTGATAATCGGATTTGATCAGATTGTTATATGGCACATGATACATAGTTGAGAAATGCCTAATATGATAGAATTACAAAGTTAAATTACATCAGTATTGTTTATAATTTAACAATGTAAATCTACTATTAACATCATAAGTTTCTATCTTGTATTTACACAAGATATACAAAATGGTATGTGTAATGATGTCTTCAAAAATATGCAGGTCCAAAATACTAAGTCTTCTATTTGAAGTCCTAGCCCAGAAGTAATGACTTCCTAATTGACCTGTTCGTCACCTGAGAAGTCATGCAAAAAGATCAAGTCAACACATGGTTGGTGAGTTCATATAGTTTTGTAATTTGAAAATGTTTTGAACCCTTCTTTCGGTAAAGACCCTAACCTCATTAACACCACATGTATCATCCAGATCGGTATGCTTATATATAGGGCATACCCCTGGGTCAAGGCTACAACCCCGCCCAGACGCCATCTCACCACATACTAATCCGCATAGGACATTGTTGTTAATGATAATTAAGCGTTTTTACCTACCATACACTTTTAAACACCCATGATTCCTCTGTTCTCTGTTCCTGTAATTTCAATCGTTTGAAATCTCTCTTGATTTCATATATTCATCATACAAATATGATTGAAACATCAAATTGCAGAATTAATTATAAATGCTTAATTAAATAAATAAATAAACATTCAATAAAATCTAAGTCCTACTGATTGGGGCCTTTGGTCAACTCGAGTAGACTAGTCTGTCAATCAAGGTACTTAGTAGTAAAGGAGATCTGCAAACCTCATCAAACATGTGACCTACAATCAATCAGTCTAGCTAGGACATCTTTTGATATATAGGCTTTCATAGTTCTTTAGACAGTCCATAGTTCTTTAGTTCTTTGGCACATGTTATCTTTGAGCATTTCCCAGATGTTCCTCAAAATAGTTCTTTGTACTTAGTTCTTTGAATAGATCGTTAGTTCTTTGACAACACACTCTTGAAATAGTTCTTTGAAAATAGATCGTTAGTTCTTTGAGAGTAGACCGTTAGTTCTTTGAAAATAGATCGTTAGTTCTTTGACAACACACCCTTGAAATAGTTCTTTGAAAATAGATCGTTAGTTCTTTGACAACACACTCTTGAAATAGTTCTTTGAAAATAGATCTTTGAAAATAGTTCTTTGTTTGAGGTCTTTAGTTCTTTGAAAATAGTTCTTTGAAATAGTTCTTTGATACATAACAGTTACCTAAACAGGAGTCTAAGATAACAGTTATACATGTAAACATATAAAAGCATTCAAGTAAACAATTTACATAAAACAGTTTACGCATGCTTCTCAGCCCCGCGTTTTAAAACAAAAATGTTAGAAAAGGGGCAATGAACTCACCTGTGTTGTAGCTCTTATGTTTCAACCAAGAAAATAATGCGCGCTCGTTTGTTGTAAATTAAGTTTCTTCAGTTCCTGAGTTGTTTTAAAAGAGTTCGAATATAATAAGTATACGTATTAGTTCGTCGTATCTAAGGTCTGGTCTCGGTGTGCAACTAAGTGTCCTAGATTGCTATTATGTTTCTAACACTTAGTCTAGCTAATCCAAATTAATTACCCATTTCTGACCCATTTCCCATAATTAGTCACAATAAGTTCTTTATTAATAAGTCTTTCTTTAAATTCAATTTATGCTACATACCCTCTATGAATCCCTTATCTGTTAGTTAATAACACGTTACTTTTAAATTTTACAAAAATCGGGCAGAGTTTCCTTTGTTTTTAGTCCAAATCCAGACAATTTATATTGTCTATTTTACAACCAAATCCCAATCAATTATAATAAAACTAACTTTCATAACTATATAAACTTTAAACAGAACCAATGACATTCATAAAAATATAACAATTAGCTATTAATTAAAGTTATTCTATTATATTAAAAACATAAGTTATTCTTATGAAAATACAAGTTAAACGTGTTAGAACTTGAGTTGACCAAATTTAGATCAATTCCAAGTCCTTTGATAGTTCTTTGTTTCCCAACTTGATTCTTGTTCTTTCTTGAGATTGACTATCAACTAATTTATTCATTTGAAAACTTCATTGATGGTCAATCTTGATGTAAAACTTCAAGTATTGGATGTTGGCATCCTAATGTCAATATCCCATACTTAGTCGTTTCTCTTGAATTCCCATAGTTCTCATCTTGTTCTTTAATTCTTTGAAATCTCATGGCTACTTATCATGTCATTAACTCGATGCGAATTACTAAGTAAACTTAATTTATTAGTTTAGAAATTCACAAGTTAATATCAATGGCCTTAGCATCTGGTTAGCACCTAGTTAACCACTTATACCCTTGTCGATATAAACATCATAACCCATAGTTGGTAGTTTGCAAAACATGTCAAAACTTAAGATTTCTTAAACTAACCAAAATCTGGAAATCGGGCAGTAGGTTGTCCCGACTTCTACAGGTCATAACTTGATCATAGTAACTCCAAATCGAGCAAAATAAAGCATCATGATCAAGTTTGGGATGTTAGCTTTCTATCCATTATTTATACACTTTCTAATTCGTCCAAATGAGGCTCCAAACAGATGGTATAAAATCAGTGCTCCATTCAGCACCTTCTGAATTAGGACACTATTTTGACCCATTTAAAGTCCGAACCAATGAAACTTGTCTTGATGAAAGTTGTTCCTAACATATTTAACTTGTATTCTGGAAAGTTTCGTGAGTTAAATTGAACGTTTGCTATGTTAAAAGTACAAAGAAACAGGCTGGGCAGAATCTGCCATGTTACCCAGCCCCATTATGACTTCGAAATTTGCTATGCACAACCCCAAATTGATCCACAACCCTTCCAATATTTAACCCCTAATGTTTCCTGAGTTTCTAGACAAAATTGGTGCAAATACTAAGGCTTTAAAGGGTCCTAAACCTGCTGTCAACATGGCTGTTCGTCGAAACAGCAACAGCAACACAAATAGCCCCATTTGAACACGATTCTTGCCATTATTCAGCTCCAATTCGATTCCCAACTGAACCAAACATCAATATCACATGTCCCTTAGGTTCCTAGGTTGATTTGGTGCAAGTCCTAGGGGTTTTAGAGGTCGAAAACTAGCTGGAAATTCAGCTGCAAAGAGGAAAACGCACCTGCACAGGGGCTGTCACGAAATCAGCTCCTATGAGCTCAATTTTGGTCCGTTTTTGAT
Source organism: Mikania micrantha (assembly GCA_009363875.1). Taxonomy (NCBI): domain Eukaryota; kingdom Viridiplantae; phylum Streptophyta; class Magnoliopsida; order Asterales; family Asteraceae; genus Mikania; species Mikania micrantha. The sequence goes on from CM018693.1 coordinate 36,715,053, forward strand.
GATTCAAAGCTTAGTTTCTTCCTCTTAACACGATCTACAAGTTTCTATAGTCGTTTTAGTGTTTATTCTACTGATTTTAACTAAATAAAACAGGTTTTGATGCTTACCTCTCGTGAATAGTAGAAAACCCTCAAAAACCGTAGCTTCTCTCTAAAACTACGACCACATCAGCTCATTTCAGCTCCGATCTGCTGTACTTTTGTATTCTCCTCATTCTCACGGTCGTTTTGACTACTAGAACGTCGAATTTGGTGGAGAAATGAGAGAGATATGAAGGTTTGAAGTGGTGGTGGTATGGGGTGACGGGAAAAACGCAAATGTGGGGGAAGGAGGGTTCTTGAGCTGCAATTGTGAAGAAGAAGGGGAAAAATTTTGGGGTTTTATACCCCGGGTGTTTACCCGCGTGTTCGGTCTCGCTCGGTTTCGGTTTCGCGCGTCGTTTTTCGTTATTTTCGTAACGAAACGTTATGATTTTAAAATAGGATTTATAAAAATCAATTTAGGTTGTGATTCCTAATAAATTAACTAATTATCTTCCGTTTATTTTAAATTTTCTGAAAACGTTCAAGTTACAGTTTAAATCGAACCGTACAGTCGTCGCGCGCATTCGTTCGAATCGTCACCCGTACGAACACGACGATAACTATACTTTCCAATATGGTTTTCTAATTATCGGACATCATTCAGAACGTTAAACTTTCAGATATATTCGTACAGATCGTCACCTATACGAATAATCCGTCGATTTAGCATTCACATAACGACATCCGTTGTTGTCTTGTTTTGTAAAGCCTCACATACGTTTATACATAATAAATCCTAAAAAAATAATCACGTGATGGTTCTGTATCGCCAGGTACTTGTCTAACTGATGAACCATGTTTCTGAGTTTCGTTTCTCTGAAATGATTCTGAATTTGTTTTTTTTTTATAACACGTAATGATAATGATACTTAACATGAATATGAAACACACTGAATTTCATAAAGTCCGTACCTGATTACTGTTCATGTTACTGTTCAGATCACTATTCCAGTGACGTTTCCGGCACTGATGTTACACTGGTCGAGGTGTTACAATTGTGTGACAAACTTGCAACAAAAAATTGACCAATGATCTAATATATAGAGACCGGTTATATGAATATATAAGAATGTGTAGTAGTTATCACACAAGTTGACAACTGAAGGCGTAAGGCCATTTACGAAATAAAATGATAAGTGGTAATCATCACAATATAATACAATATCAGACATATGAATATATGTAAAGTTTAATTGCATATATTTATATATATTTATACACGCACGCGCGTGTAAGTTCGCGTACAAAGGCAACGAAAAAGGAAAATATGAAAACGGTTATAGTGGGTCCTACAACAAGAGACAATCCCCAATATTTCAAGACAAACAGATATGGGGGCCCACTGTCACCTATATCAATGAAGGAGAAATAAAAGAATTCATTCATTCATTCAGATCTTACATACACACACACACACCCCAAAAAAGTAAGAACCATCTCCTTTGCACCGGAGAAAGTACGTCAAGATTGCTTTACTCAAACAGGGATGATGGCATAGAGATTAGTTAATCGAAAGTTAGTACAGGGAAATTCCAGTTAATACATCTTCATTGGCGCCATCCGTGGGACCCAAGGGTTGTTTCCGTCATCATCCCTAGCAAAAAGGTGAAGCATGAGCGGTTCCGGCAGCCAGCCGTTCTCCTTTACGTTTGTTCTCATCAGGCGACAGCAGCAACGGTGGTGCACACTAGTAAACCGGCGAAGTCTTCTGCGATAAGAGTAGATGGGGAGGAGGCCAGCATTTCATCCTCTGATCATGTGACCCCTAGAATTCCTCTCACAATTGCTGGCTCCGCTCCACCGGCAAACCTCTCCTCATCAGCGGGAAGGGTGACAAGAGCTCCGTTTACTCCGAGTGGTATGTCTGCACCCATTCATTCTTCATTTTATCTGTATACCCCATTGATGCCCCCGTTTAACTACTCTTTGCCCCAAACCCCTATTTATACGGGCAATGCGACTATACCAATGCATTCTAATGCGATGGTTTCCTTCGTTCCATATGGGGGGACGAGTTCGGTGCCCGGATTATCTCCGGGGGTTACTGTTCCTTTTGTTTCAAGAGGGATGTATCCAAGTACTCCAGTTACCCCTTATCCTCAGTATTTTTCAAACTTACCCATTTCATCTTCTCAATCTGTTCTATCCACACCTACAGGATCAATGTCCCATGAAGCTATTCCAGCTAATCTAAGAACCCAGTTACAATTCACAGGTATTTCAGCACCCCAAACAGCCAGCCATAATGATATGCAAACCCTTTTCCATTCCCATGCCAATCCACAGATCTGTTTTCCTCCCTTGGATTATAGTCGACCATATAAACCCCCAGAGTTATTGATGAAGTCTAAATTCATAGCACCCATAGCTTTGGCCGAATTTCAGAGGAAATTAAAAATGCCCACTAACGTGGGAAAATATGATGGACTTTCTAATCTGGAAGACCATTATAACGTATTTGTTGGCGCCGGAGGAGTTGAACAATGGACCATGCCTGCCTGGTGTCATATGTTCGTTCAAACTCTTGTGGGGGCTGCACGCATATGGTTTGATAGTTTACCAGCCGGAAGTATAACCAGCTTCGAAGACCTGGCGGTCAAGTTCAAATTGCATTTTAGCCAACAGCATAGACACACGCGTGATAAAACGGAAGTTTTAAACCTCCGGAGGGGCCCAAATGAAACTGTGGAAGAATTTATAGTTCGATACAATCTGGAGAGCCTCCAGATAAATGGAACTACTGAAGCCTTGAAGGTTGCCGGGTTCATTCATGGGGTTAGGGACAAACATTTGATCAGGAAGCTACACGGGGTAAATGGGACTCCAGAAGACATGAATGCTATGATGACAATTGCAAAAGCCTACGTACAACAGGAAAAGTCAGTAACTGCAAGTGCAGAGTGGGAAAACAAAAAGAACGAAAGAAAAATGGCAAATGTCCCGGTGCAATCTAGTTATTCTGGGCAGAAGAGTTCCGTAGAGGCCAACATGAAGTCTCCATCGTTCCGGAGGGAGACAGGAAGATTCGCACCTTATACTCCCCGTGAAGTATCTGTCGTAGCTCGAAAAAAAGAAAAAAAGCAAGAAACGTACCCCGCACTCACAAAAACACCGGGAGAAATTTGGCGAACTGAAGGATTGAAATGGGAACAACCTCGTCCCTTAAGAGATAACTCGGCTAGGGATAAGTCTAGGAATTGTGATTATCATCGCGTACATGGTCATGACACTGACGATTGTTGGCACTTGAAGAAGCAAATAGAAAAATTTGTATCCAATGGAGACTTGAAACATCTCAAGGTGTAGAAGAAAGGGGAAAAATCGTCAAGAGAGGAAGAAAAAGCAGAGGGAAAAACGGCGCATGAAATATTTGCCATAAAGACCCAGGAAGGAAATACAAACAGTATTCCCAAGAGACGTGCAGATATCTTAGAAGCCTGGATGTGTACGCCATTACTTATGCCGGCCAGTGATGGGTGTTATAGTACAAGCTCATTGAATATAACTGCAATGGTGGGAAAATACAAGATGCACTGAATCTTCATTGACACTGGTAGTTCATCAGACATTCTGTATGAGCATGCGTTTAGAAAGATGTCTTGGGAAGATCAGCAGTTGATGGAGCGGGTGGATTATCCTGTGATGGGTTTCTCTGGCGAAATGGTTAAGCCCATGGGCAAGATTAACTTGCCATTAATTATAGGAGAAGGAAAGAAACAGCGAAAAGTAAACTTGACATTCTTAAAAATCAAAGCGAAAACTAAGTATAATGTTATCCTAGGAAGAGTGGCGCTCGGCCTATTGGCGTCATGGGTGTCCACGGTGCAAGGCATGATGGTCTTCCCCACCCCGGGAGGGCAAATGTGTATGAAGGCAGAAGAGCAATGTGCCATAGCAGAAAAATGGGCACCCACCATGCCCAAAGAGGTGCGGTTAATGGCGGACGAAAATTGGGCTCTCAACCCTAATCATCCCGAGCAAATGATCACGTTGGGAAAAGAATTGTCAGAGAATGTGCGCAATCACTTGAAAAACCTTTTAAGGGAATACGCGGATGTTTTCGCTTTCCAACATTCAGATATGACAGGGATACCTCGGGAAATAATTGAACACCAGCTTAATATTCATCCCAACAAAAAACCGATAGTACAGAAAAAAAGAAGCATGGGAAGTGAAAGGCGGGAAGCCGTTGTTAAGGAGGTAAGGAAACTGGTGGAGGCGGGAATCCTAAGGGAAACCAAACACCAAACGTAGGTGGCTAACCCAGTGATGGTGCAAAAATCAGACGGTACATGGAGGATGTGTATAGATTATAAAGATCTAAATAAAGCTTGCCCGAAAGACAACTATCCCTTACCAGAAATTGATTTGAAAGTAGACTCTCTGTCAGAATTCCCAGTAAAATGTTTTTTAGATTCTTACAAAGGATACCATCAAGTCCAGATGGCGGAAGAGGATGAGAACAAGACAGCTTTTCATACTGACATAGGAATCTTCTGTTATAGGAAGATGCCTTTTGGATTAAAAAATGCGGGGGCTACATACCAAAGAATGATGGACATGGTGTTCAAAGATCAGATAGGGAAGAACGTGGAGGTGTATGTTGACGACTTGGTAATTAAAAGTAGGGGAAAAAATAATGTTGGCGGATGTGGCGGAGACAATGATCCAGTTGCGCAAGTATAACATAAAATTAAACCCGATTAAATGTTCATTCGGGGTCATGGAGGGAAAGTTCCTAGGCATGATAGTTACAAAGGGGGGATTCAAAGCCAATCTAGAAAAGATGGAAGCAATCCGAAGTATGGCCCCACCCAGATCAGTTAAAGAAGTTCAAACTCTAAATGGAAGGTTAGTGGCAATCAATAGGTTCTTATCAAAGCATGCGGAAAAATCTTTACCATTCATAGCTACCCTTAAAAAAGAAATTGGAAGGGAGTTCCAATGGACCGCGGAAGCTGACCAAGCTTTCCAAGCCCTTAAAAAGTGCCTTGAAGAACTACCCGCGTTGACTGCCCCGCGCCAAGGAGAAGTTCTACAATTGTATTTATCCGCCTCGGAGAAGGCGGTATGTTCTGTGTTGTTGGTAGAAAGAGATGGTATTCAAACCCTAGTGTACTACGTTAGTAGAGTACTTACCCCCCGAAGATAAATTACACCATGTTGGAAAAGTTAGTGTTAGCATTGGTTCATTCCTCGAGGCGATTGAGAAGGTATTTCCAAGCCCACCAAGTGGAAGTAATAACGGCGCATCCCCTACAACAAGTATTGAAACGCCCAGAAGTTTCGGGAAGACTAGCTAAATGGGCTATAGAGTTGGGCGTATTTGATCTCATTTATAAACCAAGAACAGCCATTAAAGCGCAAGTCATCGCAGACTTCATAGCAGAAGTACCCAAAGAATGTGAAAGGGAAATGGAACAAGGAAAAGATGGAGAGGCACAAGGAGTATGGGAGGTTTACACAGATGGGGCGTCAAACGTTGAAGGCGCAGGGATAGGGGTGATGGTGGTAAGCCCCCTAGGGAAAGAAAAAGCGCGAGCATTAAAGTTAAAATTCAAAGCTTCCAACAATGAAGCAGAGTATGAAGCTTTGATTGCGGGACTGCAGTCAGTTTTCCTGGAAAATGCAAGAAAGGTAGTGGCGCATGTGGATTCCCTGTTGGTGTCAAACCAAATTAATGGGGTGTATGAAATCAAGGAAGAACGCATGAAACAATATGTGCAAGTAGTGGAAGGATTAATGGCTAAATTCGAAAGCTGTGTCGTGATACATGTACCAAGAAGCCAGAACAAGAAAGCTGATGCGCTGAGTAAGTTAGCTTCGAGTTTCGCAGATCCGGTTAAAGAAATTTCGGTGGAAAAAGTACTTGCACCAACCACCGAAGTAAAAATGATCAATACGATACAAGAAGATAGAGAAAATTGGATGAAACCTATTGTCGAATACCTAGTGGAAGGAAAGCTTCCAGATAGCAAGGCACTGGCGCACAAATTGCGGTGTAAAGCTCAACACTACGAAATGCAAGGTGGAGATCTGTATAGAAGAACCTTCCTGGGACCTTTATTAAAATGTGTAGACTTGGAAGAAGCTAATTATTTGGTTCGAGAAGTCCATGCGCGTATTTTTGGGATCCACGCGGGGCCGAGGTCGGTAGTAGCTAAGTTGACTAATGCAGGGTACTATTGGCCAGGTATGCATCTCAGCGCAATTGAGGAAATAAAGAAATGTCAAGCTTGCCAAAAACACGCTCCTTTCCTAACTCGTCCGAAAAATGAGTTGATACCCGTAACATCGGCATCGCCCTTCCAAAAATGGGCTATTGATTTGGCGGGACCTTTCCCTCAAGGACATGGAGGAGTAAAATTTTTAGTGGTGGCAGTGGATTACTTCACCAAGTGGGTAGAAGCGAAACCCCTAACCACAATCACAGCTAAGCAAATAAAGAAGTTTGTGTGGGAACATATAGTTTGCCGGTTTGGAATGCCTTTATACCTTTTCAGTGACAATGGAACCCAGTTCGCGGATAAACTGTTCCAACAGTGGTGCGAGGAGTTGAAGATAAAACAAGTTTTCAGCTTAGTGGCGCACCCTCAAAGTAATGGGCAAGTGGAAAGGATCAACAGGATTTTGGTGGAAGGGCTGAAGAAAAGGCTGGAAGAAACTGGATCTTCATAGGTGGATGAATTACCAAGCGTGTTATGGGCCTATAGAACCATGCCAAAGACTAGTAATGGAGAGTCACCCTTCCGATTAACCTATGGGTCCGAAGCAATGATACCAGCGGAAATAGGATCCCCTTCTCAAAGGGTAACAAGTGTGGGAATGATCGACAACGACGGAGATCTCAGAAGGAATCTAGAGGCATTAGAGGAAAGAAGGGAAAGGGCTGCCTTGGAAGAGGAAAGGTACAAGAGGCAGCTAGAAAAGAATTACAACAAAAAGGTCCACCCCATTTCATTCAAAAAAGGACAATATGTGTGGAGGAATAACAAGGCTAGCAAAGCAGGAGATCAAGGTAAAATGGGACCAAATTGGGAGGGGCCTTACGTAATTGATGAAGTATTGGGAAAGGGGGCGTATAGCTTAATGCTGATGGATGGACGTAAGGTGCCCAGGACGTGGAATGGAGCCCAGCTAAAGAAATGTTATATGTAACTTGGTGAGGCAAGCTAAAGAAATTATTGTTATGAGTTAATATATGAGCAGCTGTTATATAATAGCACGGCTGTTTCTATACCTTGAATCAAGTTACGATGAAAATAATTCACATTTTGACAATAATAAGCCCCGCCTCGGCGGGCACAGATTAACATATTTATATACATATATATGAAAGATTTATATCGTTAAAAGACATATTAGCGCAAACAAGAACGAAAGACCCTCAAAAGGTCTCATACCCTCAAAAGGTACACTTACACGCGCACAAGTGCGGAAGACCCTCAAAAGGTCTGGTACCCTCAAAAGGTACACTTACACGCGCACAAGCGCGGAAGACCCTCAAAAGGTACACGCGCGCGCGCAAGCGCGGAAGACCCTCAAAAGGTCTCATACCTTCATAAGATACAAACATGCGCACAGGCGCGGAAGACCCTCAAAAGGTCTAGTACCCTCAAAAGGTACACTTACACGCGCACAAGCGCGGAAGACCCTCAAAAGGTACACGCGCGCGCGCAAGCACGGAAGACCCTCAAAAGGTCTCATACCTTCAAAAGATACAAACATGCGCACAGGCGCGGAAGACCCTCAAAAGGTCTAGTACCCTCAAAAGGTACACTTACACGCGCACAAGCGCGAAAGACCCTCAAAAGGTCCAGTACCCTCAAAAGGTACACGCGCGCGTGCAAGCGCGGAAGACCCTCAAAAGGTCTCATACCTTCAAAAGATACAAACATGCGCGCAGGCGCGGAAGACCCTCAAAAGGTCTAGTACCCTCAAAAGGTACACTTACACACGCACAAGCGCGGAAGACCCTCAAAAGGTCCAGTACCCTCAAAAGGTACACGCGCGCGCACAAGCGCGAAAGACCCTCAAAAGGTCTCACACCTTCAAAAGATACAAACATGCGCACAAGCGCGGAAGACCCTCAAAAGGTCCCGTACCCTCAAAAGGTGCATGCAGAAGAACAAACGTGAACACATATGCGTATACTTGCGGAAAACCTTTTAAAGGACCAAATATAAATGTCCGTAAACACATTAGTCTCACAAGAGATTTGATATCCACAAACGGATACCTTACTTGGTAATTAGTTAAATAGTATGCGTCTTTACGGCCACTCAATTGGGTAATGGGATAACATACGAAAGGGTTTATACACCCCAAAGGATAATTTTGTTTCTATAATTTGTAACGTGACGAACCCTCGTAGGGTCCTTGTAGTCATTGGTAAGCTTAAATACAAAAGATTCCCTTGTAGGGATAAGTCCCAAAATTAGGAATGTTAATCTATAAAGGAACGCTACTTTCTCGAAAGAGTTAGTACAATAATTACAATCACATGGCCAAGAAAGGCCCCTTACATAAATGGTGTCGGAAGAATTACACTAAAAACAAAGGAACCTCACTCAGAGGTTCCCAAGTTGTTACATTTAAAGCATAAACCCTAAACCAGAAAATAAACAAAATAATAAATTACATCATTGAAGTGGTATAGCAAAGAAGCTGAGAGATGACGACCGGCAGAAGGTGAACAAACCGGCGTCAGGAAGTCAAAAGACTCCTAATCTTCATAGGTGTGAAGGGGGATGACATGTGATAATAAACCTTTGAGCCCCTAAATACCCTCAAAAAGTGTTGAGGTAAGGGAAGGAAGAATTTACACCATGGCGACCCCATACCACTCCCACATGAAGAATATGTTTGACATGTTATAATAAACCTTTGGTTTATGCTGAAAGGACTTGCTGAACCTAGCCCTTCCATTGCTGCGAGAAGGAGGTTAAGAGCTCTAAGAACCCTAAGCTAGACATGTGGTAATAAACCTTTAAGATCTTTCAAGACGCGAAAGGAAGAAGACAAGGTGGAAACACTGAGGATTCCCATGAACAAGAAAGCAATTCTTCATGAAAAAGGAAAGGGGAAAGTTATTCAAGGATGGGGAGTCCTCAACATTTGAGCGCCCAATATATAGGAGGAAAAAACCTGCATACAAATCTCTGGGAAAATCTGGGGAAAAGACAGCATATAGGCCAGGCGTAAATATAAGGGCCCACAACAGACACTAATAATAAGTAACGCAACCCAATAATCCGAGTTTATCAGTTGACAAGACAAGACAACTTTAACATATAATAAATAGATACGGACAATTTTAAATCCTACGCCATTTTCCATTTCACTGAAAAAGAAAATTACAACCCATAAAGGAAAATTTTCAAAAACAAAACAACATGCCACACTAGAGAAAATTTTCAAAAACAAATTACAACCCACTTGTGGACACAGTCCTTACAAACCCGTGCTACACCTAGGAGAATCCCTCTCACTATCCTCCGAGATATCGGGAGATTTGAGAAGCTCTTTGAGACCATCCAAATTGTCATCAGAAGCTGTGGAAATGATATCATTGAGTATAGGAATATTATGATCCCCTAACTCCTCATAGGCGGAACCCAATAAATCCACAGCAGGCATGGTAAGGGTCTGGCAATCATTTAAACTTTGACCACCTTGAGACAAGGCATACCCTTCCCTTATACCTTGTTGACGACCCATCAGATCGGATGATGAAGTGTTCTTATCAATAATATGTAAATAAGGACCGCTCAAGCGCAAGGCATCAAAAGACTTAGGAATACCCTGTTGGATGAGCCATTTCTTGTCAGCTTTCAGGATTGCATTGGAGGCCTCAGAATTGTTTAAATCCCTCTTTATTTCTTGCAATTCCTTTTCCATTCTTCGCAAGGAATCTTTTAATTCATTATTCTTTTGGCGAAGTTCCTTGTTATCCTCATTGCGCTGAACAAGGCGTTGATGATTTTCTAGCCTTAAAGTGGTAAACTGCGCCCTTTCTTGACTCAAGGTGGCCAATAGATTATTAAGTTTAGATTCTTTTTCCTCTAAAAGGTCTTTAAGCTTGAGATAGTTTCCGCGGTCAGCGCGTGAATCCATAACTTGACGGCGGAGAGCAATTAATTCTGATTGGTTGGTCTCACCTTCTTGGCGTAACTTGAATAACTCAGTCAAAGTGGCGCCATGCTCTGCCCTCAACCTTTGTACTTCTAAATCCAATAACTCAGATCGGCGGCCCAATTCGGGTACGCAAGCAACCAGAGAACTTAAGGAATGAGCTAGGTGGTTTCCAAGATCTTGTAGAGGCAGTTTTTGTGTCCGCTCAGCTTCCGCGGATGGAATACCTCGGAAAAGAAACTCGCGGCACAAAGAGGGATCATCTAAAAAGGATCCCAGTTTGAGACTCCAATTGGGAACAAAAGGAGTAGTAGGATTGAAACCAGGGACATATCGAGAGGGTGAATGAGAAGGAAATTTAGGCGGGAGCACAGAGGAAGGAATAGAGGAAGTCAAGGTAGAAGGAATGTCTGAGGAAGAGGATACTATGACAGGGGAGAATCTCGGGAAGTAGCAACAGACAAAGAATAGGTGGGTATAAAAGAGCCCAAGGCGGTAGTAGGTAAAGTGATAGAAGGCAGTGAGGACAAAGAGGGGGACGAAGATAAGGATAGGTTTGAGGTAGCTGGGGAAGAAGAAGGCAACTCTTTAGACTTCTTAAGAGGAGAAGAGGATGGAATATCGGCTCCTGTAAAAGGAAAAAGGAAAAACACACGTTAAATTGCTCTAAACAAATAAACTATAAAAATAAGGACAATAATAAAACTTGAAGGAAACAATATACATACCCACGCGCTTCCGAGCATACTTATTCAGCATAACAGAAGATAATTTTTTGGCCCAAAGCTGGGATGCTGAAAGTGGGGAAGAGACAGAGGATCCCGAGAACGCCACAGATGGAGGAGTGCAGGAAGCAGGAAACCTCAGAGGGGATGAAGTGGAGGATGCCAAAGAAACTAGAAGGTGACCCGCAGATGAAACAATTGACTCAGAAGAAGTCATGACAGGTGCTAAAGAAACTAAAAGTGGACTTTGAGATGTAGTGATTTGGCAGGTAGAAGTCACGGCGGATCCCTGAGAGACTAGAAGTTGGCCTGCAGATGAAACAGTCTGACCAGATGAGGTCATAATGAAACCCAAGGAGGTCAAGGGTTGGCTCGAGGAAGCCGCGGAAGTTATGATAAGACCCTGAGAAACTAAGGGTTCACCTGCAGAAGAAAAAATAGTATCAAGTAACTCTGGAGCTGAACCCGCAGAGGAAAAAGAGAGTACATTGGAAGCCATCAGATGGGCCATATAACTCTTGGATATACCTGAAACCAAAGGTATGTTAATTGAACTCGAATCAACATTAGGAGATAGCCCGTGTAAGGTCAAGGGGGTAAACAGAGTAGACCCGCCAACTGAAACCGCTGGTGGAGGAGAACTAGTAGATCTTTCCGATGCATCAGCGGGGATCGGGGAAGTGGACTCCTGGGAAAAACTAGAAGACAATGGCTGAAAAAACAAGAACAGAAAACAAGTAATAAGTAAAAATTGTAAGGGAAACGAACCTTTAAAGGGATCATGCTATAAGAAAATGGTAAAGAGAAAAGGAATAACCTGTTGGGAAGAACTTCCCACAAGATCATTTCCTGAGGTACCCTCTCGGGGGGGGGGGGGGGGGGAAGCCACATAGCATGCAGTAAAGCGAAGAAAGGGAACCTCATTAGGCTTTAGAGGTTGTTCATGGGGAATCAGAAGTCCGCGGCGAGTATCGGACAGCACTTCAAAATAATAGCCTTCTCCTAATAAAAGACAAAATCACGGTCAAAAGAGGGAAGGGAAAGTGATTACATGAAGAGAGAGAGAGAGAAGACACACCTCCCTTTTTATTAAGGTACACTGGTTTGGTGGAAGGAGAATCCCAGAAACGGCTTATCCCAGTAGCCACAAGAGCGTGCTCAGGGATGGGCTGGATATCAGTAGGATGCTCGCAGAACCATTTATACAATCTTGAATTTGTGTATTCACTCTCAGCAGGTATGGGATCAATGATAGGATCCTTAGGGGACCGCCATTGCATCTTTCCAGGAAAAACCTTTTCGTCAATATAGAAAAACTTATTCCTCCAGTTTTTATCTTTTGAACTAGAGGGAACTTTATGAATCATAGAAGGACCCCCTCTTTTATCGAAAGAATACCAATCATCCTTCTTAACCAGCTTGAAGAATACTTGAAAAAGAAGAGGAGTAACGTTTTCTTGAATACTTCGCAAAACGAACTCATAGTGATAAAGGCGAATCAACCCCAGGGGACTCATTTGAGATATATGAATCCCATACCTTTCCAGCATCTGTAAGCAAAATCTACTCACCGGTAGTCTAAAGTGAGAAAATCGGAAAAAGTCAGCATACAAGCATACCTTGCCAGGAGGGGCATTTAGAGCTGTTTGCCCAGAGCCGGGAAGTTCAGGATGCCAGGCGGATAATATTCGAAATTCTCTCAAAAATTCCTCATAATCGGAAGGTACCCAATTTACCTCATGATTCGACACTGATAGCAAACTCTTGGAGGAAGTTGTGACAGTGTTTTTAGAAAGTTTTGCGGATTTAGGAGCCATGGAGACGAAGCAAAATTGCGTGAATAAATAGAAGGGGGTTCTAAGAAAAAGAAAGGGATAAAATCTTTGCGCTCACGAATACATATATATACTTTGGGGGGAAGGATAATGAATTTAATTTGAAACTTCCTAAAAAGGCGGGATATTAAAAGGGGAATTCCCAAACGTCGCCGGCGGTTACAAAAAAGGGGCGATGGAAAAGACAGTCGTCTAATCACCATCAGGGGGAATAGATCAACTCCATGATAAAAATAAATAATAATGAACAACAGTAAACGTATGTACAAAAGTATGTATAAGTAATTCATAAATCCCGTGTAATTTTAAGAAAAATCACCGGTCTGGGGGACTTGAAGGCGTAAGGCCATTTACGAAATAAAATGATAAGTGATAATCATCACAATATAATACAATATCAGACATATGAATATATGTAAAGTTTAATTGCATATATTTATATATATTTATACACGCACGCGCGTGTAAGTTCGCGTACGAAGGCAACGAAAAAGGAAAATATGAAAAAGGTTATAGTGGGTCCTACAACAAGAGACAATCCCCAATATTTCATGACAAACGGATATGGGGGTCCACTGTCACCTATATCAATGAATGAGAAAGAAAAGAATTCATTCATTCATTCAGATCCCACATACATACACACACACACCAAAAAAGTAAGAACCATCTCCTTTGCACCGGAGAAAGTACGTCAAGATTACTTTACTCAAACAGGGATGATGGCATAGAGATCAGTTAATCGGAAGTTAGTACAGGGAAATTCCGGTTAATACATCTTCAACAACCAACTGATAATGGCATGCTTAAAGAATTTAATCATTTGTATCATGTTAGGTGGTTTCATGTTTTAAAAATAGAGCATCATCAAGACCATGTCCTCCTAAAGTCTTTCAGTCCAAGTAAATTATAATCATGTGTTTGGATTTTTTAAATACTTAAATTATGTTTTGTTTTAAAATTCAAATAGTCATTTATCTTCAAATTTGGGCCACATGAGCAAGTTCAGCTCTCTATTATTCAAAATTAGTTATATCTAAGCGTTTTTAAAATCAAAGGGCTTCAATTTTTTGTGTATAAATCGGCTTTTTAGTCACAACAATCCTGATTGAGATAAATTTCTTTTTTTAATATTCATAATTAATAGTCACATTTTGTTTTTGATTTATATTTTTTGCCATTTTTTCTTATTTGATAATATATATTTGTTGTGTCTTAAACTCGAGAAGAGTTTTTAATAAAGTCAAAAAAAGACGTCAATTTTTATATTCGTTTTAGACCACCAAAAGTCTTGAGACGACTACATACATGAGGAATTGACTTATGTTTCGGTTATTTCCTAAGAGGTTTGAGCCTTATGCTTTGTGACAGAAATACGTGGCAAATAACGAAACGTGTTGCGTACAACTACGATATTACAATCGATCTATAATTCAAAGAAATATCAATAGCATTCAAAAAGTAAAACAATAATAAAATTATAATAAAATCATGATTAACTTTTAAATTGCTTATGATCTCGTACCGCATATTTATAGCCTTTTTGGTAACAGTTGAAAACGGCTACTAGACGCTTACATGACCATTTGTTTGGCGCCATATGATAGGGGATGGGGTTATAATTTTTGACCCGTGATAATACTATTTATGACCTCCTGAACCAGACTTAAAACAAACATATATATACTACACATGACAAGATAAATGCGTTAATTTGAGTAAAGTTTATTGTATTTTGTATTGAAATGGTTAAACTTATGATATATATACTGGGTTGAGATGAATAATATATTAACACCATACGGATTAAGATGGGCAACTTAAAAACAATGTGAATTAATTCAAACAAGCAAGAATGATAATGATAAATATGATAAAATAATTAAAAATTATTTGTTTCATTACAACTCATTTTAACTTGAACAAAATTAATGATTTTTTTAATAAACGGCTCATTTAAACCCGAAATGTTTTTCTTTAAAATCCATCATGACCCACACCCATCGTGACTCGCATGTGTTTTAACCTGTCACCCAACCCATCGTGCATATTTTGTCAGGCATAATATATACATATTATAATTCTGATTCATTTACTCACTTGATCTAGTAAAGATCTTAATATTAATTTAAATATTGATATTAAAATTATTTTTGTTATTTTTTTACCAAAATATTTGAATATTCTCTCTTTCTTTTTTCTTTTGTTAACAGTTTAGTTTAAAATTAACAAAAATACCCTTATACTAATTGATGTAATTGTATGGAGTTAACAATGTTTAGGTCCTAATTAAGACGTGCCTACTCGATGGAATTCAACTTTCAAAATGTTCAAAATTGTTCTACAACAAAAGACACTCTATCTATTTTTCATAACGGTTTTTCTTCAGCCGGTCGAGCTACATGTTCTACGACGTAGGTTGCATAAATATTCTTTATATCACCGACTTTTTTGAAATTTTTAAAAACTTAGCTACAAAATTATCCGGATTTTATTAACGCATTAGTAGTTTAGTACTTTCTATATTATATTTAATGGCTAATAATATACAAAATTTTGAAAATAAAAACGATTTGCTTACAAATATGGTAAAAGCAACGAAAGAAAATTTTAAATATTCTTTTAAATCGCTACCCGCCGTTTTTACATGTGACCACGCCTTAAATCCTATTTTAAATGTTACGGAGGTAGAAACTATAATTGACCAAATAAACTCTCATTTAAGTTTGTACGAAGACGATTCAAAATTTTCCAACGAAACAAAACGTATTTTTCTTCATAATCTTCAACAAATGTATAAAGTTTATTCAATAAGATATGCGCCTAATAGAAACACATCCTGGTCAATGACATCGGGTTCAATTCATACAAGGAGGGATCGAGTGACTAATTGATTTAACACGTTACGAAACGAAGCAGCTTAACGCCAAAGCGGTAACTTCCCACGTAGCAAGCTTGAGAGGTATAGTGGAAAAGATTTTATATCAACTATGAGCACCGAAAAATATATGCAATTTGATATTTTGGCTTGGTAGAAAGAAAAGAAATCACAATTTCTTATTTTATCCGCTATGTCCCTTGATTTACTTACCATCCAATCTTCTACGGTAGTTTCGGAATCCATTTTTTCTGTTAGTGTCAGGGTTTTATGATTAAGAACAAGATTCGTGGAAATATTCATTTGCTTTAAAGATCACTTGCCTTAAATAATTGAACCTTAAGTACAAGAAAAGGAGATTGCCGAAGGATTAGCCTCAGGTTTCTCGGACGAATATGACGCATCAATTCAGTTGAATAATGGCTCTGGTAAAGAATTAATATAAACTACGAGCAAATTTAGATAAATGTGTATAATTATATTTTTTTAGAATTATGTATTGGTTTTTAATTTAAAAAAATATAAAAATGGCATTTATATTATTTAAATGTTTATGTATTAGTTGGTAAATTGTTTAAAATAAATAAAATTGAAATTTATTGTTTAAATGTTTAATTTTAAGAAAGAAAAAAAAATAACCAATACCCGGTTTTCATACCCGAACGAGACCCGGACATGCCTTGAAACAGGACCCGGTTGTACCAGATTTCAGAAAATTTGGACCCGAAACCATTTTTTTGAAAAAACCCGATACAATACACTCAAAAGAACGTTTAATTGAAACTTGTTCCTCTCATCCTTAAACAATACACAAATTGCATTGGTAATATTTCATGTGATGCATCTTAATGACCATGTTTCGATCATAGTATCACTGTGTACTGAACAAAACGGTGTGAGATTCACTTCAGTGGTTGAAAATTATCATCCTCAATAAGATGATTATAAATAAATAGAATTATAAGAATTATATAATAAAATTTAACAGCTGAGACGAAATTAAACCTCTTTAAAAAGTTTTTAAGATTAACATAAAATAAGAAAGTAGATATTTTTAACAATCATTCCCACGTACAAGACAAAACTGATAATTAATCCTTCTTAACAACAAATATACTAAAATTAATACTTAATTCTTCTGCTTCTTCTTAGAAGACTGACCTGGTGCCGCGATATACATTTCAGCGTTTATTTCATCAGTAGCAGATTTTCTGTTGCCAAACTCCTTTGCCTTGTTCTGCAGTATTTAACAAATTCCATTAAAACCCAACAAAAAAAGTTATCCAAAATGTATTCAAATACATAAAAACACAAAAATAATTTTATCAAGTGTTAATTATAAGAATGGTCACTGGATTGCGGTTTTAATCCCAACAGTGCTCCTATTGAAGCACAGTTGCAACCTATCTGAATTTCTAAAATCTAAAACCGAAACAGTAATCTAGACATGTGCAATTATAGAACACAACAAGTTTTTAAAGATTTAACAAAAAAGAAAAAAAAAGTATGTGTGGGTCGACCCAAACCCATAGATCTGTTGCCCAAACTGTCTGAATTACCCACCATCTTGCCACATCTAATATTGATTTTAAACCGTTAGGTTACCTTCAAGGATGCAGCCATTGCTGCAATATCATCCTTGTGATTTTTATCATCATTTTGCATCTGGGCTTCCTGAAAATCCATGATAAAAATTGCAAGATAAATATAAACAAATAAATATGATAACAATATGATGATAATGTAGAAAATGTAAATGTCATCATACATACCTCTGGAGCCTTAAATGCTTCTTCCCTCTTTCGTTTGTTCTCTGCAGTTTTTTCTGCCTGTTTCTCCTGTTTTTCTAGCCATTTCTTTGCAGACTTCTTTTTGTCACTTAAAAAGTATTCACCGCTCTCTAGTTGCATATCGATCTGAAAATATTTATTAATATCACATTTATACACCATAAATTATTTGCACTTTGTATTATTTGAGACCATAATTTAAATGACAAACTAAATATATGTTAGATTGCTTTGAAAAAAGCATGATTCAGATATTTCTCAATTACACAACAAATGTTTAATAAGACACGTATGATAACTATTTATCAAGCACATAAAAATACAGATAAAGGATAAAAAATATAGATAAATCAAATTTTCTAACCTTGCTTGGTGGTTGTGGTGGAGGGAATGG
This sequence comes from Mikania micrantha, assembly GCA_009363875.1. Taxonomy (NCBI): domain Eukaryota; kingdom Viridiplantae; phylum Streptophyta; class Magnoliopsida; order Asterales; family Asteraceae; genus Mikania; species Mikania micrantha. Next base: position 36,732,892 of record CM018693.1, read on the forward strand.
TGTGTACTCTTTCTTTTCTTTAGTCTTAACCTTCTTCTGTTTGACATTTTTCCTGTAAAAACAAATAAAGCAATTTTTATATAAAAGCAAGTTCCAACCAGATTAACTCATGACCCAACAACTCTTAAAGCTAATTTTTTCCTATTTTGCCTGTTTACCAGTTAGAGACAACACATAACCGAATCCATTCATTCAAAAAACAAAACGGTCAAAATTGAAAACAGCAGGTTACAATAATATTCATAAACATACTTTTTAAATTTCGGTAAAAACCTATCCCAATTCTCATTTGCAAGTTCTGGATTACTAGCAAGATTTTTCTTCATCAAAAGCACCTAATAAATAACATAAACAATGAATACAGGAAAGGCACATTAGATTAATGATGATTAGTAAATTTTTTTAAACAAAAGATATCCAACTATACTCACTTTAATATTATACACAGGATGCATTTTATTCAACATGCATTCTTCTACTACCCTTCTTACTTGTTTCAAGCCTTTAAATGAACCCATGGCAGATACTGAATTTCCCTGTGCAATAACAAGCAAAAAGCATAAAAATTTAAAATAGAAAACAATAGATTTTTTCCATAAAGAAACACAATTGAGATTTATAATTTTAAGAGATATAAATATCAAAGAAGTCGAACCTGAACTAGAATATAACAGTGCGTCAAAATCTCAAGTGCCTGCATTCCAGAAAATAAAATCAGAGAAGAAACAGACATATAACTTAGTTCATAGAAGAAAGTATCTTTAACAAGAAAGTGGCATAAGTACACAAAATTTAAAAAAAAAAAAGGTAACAGATTAAATACCAAACATATTATCAGGCCTTTGTTGTTAACAACCAACAATTTTTTTCTTTTCTTCATAACCATAACTAATATCATATGTATGACTGCAAAAACTAATATTAATTAATAATTTACCATCTTTTGATAAAAAAATTATAAAAATGCCAGTACTTGAGTTCACCATTGACCTATTTGGCCATTGAGCTATTTGGCCCGTAAACAACAATATTACCCAAACCAACCCATTAAGCCGATCAAGTTACATTTAAATAAAATGTGTCACATGGGTATACTAAATATAAAAACTACAAAGAAAATGTGTAAAAACAGGTCAAAACCCACAAATAGTGAGCCATTATCAATGCATACAACCTACTAAACTGCTTGCTAGAGTATCTTTGTGTGTATATTTACATACACACACACACAAATATAATCACATGTAACAAAAGGACAAAAGGTGTTTCTATAAAATGTGTGAAGTTTTTGATAAGAAAAACATTAGGGTCAACCCCATCTGATTTGTTCAAAGAAATACAAACCTTTAGAGTGGAAGAATTAGGCCCAATCAGCCGCTGCCTTCTTTTGACAAACTTTTCCTGCAAATAAAACAACCATAAGCTTTTTAGCATTTATTTTCAGTGCATGTACATTTCAATCTATGTTTTTCAACCTTTGTTCTTCACAAATTTCATACAACATAAGTGTTAACAATAAACAAAGTACAAACTTCCTTCTTGTTGATTAATTCCGAAGACTTGGGGTGCCAGTTGTAGCAGCCAATATTGGCTTCTGAAGTTTGTTTTTATCTAGTTGTATTTAAAGAGTTTGTTCCAAAAGAATAGTAGTTAGAGTCATTAATTCATTATATGTTTCTTGTTTTATTTATTATAAATAGAGGTAGGACCTTGCAATCAAATCATCAAGAGTGAGTTAATAATAGTGAAGAAAAGAGTCGTGGGTGTTTTACCACAAACTCAAGAGCGTGATCTGATCCAATTGTGATTCCAACACTTCTGATGGTTAAATCAGAAATGATTATGATTAATTTAGACGGCAAAAACTAAAAAAAATAAACAAACCCAGCAAAGTACTACTATATCAGTAGGGTCCTTTTGAGTGTGTGTTTGGTTTTTTATTTTTTTGTATTTTATTATTATTATTTTTTGTTTTGTTTTGTTTTTTTTTTTTGGGGGAGGGGGGGGGGGGGGGGGTTTTGAGACGAAGGCAAACCTTACCTGGATCCCAATGGGATAAGGAGCTGCTCCTAGAGAGACCCCAGACTTGGATACAATTTTTACAATTATAAAATCTGGGGAATGTAAGACAAAAACACTAACCAACCCATTCTCATAGATAAATGGGCCAAATTTGTCACCTTTAACAATAATACAGATTATATAGTAGCAATCAGTACCTTATTTCTAACTAAGCCGCCAATTTTGATGATGTCACATTGCATTTCATCATTTAGAATCTTAAGTGCCTGAGAAAAAACAACTTTTGTGTGAAAACTTCACATCAAAACATGTCCCATGAAGCCCCGGTTAAAAGTAAGTATACCTGCTTTGCAGGTACGCTTCTAGACAAAAGTTTAATCAAATCTCTAGCTTTCACTATGATATATGGATCCCTTGTCTTTCTAGTTGTAGAAACGGTCATTGATCCTTTAACCTTAATATCAATAAGTAATCTAAATCAACAGTAGCCACAAATAATACTAATTTATGGATTTACGAACAATAGTATTTTGATAACGAACCAGATCCAGCTCACATGCAATTGCATGTCCTTTCAAAGCACTTTTCACTTCAGGCCAAGCTTCCTGCAAGTACTTCTCTGCATGCAATACATCCTTAAGCTAGCCTATACGAGTGCCCTTTAACCTCGTGAACAAGATGGTGCAAATAGAGAAACAACCGTATAATAGACAGAATATAATAAATAAGTATTGCATTAATAATGATGAACATTACAATATTATTGCAATTTTTGGAAAGAAAAACAACTTAGGAAGTTGTATGCATCAATGTAGTCAGAGGAGCCAAGGCACGAAACTGGACGGTCTAAAGAAACTTAAAAAAGAGAGAAAGAAGACGAGAAAAGGATGAAAATGTCATATGTTGAGTATTCATTCTACGATTTCAACAATGAGAACACAATGAACACATGCTACTGAAAAGCCTTACACACATTGTTAATTATACTAGTTTTGTAAATATATTTAAGGTAGTATTAATTTTTATATGCCTACTATAAATATTTTTTATTTTTTTTATAAATGAATCTAGGTTGTCCCACGTGTTTACTTTATATTGCAAATAGGCAAGAGGCGATACTTATTAATTTTGTGTTTTGAAAGAACCAAGCACCTTTGACCACCTTGATATGCATATTAAAACTTCATGATTAAAACCTTGTTGTCGTCTTCTTCAATTACCTAAAATTAAAATTATTCAAACAACTCTACTATATGCAGGATAAAATATATTGATTTGTGCTAAATGTACCCCACTCCTCAATTTTATTTTGTTGCACTCCCCCCCCCCCCCCCCAAAAAAAAAAAAAACACACATTCAAGTCGTCACATCAATAATCTTCCTTCTTTTTACACTTTAAGACAAAAATACATCCTTGATTTAAGGTTTCCAGGGGTGGAATACATTTAGCCAACCTAACATATATTTAGTTTATCCTATACATGAAATATGATTCAAAGTTGATAAAAGCACTCAACAAAAAAATGGTACACTAGAAGTAGCATACTCGTGACTGAAAATAAGCTATGACATGACACGATTCCAGATGAATTAAAATATTATTGCAAATTTACAAGCAAACAAGAAAACTATTTGGTACATTGGTTACTCTTTAAAAAATAGCCCAAAGATAAAAGAAAGAGCAAAGGTGCCTTAGTTTATGACCATGGTGCCATTATATCATTACCACTAAAGTAGCACCAAAAATAAAACATTGTTCCCACAAAAAATTCTGCAATCAAGAAATTATGAGCAACAATTGTTCTACATATATTGAGAACATACTACATCTTTATTTGTCATGCAACAAACTAACAACTAGTCCTAACAGACCAATTCTCACATAAAACTGTAGTGGCTAGAAGAAGCGTAAAGTATTAAATGTAGTAAGTACCTCTGTATTGAGGAAAGAGAGTAGAGAAAGAGCTAACTTCAAGTAAACATTCTTCATTTGGAGACGGAACAATCAGCCAATGGTCAACTTCCATATCCTCCAAGGGCTTTGGCTTGTCATGTTTCCCCTTGTGTTTCTTTCTTTTGTCAATATTATTATCCTTATTTTCAACGGCATCCATAATTTTAAATTCTGATGTTCAATGAAAAAAAAAAATGATAGTGTTTGAATACAATGGTTATAAAGCCCTTTGAAATGAATTCATGAACCAAATACTCATATTTTAGATTCACTTACGCATTGCTTGAAACAATGAATCAGTGTTTAACCAAACACATATAGCATCAACTGAAAAGCCCCATTAGTTTAAGACAATTTTAAACAAGGTCCATACTATGTTGTCAAAATCCCCTGAGGCACGTGCCTAGGTAACAAAATAAAGCCAGGCACAGGAATAACACCTTGGAAGGTCTAGGTTATTTTTTACAAAAGCAAGACAAAAGTGGGCTTTAGCTAAGTCGCACACTCACAGCACACAAATCCCTCCTCTCTATCAGATAATCAACGAGCATGCACGCAACAAAGCAATGTTCAACAAAAAATTTCACTCAAAAAAAGAGATTCGGATAAAAATAAATAAATAAATAAATAACACTATACTAAAAAAGATTTATCGCATTTAAAATGCACAATCACTCAAGCTTAAACCAATCAAAAAACTCCCACAAAAAAACATTAAATCATAAAAATCAAAGAAACCTAATTTCAGGCCAATGAATAGAACAATAAAATTCAATCATCAAGCTGCCCATATATCGAATCTCGAACCACAGTCCTTCTCCGGCAACATAAAATATCGATCTACAAGAAACCAATTGTCGATCCGTACGTTCGCAAAATTTGACGCAATAACTAATCGATCGAGCATGTTAACCGAAAGCGAAACAAAAACACGTATTGATGGAGTTAACGACTAGTTAACGTTGATAAACCAAACGAAGATTAGTTAGCATACCGGAGTGATACCTTAAACGGTGACGATGATGAGCGGCGTCAGATTAGGGTTTGGGGGCGAAGTTTTCGCATTGAACGGGAAGAGAGGGAGACAACATCAGCTAAAAGCCCACAACAAATATTTATATTTTGCGATATTGGCCCATAAGGTTTTCCCATTGTCAGACATAACTACATAACTACGTTTGTTGGGTAAACAAGCAAACCAACTTAAGGACTTGTTTGGCTCAAAATCATTTGATATTAAATAGTTTAAATATCTGAATGGTTAAGGGGCTGTTTGGTTGGGTCTGAATCATTAATTGTTGAATGGTTAAAAGGGTTTGAATGGTTAACTGTTTGGTTGCACATCTAAATGTGAAAAAAAAACTTTATTTTAATAAAAACCCTAGCCGCATCTCATCCCCATCGTCATCACCATCGGGCGGCCAATCCTCACCATCGCAGCATCTCCCCATCGCAGCAATCGCCGAACCCTCACCATCACAGCCATCTCAACTTTAGCCGTCTCATTTGAGGTCATCGCAGCCATCTCAACTCCAACCGATCGCCGCTCGTTTGAACCCAATCCCAGCCCCCGTCGCGCCCATCGCCGTTCGTTTCAGACGATAGTGGTGGCCATTCAATGATGAAAAAGGTGCGACGATGAAGAAGGTGGGGAACGGCCGAAGAGGTCGTGCGGCGGTATATCGGGTGCAGTGCAACGGTGTTGGTGGCCATTCAGGCGGTGGTTGTAACATCAGTGCCGGACGCGTGCCGGAACAGTGATCGTAACAGTAAACATGTACAGTGATTCAGGTACACATTTCGTTAAACTATGTTTAGACTAATTATACATTTGATTATCATGAAACTATTAAACGATTGTCTGAATCTGACTGAAACCTTAGGGTTTAACAGTCAGAAAACATGTCAGACAACCCAGTGTTGGAACACGAATACATGATGTGATATTAGTTGTATAAACGTATGTGAGGTTTAACAAAACAAAACCTTAACAGTTGTCGTTTCAGAATGCTAAACCGACGTGTTATTCGTATAGGTGACGATCTGTACGAATAATTCTGACAGTTTAACGTTCTGAAATAATGACTTGACAGTAGAAAACAAGAATCAGAAAGCCAAACCATCGACGTGTTCGTTCGAATGACGATTCGAACGAATACGCGCGATGGTGACGCGATCTGATGAAACGATAATGAAACCGAAGAACGATCATAAATTTAAAGAAATACTATATTTCTTATTTTACAATTTTGAAACTCATCATAAAATGATTTAAATTTAATTATTTCATTATATCGCAAATAAATTAAACGAAACGCGAAAATTAATTAAACGCGTAAAAATATGAAATTCGATGAATAAATTAATACCACGATAATTAAAATAAATTTTTTTTTAGAATTAAATAAACATCTAACTTATTAAAAATAAACTATTTTTATTCTATTACGAGAAACGCGCGTAGCGTGCCGGATACGCGACGAAAATGCGAACCGAGCAACCGAAACGAACCCGAATACCCGCGGGGTATTTAAACAACAAATGAGAGTGTTTTATCTCATTTTTACATCCACACTCCCTTCTCTCTCTAGAATTCCGGCCACCACCACCAAACCACCATAAACCACCTTCAAACCTTCATAAGTTGCTCATTTCTCAACCGATTTGGGTGATTCTTGCGCCTAAACGTTCATCTTGAAGCCCTCTACGCAGAAGTACAACAGATCTACGAAGATATCCAGTCGTGGTCGAGGTATGATCAAGAGAACTCTACAAAAATTAGGGTTTTCGGTGGTTGTTCGAACCACACACATCCAATCGGTAGAAACCCGAATCCATGCACTCACTACACCTTTCTTTCTAGTTGAGACCAACATTTCGACACCCTAGCAACATCCAGATAGTGGTTTGAGTCGATGATGAGGAACGGGTTCGTCGGGGTGCCTTGATGCCGAAAATGCTCAGGCCATAGACGAGCCTACCAGCTACGAACCTTGACTGGCCTACGAACCCTTTTGCACAACCTCAGGCGAGCCATGACACTAGGAGCCGAATCCTTAGGGTTTTCCCGAACCCAGCTGGACCACGAACTATCTTCCAGAACCGCCGAGCCTTCATGCAGCGAACCAACATGGGAAGCGAACTTAACATGGCCGAACCCTCTATGCCGAACCCTGCTCCTCTACTTCGCGAACCCTGCAAGATGTCACGAACCCTAGCTGGGTCAAGTCTCACAGTCGAACCCTCCTGCATCAGCCACGAACCATAGCAACAGCCGAACCATTTGGACAACACCGAACCCTACACGTGTTTAAGCTAGCCGAACTTTTGATTTAACACCAATGATGCCGAACCCTCTTGCATGGTCTCACGAACCCATGTGGTGAAGCCACAGCCACCGAACCAGGGACTAACCTCAACTTCGGTGAGGCTGGGTCTTAGTCGGATTCTATCCTTGCAGCCGAACCCAATGACAAATTATAGGAAGGTTCGCTGGTTGATGCGAAGACACATAGATACGTAATATACTTCCATTACCTCGGCCCAATATCATTTTGAAATCAAATTAACAGTTTAAGCCCAAGTGATCCCAACGGCCCAAATGTAAACCGGTCATGTTTTGCCCATGCCACTTTTGTTCAGCCCAACAGCCCTTTGCCTTCGGCCCAGCCCAATTAAGTTGTTTCGGCCCATGATCACACCACCGGTTCACCCTTTGTACACTAGGTCCAAACCCATTTAATCCGGCCCACATTGGTGCACGAGGCCCAACTGGTTCTTAGGCCCAAAGGGATTAATTTGAAATCCCAATCACAATGTACAAGATCATCATTTGACTCAATTGTGAAAAGGGATTCATTAAGGATTAAGCACTAAGCGTCACATAAAAACAAATGGCTCAATAACAACTTATTAAAATTTCAATAGTTGTTAGGGCTAAAAGTTTAACATGAAAGCTTCAAACAATAGAAACTAAAGTGATAAAATGGGAATGAAATCCTTAACTAACAGTGGAGTCAAATGATGATCAACAACACTAAGTGCTAGCACCTATTAGAGCTAACACTAACACTTATATGAGCAACAAAATCTTACAAACATATACTTACAAACTACAATATTACGAAATCAATACAGGAACGTGAACATCAAATCAAGTACAAACAAAGAGCGAGCGTATACTTATTCTACTTAGTCAAGCATTTCGGACCTAAGGTGAGTTCATTTGTCCCCTTTCAAACTTATTTGTTTTACTTCGGGACTGAGAAGCATGTTAAACATTTTTATCAAAATGTTATTTAATGCTTTAAACATAAACATGAATGCTTATGATTGAAACCTTTACTTTAAGCTTGATGCTTAAAATCCATCGTAGATTACTTGATACGATTACATGATACTTGATTCAATTACATGAGACTTGATACAATTACATGAGACATGATACAAATACATGATACTTGATTCAATTACATGAGATGTGATTCAAATACATGAGACATGATACAAATACATGATACTTGATTCAATTACATGAGATGTGATTCGATTACATGAGACTTGATACTATTACATAAGACTTGATACTATTACATGAGATATGTTGTTTAGAAACGATTACATGCTACTAGGCCATCATACATGTATCTAACCATAGGCTACGTAATTGCTGAACGTCTGGTATTCCAGAGCTTGTACCTATGGGGTGAGATACATGTAATAACATAAACGTAATGATACTCAGCTATTACCTGGTTATAAGTGACATGTAATTGCTGAACGTCTGGTATTCCAGAGCTTTTGTCAGCTTATAAGAGGTATGTAAAGGCTAAACATGAAAGTATCGATTCTAAGCTATTACCTGGTTATAAGGGACACGTAATTGCTGAACGTCTGGTATTCCAGAGCTTGTGTCGGCTTATATGAGGTATGTAAAGGCTAAACATAAACGTAACGTTACGGAGCTATTACCTGGTTATAAGGGACATGTAATTGCTGAACGTCTGGTATTCCAGAGCTTTTGTCCGCTTATAAGAGGTATGTAAAGGCTAAACATGAACTTGTTGAATGCTAAGCTGTTATCTATATAAGAGACATGTAATTGCTAAACTACTGGTATTCCAGAGCTTTTGTCTGCTTATAGGAGATATGTAATTGCTAAACTATGTGTGTGTGAATCTATGATGTTGGATAAACGTGATGAGAAACTAACACTTACGAATACAATAGACATGAAAACATTGAAACAGATAACAAAGGCTTTGATGAGGATTGAATTGATTGGTAGGTAAAATGCTTAATTATTATTAACAACAGTGTCATATCCGGATTAGTATGTGGTGGGATGGCGTCTGGGCGGGTCGTAGGCTCGACTCAGGGGTATGCCCTATATATAAGCATACCGATTTGGATATTACATGTGGAGTTAATGAGATTAAGGTTTTACCGAAGGAGGTTCGTTGAAAACTATTTTAAACTTATAAACTATATGAACTCACCAACCGTTGTGTTGACTTGATCTTTTCACATGCTTTCTCAGGTGAAGGACAGGGTTAAACATAAGCTCTTGGATTTACATACTAGGCTGCCCAGATAGAGGACCTAGTAGACTTTTGGAAGAAGCGCAGATTTTGTTGATGATACACATTACTTTTGATATCTTGTATATATACAAGATATAAACATTATTCTTTTGATTAGGTTTACTGAGTTAAATTGCAGAACATTGCTATTGTAATTTAACTTTGTAATCCTATATATCATGTGATTGTGCTTTAGATATTCTTAAACATTGATGCTATGAAAACAATCTGATCATCATGATTATCATCCGCGATATCACGCCCCGGGAACCTTCCGCCCGGCGGGGACTCCGATCCAACCCCACCGGCTCGGGGTGTGACAGATTGGTATCAGAGCTCAAGGTTATAGAGAATAATAGGTCATTTACTAAAACGGTTTGGCCTAGACTATAACTTAGGGACCCTCATGTAGAGAACTTAAGACTTAAGTTTGCATTATGTTTTCTGCGTTCGATCATTGCACTAACCAAATTCTTTTGGTTATGATCAGAATGCCGCCGAGAAAACAACCTACTCTGCAAGTCTCTGCTCCTCACTCATCTACCCCATCACCTGCGGATTCACCACCGCCACCTCCTCCTCCTCCGCACTCTCCACCACCAGGCTCAAGCAATACACCGACACTGGATCCTGCTACTATCGCGTTGGCTACGCTACTGAGTACTCAACTGACAAGCCAACTGAAAGAGGTCATCCCAGAGATGATAAACAGGATTCAAGGACAAGGCAACACTTCTGGTCACACTACAGGCGAGGCTAGTGGAAACACTGGTCATACTTCGGATTGCTCCTACAAGTCCTTTGTAGGATGCAAACCCCCGAGCTTTACCGGAGTTGAAGGAGCTGTTGGACTGATCCAATGGCTTGAGAAAATGGAAAATACTTTGGACATCAGCGGTTGTCCAGAACATCACAAAGTTCGCTATGCAGCTGGTTCTTTCAGCAAGCGAGCTTTGACTTGGTGGAACGCACAGATAAGAGCCAAGGGAAGAGATGAAGCAATGGCGATGCCCTGGGCAGAATTCAAACTTCTTCTGAGGAATGAGTTTTGCCCGAAACATGAACTACAACAACTGGAGATTGAGCTCTCGAATCATGAGATGAAGGGAGCTGATCATATGACTTTTACCAACCGTTATCATGAACTGGTAGCCCTGGTGCCAGAGATGGTGCCAACCTTGGAAAAGCTAATTGATCGCTATGTAGCAGGACTACCTTCATGTATACAAAGCGTTGTACTGGGTTCATATCCTGCTACTTTGGAGTCAGCCATTTCCCTCTCTGCTAAGCTTACCAAGGTAATGGTAAAGTCTGGAGTTTTAAAAGACGAAGCTGGAAAAGCCAAGGAGACAACATCAAAGAAGCCCGAGTACCACCAGAAAAAGAAACAGAAGGTCGTAAAGAACTATGCGGCCGTCACCCCACTGAGACAGGCAACTGCAGCACCTGTCAACCCTGCTATTAGGGGTTATGGAGGGGAATATCCCCAGTGCGCAAACTGCAAGTATCATCATCCTGTTGGTGCTCAATGCAGGAAGTGCACGAATTGTGGCCGATTTGGCCACTGGGTTAACAAGTGCCGAGTTGCTGTAAACCAGGCCACTAACACCGCAGCAAGAGCACTACCTCCACCACCACCACAGGACCCAATCAACAACAACAGAGGATGCTACAACTGTGGGGAAATGGGTCATTTCTCTCGCAACTGTCCTAAGAAGGTGCAACCAGGAGCACAAGCACCTAGAGGACGAGCTTTTGTCATTGGAGCCAATGCTGCACGTCAGGACCCTAATGTGGTCACTGGTACATTTCTTTTACATGACTCTTATGCATCCATATTATTTGATACTGGTGCAGACCAGAGTTTTATTTCATCTGATTTTGCACGACAACTTAGTCTTACTGAGGACACTTTAGACTCCCCTTACATTATTGAAGTAGCTAATGGGAAACAAGTTACGGTTAGCACTATACTTAGGAACTGCCCACTTACACTTATAGATCATACATTTTCCATCGACTTGTTGCCGATGGAGTTGGGCAGTTTCGATATCATCGTGGGAATGGATTGGCTCTCACTCAATCGAGTGGAAGTTATCTGTTCCGAGAAGCTACTTCGGATTCCAATAACGGATGATCGTGTATTGGAAGTTCGTGGGGATCAAGCCAAGAGAAACGTAAAGATCATATCATGCATAAAAGCGCGTAAGTGTCTGCAAAAGAAGTGCATAGCATTCTTGGCTCATGTGGTGGAGAAAGACAAAGACAAGAAAACATTACAAGACGTACCGATAGTGAGAGAATATCCTGAGGTGTTTCCTGAAGATCTACCTGGGTTGCCTCCTGTGCGACCAGTGGAGTTTCGTATCGATCTGATTCCTGGAGCAACGCCTGTTGCTAAATCTCCTTATAGGTTAGCACCTTCGGAGATGCAGGAGTTATCTAACCAACTACAGGAACTGCTTGATAAAGGTTTCATCCGCCCGAGCTACTCACCTTGGGGAGCTCCGGTTCTGTTCGTGAAAAAGAAGGATGGATCCTTTCGGATGTGCATAGACTACAGAGAGCTAAACAAACTAACCATCAAGAATCGGTATCCGTTACCGAGGATTGATGACTTATTTGATCAATTGCAAGGAGCTCAGTACTTTTCGAAGATCGATCTACGTTCCGGATACCATCAGCTTAGAGTACAAGACGAAGACATACCCAAGACGGCGTTTCGTACCAGGTACGGGCACTATGAGTTCATGGTGATGCCTTTTGGTTTGACGAATGCACCTGCGGTTTTCATGGACCTCATGAACCGTGTGTGTAAGCCGTACTTAGATCAATTTGTTATTGTTTTCATTGATGACATATTGATCTATTCTAAAAGCAAAGCAGAACACGAGCAACATCTGAGAACGATCTTGGAACTGTTAAAGGAAGAGAAACTCTATGCCAAATTCTCTAAGTGTGAGTTTTGGTTAAAAGAGGTTCAATTCCTAGGCCACGTTGTTAACAGTGAGGGAATTCACGTTGATCCTGCCAAGATCGAGGCGATAAAAGATTGGGACACTCCGAAGACACCTACGGAGATACGTTCTTTTCTAGGCTTAGCAGGTTATTACAGAAGGTTCATCTCGAACTTTTCTAAGATAGCTCTGCCACTCACGAAGCTAACACAGAAAAGCGAACCGTTCATCTGGGAACAAAAACAAGAAGAAGCCTTTCAGACATTGAAACAAAAGCTATGTGATGCTCCGATCTTATCTCTCCCAGATGGTTGTGATGACTTTGTTGTTTATTGTGATGCATCCCATCAGGGACTTGGCTGTGTGCTTATGCAGCGGGACAAAGTCATTGCCTACGCTTCGAGACAATTAAAGATTCATGAGAAGAACTACACAACTCATGATCTGGAATTGGGAGCAGTGGTGTTTGCACTGAAGATCTGGAGGCATTACTTATATGGAACCAAGTGTACCCTATTTACAGATCACAAAAGTCTACAACATATATTCGATCAGAAGGAACTCAACATGCGACAGCGACGTTGGGTTGAGCTTCTGAATGACTATGACTGTGTAATTAAATACCATCCGGGCAAGGCAAACGTTGTTGCTGATGCCTTGAGCCGGAAGGAACGAGTCAAACCCTTGCGCGTCAGAGCAATGGGAATGACTGTGCAGACAAGTTTACACGATCATATTAGTCAAGCACAACAGGAAGCAATTGAACGAGGAAACTTGAAGAAAGACTTAGATTGCGGTGTGGAGAAACAATTGGAAACAAAACCCGATGGACTTGTTTACTTCAAGGATCGTATCTGGATTCCTGCAGTAGATGAGTTAAGGAAACTTATTTTTGATGAAGCACACAAGACCAAGTACTCTGTGCATCCCGGTGCTGATAAAATGTACCAAGACCTACGTGCATTCTATTGGTGGCCGGGTATGAAGAAAGACATCGCTGAGTATGTTGGTAGATGCCTTACGTGTGCTAAGGTGAAGGCGGAACACCAGAAACCATCTGGTTTGCTGGAACAGCCTGAAATGCCACTATGGAAGTGGGAACAGATAGCTATGGACTTTGTTACCAAGCTACCCCGCACTTCCAGTGGACATGATACCATTTGGGTTATCGTTGATCGATTAACCAAGTCTGCTCATTTCTTGCCAATGCGAGAAACGTACACGATGGATAAACTAGCAAAGCTTTACATCAACGAGATAGTGGTACGCCACGGTGTGCCATTGTCTATCATTTCAGATCGTGATAGCAGATTTACATCAAGGTTCTGGCAATCATTGCAGAGATCTCTAGGGACGCAATTAAACTTGAGTACGGCTTATCATCCACAAACGGATGGTCAAAGCGAACGTACTATTCAAACCCTGGAGGATATGTTAAGAACTTGTGTTCTAGACTTCGGTGGTAATTGGGATTCCCACTTGCCACTAATCGAGTTCTCCTACAACAACAGTTATCACAGCAGCATCGGTTGTGCCCCATTTGAAGCTCTTTATGGCCGAAAGTGTCGGTCACCGATCTGTTGGTCAGAAGTGGGAGACAATCGTATCACCGGGCCAGAACTTATTCAAGAAACTACAGACAAGATTGCTCAGATACAACAAAGACTACAAGCGACACGAAGCAGACAAAAGAGCTATGCTGATAAACGGCGTAAGCCGTTGGAATTCCAAGTGGGAGATCGTGTTATGCTTAAGGTTTCTCCTTGGAAAGGCGTAGTCCGTTTTGCAAAGAAGGGCAAACTAACACCACGATACGTAGGACCGTTCGAAATCATCGAACGTATTGGTCCTGTAGCATACAGATTGAACTTACCGGATGAACTTAGTGGTGTACATGACGTGTTTCACGTCTCAAACTTGAAGAAATGCCTTGCTGATGAAACTCTTATCATACCAATTGAAGAAATTCAATTGGATGAAAACTTACGTTTTGTTGAAGAACCATTGGAGATTATGGATCGTAAAGTCAAGCAACTGAGACGAAGTCGTATTCCTATCGTTAAAGTTCGTTGGAACTCAAAGCGCGGACCTGAGTTTACTTGGGAACGTGAAGATCACATGAGAAACAAGTATCCCCAACTCTTTGCCGAGGAAGTCGTACCGAATAACGAGTCTTAAATTTCGGGACGAAATTTCTCTAACAAGGGGAGACTGTAACATCAGTGCCGGACGCGTGCCGGAACAGTGATCGTAACAGTAAACATGTACAGTGATTCAGGTACACATTTCGTTAAACTATGTTTAGACTAATTATACATTTGATTATCATGAAACTATTAAACGATTGTCTGAATCTGACTGAAACCTTAGGGTTTAACAGTCAGAAAACATGTCAGACAACCCAGTGTTGGAACACGAATACATGATGTGATATTAGTTGTATAAACGTATGTGAGGTTTAACAAAACAAAACCTTAACAGTTGTCGTTTCAGAATGCTAAACCGACGTGTTATTCGTATAGGTGACGATCTGTACGAATAATTCTGACAGTTTAACGTTCTGAAATAATGACTTGACAGTAGAAAACAAGAATCAGAAAGCCAAACCATCGACGTGTTCGTTCGAATGACGATTCGAACGAATACGCGCGATGGTGACGCGATCTGATGAAACGATAATGAAACCGAAGAACGATCATAAATTTAAAGAAATACTATATTTCTTATTTTACAATTTTGAAACTCATCATAAAATGATTTAAATTTAATTATTTCATTATATCGCAAATAAATTAAACGAAACGCGAAAATTAATTAAACGCGTAAAAATATGAAATTCGATGAATAAATTAATACCACGATAATTAAAATAAATTTTTTTTAGAATTAAATAAACATCTAACTTATTAAAAATAAACTATTTTTATTCTATTACGAGAAACGCGCGTAGCGTGCCGGATACGCGACGAAAATGCGAACCGAGCAACCGAAACGAACCCGAATACCCGCGGGGTATTTAAACAACAAATGAGAGTGTTTTATCTCATTTTTACATCCACACTCCCTTCTCTCTCTAGAATTCCGGCCACCACCACCAAACCACCATAAACCACCTTCAAACCTTCATAAGTTGCTCATTTCTCAACCGATTTGGGTGATTCTTGCGCCTAAACGTTCATCTTGAAGCCCTCTACGCAGAAGTACAACAGATCTACGAAGATATCCAGTCGTGGTCGAGGTATGATCAAGAGAACTCTACAAAAATTAGGGTTTTCGGTGGTTGTTCGAACCACACACATCCAATCGGTAGAAACCCGAATCCATGCACTCACTACACCTTTCTTTCTAGTTGAGACCAACATTTCGACACCCTAGCAACATCCAGATAGTGGTTTGAGTCGATGATGAGGAACGGGTTCGTCGGGGTGCCTTGATGCCGAAAATGCTCAGGCCATAGACGAGCCTACCAGCTACGAACCTTGACTGGCCTACGAACCCTTTTGCACAACCTCAGGCGAGCCATGACACTAGGAGCCGAATCCTTAGGGTTTTCCCGAACCCAGCTGGACCACGAACTATCTTCCAGAACCGCCGAGCCTTCATGCAGCGAACCAACATGGGAAGCGAACTTAACATGGCCGAACCCTCTATGCCGAACCCTGCTCCTCTACTTCGCGAACCCTGCAAGATGTCACGAACCCTAGCTGGGTCAAGTCTCACAGTCGAACCCTCCTGCATCAGCCACGAACCATAGCAACAGCCGAACCATTTGGACAACACCGAACCCTACACGTGTTTAAGCTAGCCGAACTTTTGATTTAACACCAATGATGCCGAACCCTCTTGCATGGTCTCACGAACCCATGTGGTGAAGCCACAGCCACCGAACCAGGGACTAACCTCAACTTCGGTGAGGCTGGGTCTTAGTCGGATTCTATCCTTGCAGCCGAACCCAATGACAAATTATAGGAAGGTTCGCTGGTTGATGCGAAGACACATAGATACGTAATATACTTCCATTACCTCGGCCCAATATCATTTTGAAATCAAATTAACAGTTTAAGCCCAAGTGATCCCAACGGCCCAAATGTAAACCGGTCATGTTTTGCCCATGCCACTTTTGTTCAGCCCAACAGCCCTTTGCCTTCGGCCCAGCCCAATTAAGTTGTTTCGGCCCATGATCACACCACCGGTTCACCCTTTGTACACTAGGTCCAAACCCATTTAATCCGGCCCACATTGGTGCACGAGGCCCAACTGGTTCTTAGGCCCAAAGGGATTAATTTGAAATCCCAATCACAATGTACAAGATCATCATTTGACTCAATTGTGAAAAGGGATTCATTAAGGATTAAGCACTAAGCGTCACATAAAAACAAATGGCTCAATAACAACTTATTAAAATTTCAATAGTTGTTAGGGCTAAAAGTTTAACATGAAAGCTTCAAACAATAGAAACTAAAGTGATAAAATGGGAATGAAATCCTTAACTAACAGTGGAGTCAAATGATGATCAACAACACTAAGTGCTAGCACCTATTAGAGCTAACACTAACACTTATATGAGCAACAAAATCTTACAAACATATACTTACAAACTACAATATTACGAAATCAATACAGGAACGTGAACATCAAATCAAGTACAAACAAAGAGCGAGCGTATACTTATTCTACTTAGTCAAGCATTTCGGACCTAAGGTGAGTTCATTTGTCCCCTTTCAAACTTATTTGTTTTACTTCGGGACTGAGAAGCATGTTAAACATTTTTATCAAAATGTTATTTAATGCTTTAAACATAAACATGAATGCTTATGATTGAAACCTTTACTTTAAGCTTGATGCTTAAAATCCATCGTAGATTACTTGATACGATTACATGATACTTGATTCAATTACATGAGACTTGATACAATTACATGAGACATGATACAAATACATGATACTTGATTCAATTACATGAGATGTGATTCAAATACATGAGACATGATACAAATACATGATACTTGATTCAATTACATGAGATGTGATTCGATTACATGAAACTTGATACTATTACATAAGACTTGATACTATTACATGAGATATGTTGTTTAGAAACGATTACATGCTACTAGGCCATCATACATGTATCTAACCATAGGCTACGTAATTGCTGAACGTCTGGTATTCCAGAGCTTGTACCTATGGGGTGAGATACATGTAATAACATAAACATAATGATACTCAGCTATTACCTGGTTATAAGTGACATGTAATTGCTGAACGTCTGGTATTCCAGAGCTTTTGTCAGCTTATAAGAGGTATGTAAAGGCTAAACATGAAAGTATCGATTCTAAGCTATTACCTGGTTATAAGGGACACGTAATTGCTGAACGTCTGGTATTCCAGAGCTTGTGTCGGCTTATATGAGGTATGTAAAGGCTAAACATAAACGTAACGTTACGGAGCTATTACCTGGTTATAAGGGACATGTAATTGCTGAACGTCTGGTATTCCAGAGCTTTTGTCCGCTTATAAGAGGTATGTAAAGGCTAAACATGAACTTGTTGAATGCTAAGCTGTTATCTATATAAGAGACATGTAATTGCTAAACTACTGGTATTCCAGAGCTTTTGTCTGCTTATAGGAGATATGTAATTGCTAAACTATGTGTGTGTGAATCTATGATGTTGGATAAACGTGATGAGAAACTAACACTTACGAATACAATAGACATGAAAACATTGAAACAGATAACAAAGGCTTTGATGAGGATTGAATTGATTGGTAGGTAAAATGCTTAATTATTATTAACAACAGTGTCATATCCGGATTAGTATGTGGTGGGATGGCGTCTGGGCGGGTCGTAGGCTCGACTCAGGGGTATGCCCTATATATAAGCATACCGATTTGGATATTACATGTGGAGTTAATGAGATTAAGGTTTTACCGAAGGAGGTTCGTTGAAAACTATTTTAAACTTATAAACTATATGAACTCACCAACCGTTGTGTTGACTTGATCTTTTCACATGCTTTCTCAGGTGAAGGACAGGGTTAAACATAAGCTCTTGGATTTACATACTAGGCTGCCCAGATAGAGGACCTAGTAGACTTTTGGAAGAAGCGCAGATTTTGTTGATGATACACATTACTTTTGATATCTTGTATATATACAAGATATAAACATTATTCTTTTGATTAGGTTTACTGAGTTAAATTGCAGAACATTGCTATTGTAATTTAACTTTGTAATCCTATATATCATGTGATTGTGCTTTAGATATTCTTAAACATTGATGCTATGAAAACAATCTGATCATCATGATTATCATCCGCGATATCACGCCCCGGGAACCTTCCGCCCGGCGGGGACTCCGATCCAACCCCACCGGCTCGGGGTGTGACAGTGGTGGTGGTCATTCAGGCGGTGGTGGTGGCCATTCAAACGTCCTAGTCTCTCTCTTTCTCATTTAGACTCCATCTCAAGTCTGAACCATTCAGACCTTGGTTCTGACCTTGAGCCCCAATCAGATGTCTTTTTTTCCCCAAACAAACAGTCTAAATCTGAACCATTCAGATTCAGACCCATTCAGAACCAAACAAACAAACCCTAATAGAGTCTAAATGATTAAGTGTTGAATCAGTTAATACTATTTGCTTTCACGTTTGAATGAAAAATAAAAAATAAAAAATACTTGTTTTGTTTTTCTAAACCCTAGCCATTCACATGTCCCCTTCACCCCAGCCCCCGCCCCAGCAGGAGGCTCCCCGTCGCCGCCGCCCCCTTTGTCGCCACCCCTGTCATCGAAGATCAAGGTACATAGACATCCCCCTCGAAGCCCTAAATGAACCACAACCATCGCATATGTTCGATCAATCACACATTCGAACCCCCTGTCATCGATGTTCTAACCATAGCGACGTCACGACTTCGGCCATCGAGCGGCGAGGGTAGCGTGACGGTGCTGGCGCGACGGAGTTTGAATGAACCACAACCATCGCATTGTTCCCTCGATCGTCCCCTATTCCCAGTATTTCTTCTCATTCAAACTCCTTCTCATGTCTGAATGATTCTGACGTTGGTTCAGATTCAGATGTGTTTTTTTCACGAAGCAAATGGTCTGAATCTAAACCATTCAGATTCAAACCCATTCGTATCCAAACAAACACATCCCCTTACCCAATATATTCTTAATTGGTATAAGTGACTGCTCTGAACTAGTTTCTGGCTTAAAGTTATCTTTTAAAGTTAATCATCACAACGCTTTTAACGTTATTTTCACAAAATAAGTAAAATAACGTTAAAATTAGTGAAATTTTACTTTTGCGCTTAGATGACCCACACATATGTTCATTATATGTGTGCATCGTAAACGAGGCTCAAATGATATGTACTTTTGCCCGTGTATGTTAAGAATTATAAAAGCTAATTCGAAATTATAAAACCTTGTTTTTTAATAATTTTTTGCCATTACATGTGAACAAATGACAGGAGTTTATTGGCTGATGATATTTTTTTATATAAAAATTTTTTTGAATAATTTTGTTTTTTGTTTTTATAGTTGAATTCTCATATTTTATGCTATAACTGTAATTATATATATATATATATATATATATAGAACTTAAAATATTTTGTTGGATTTTTATCTTAATTTATTTTATAAGTATTAATTTTTATATATTTTTTAAAATAAAATAATTATTTTTAATGAAATAAAAATAATTTTTTAGTGAAATTTGGGTTGTGTTGATTGTAAATAAGAATGAAAAAAAATTAAGTTTGGTTAGTTATCTAGTTGAAAAAGGGAAAATTTATCTTAAAATAATTATTTTTTATATATTTTTTAAAATAAAATAATTATTTTTATATATTTATCTGAAAATAATTTTTTTAGTGAAATTTGGGTTGTGTTGATTGTAAATAAGAATGAAAAAAAATTAAGTTTGGTTAGTTATCTAGTTGAAAAAGGGAAAATTTCAATTTCAAAATAATATATGTACATGTATAGACGCCAATTCTCTCAACCAACGCATGATGGTTTTTCAGCCGTGGAAAGTCATCAACATGAAAATCCTGGTCATTCAAATTGAGAGGTTACAAAAGCTATTCTGCAATTCAAGGAGGTTTCCAGCGGTTAAGACGATTTTCATCCATATGACGGATCCAAGACACGCGTCGGGCGATTTCACTAGGAGCTTGCTACAACAAAGACACATGTCCCATGTTCTACCATATAGTTATCGAATACTTACTTTGTTGGTTGAATATCTTCTTCATCATATGTGCACCAACGGATTTGGAATACTAATGACGCCTGCCTCTTCTAATCTTGACATCCTCCTATAGTGATGATGGGTCGGCAGTGAGTGGCTGATGGTCACGATGGTTTTCAGGTGAGAAATACACATATAGAGTGTGTGAACAATGACAGAGTTTGAAAAGAAGCTCGGAGGGGCCGAAGGATTTTTAAAAAGAAAACAGAGGAAGCGAAAGATTTTAGGATGACAACGAAGGGAGGCGAATGATTTTTTAGGATGACAACAAAAGGGGGGCGAATGATTTTTTAGGAAGAAAACAAATGAAACCAAAGAATTTTCCGACAAAATATTATTATATCAACCCTTATGAACGAAAAACAGGGGGACGGTGCACCCCCGGGCCCCTTATAACTCCATCCCTATGTGTGGAAATACTAGCTTTTCCTTTATTACCTTTTAAAGTTCTATGCTTTGTTTAATAAACATTTGAAATCCGTAATGATGGTTCTCCTCTTTCACCTTTTTAACCTTTTCAAGATGTATGCTTTATTTAATAAAAACAAGAAGAAATTATCATGAGTTGGTTACTTGGTAGCATCTGATTCGATAATCCAATTCTTCTTTTTATGGGAAATAATTTTTCAACTAATCACTCCAAAAATACGTAAGGTAAAAAATATTTCTAAGAATACAAAAATTCATATACCCATGAATATGATTTAAACATGTTTTAACAAACCCAATGAAATCACCTCAGCTCGTTACACACACAATGTGTCTATTGTGTCGTACGTGAACCTCAATAATTATTAACAAACTACATAATTGTAAACTCATTTTGTATCCTTAATTTTCTTGATCTCCTCTTTTACTTTTATATTTTTTTACATGAATTAATCAATCACTATAGTTTACTCTTCTTTTTCAATATATATTTAATTTGCACCCAATGTTGTCCTAGATTATATTTTTGATGTTGTTTGATTCAAGATTTGGATTATTTTAGTGGAGTTTTATGTTAAACATTTTGTGTTGACGCATGTTCCGACACATACTAGTGAAAATGCATTTTTAGTATTTCGCTTAAATCCGTCTGTTGTGATTGCGATCAATCACGTCTCTGCGATTCCGCCTTCAACGAGGGTGTGACATACGCATACCTGATGGTCACGATCACGAAGGTAGTGGTTCAGCTTATGTTCAGAGACACCAGTCGAAGGTCACCAAGGTGTAAAGGATAATCCTTGTATCTTAAAAGTCCCTAAATCATGTAGTTATGTTGCTTTGTATAAAAAAACAAAAGTAGTGATAAGAAAACGTAAAGTTAAAAATATTTAAAGATATAAATAAATAAAACCTTGAAGCATTTAGACACATTTGACATGTGTTGCAATGAAGACTCGAATCATATCATATTTTACGCAACTCTTTTGCAAATAAAAGTTAAGTCATAACATGAATTGAATTTATGTCAAAACGTAGAATGACTCAAATTTATACCGATACATAGGTAAAAATAAACATATCACAACGTGGTATATAGAGTATATATAATTTTAAATGTTGTAATAATGAAAACATATTAATTTAAAACGAAAAAAGAACTGAACCTACAATAAAATAAAATAGGAAGATAAAGTGAAAACTCTAAAAATTGACGGGAAAAAACTCGTTTTGTCCATAATTACTTATTCAGGTTTGAAAGTTTTAGGTTAGTTGTGAAATACTAAGATTTTAATATTAACTATTAATAAAATTGTAAATTTAATTGGTTAAACCGAAGTAATAAGGAAATCTGGAAATCAAACTAAAAATCAAATTCGAAATTGAGATGTAAGAATTTATAAAAGGTAATTTGTTAAAAACCACAAGTTTCTAACCCATGTCACCTACTAATCTCAATATCATGCCCTAACCATCTCAGTCACACACACTTTTTTGTGTTTGGGAATCAAAAGAAACACATTTACACACCTAAGTGTCGTGTGAAAAAGAAAAAAAGAAGAAGAATAACATACCAAAAAATAATATATGTTAACAATTTATCGGTGCCTAAAGCGGGGTGAAAAATTGCATTTTAGTCTGTTGTATATAAAAAACTCTCATTTTTTATCAGAGCTTATAACACAAAAATATAGATAATCAAGAAGGAGAAAACTACAAAAAACATAAATCACAAACAAAATATATTAAAAATCAGAATTTGTTTCAACAAAAAACCTCAAAAATTTGTGGCCTCTTGATTTTGGTGGCCCTAAGCTAGGACTTTTTTATTTGTACAATAGAGCCAGCCTTGCAGTTTTAAATAAGATAACACACAATATTATAACCCCTAAACACAAATGAAAAAGTTTACCTTCAATAAAATGATGTAATGGTTAAATTGAAGGAGAGACAATATATATGTCTCAAGTTCAATTCGTATTTTGGGCGATATTCCTTGAATGCCACTAACTCGATTGTTTGAAGTCACACTCTCCCTATCCCTCCCGGTTGGTCGGGTACCGAGGAACCCGAGATTTACTACGTAAGAAGGTTGTAACGTTTATAAAAAAAAGGCAAAATGAAAAACGTAAAATGCAATAGATGTTTAAAGGGTTGCTCTGTATATGGGCCCATCTTGAAGTGGGAAATATAGGATCGATCCTTAAATTAGTAGGTCATTCAGATTTAAAACCTAACTTAATCTAACTTTGTTGTTAAATAAGTATTCAATGTCTTTTATCTAAGGCGTTAAAAGCTATTGACATAATTCAAATGCTTATCTTATAAGGAAAGAGCCTCCAGATTAAATGGAGAAATAGACCGATGAAGATCGACAATATAAAAAGATTAGTCTTAAACAAAGGCGATACTCAAATGGGATGCGTGTGGATGTGAAAACACCATATTTGTTGTTCTCATAATCATAATTTGTAGGAAATCATATTTGAGTCCCATTTCGATTAAGGTGTTTATCGAATCGAATGGTTTTGAATTTTGAATTTTTTAAGAGTATTTGAATTCGAAAGAGTATTTGAATTCGAACCGAATTCGAAATAAATTCGAATAAACCAATTCAAATTAGAAATTCAAATCTGATGTCAAATTCGAAATTTGATTCGAACTAGTTTGATTTAAATTTAATTAAAAAAATGTTTATACTTGCTATATATGTTTAGGCATTCAAAGTATCAAATAAGCCTTAAACATGTAAACATCAAATAACCAATATTTAATTTGTGATACTAAAGATATCATTCAAGCTAAGAAAATTATAGGTATTGTATAATTATGTTGACATTTATGTAACGGGCCTTTACTTTTTATAAATAAACTACCTAACTATAAAACCTGATTTTTAAATACAGGAAACTACTTGAATATATAAAATAAAAATACATATATAAATAATTTTTTTTGAACAGCCAACTAATCAACTAACGAGTACTCCATATGTGACCTCCAATGGCTAAAGGATGCCCAAGCTGGCCACTAGTCCAGACGGACGGAGCCTCTACCCGCTAGCCACCAATTTCAGAGGAAAACCCGACCCAAGCACCCGCCCAAAGGCACGACAGTGAAAGGTCGGTAAAACCAGGTGGGATCAAGAATCGAACACAGGACATGGGTCTCCTATCGCTTTCCCCATACCTTTATATTACCACTAGAAAAACAATCTTTTCGTTGGATATCAACCCACTTTCAACATTTGATTGTTAGTTCATTACGTTTTTATAGATCTTGAGAGCAGTGGCGAAGCTTGACCATTATCCCGAAGGGGGCGAAATAAAAGTTTTTTATAAAGTTTTACGCTACATATCAGAAAATTTACACTAGTACACGAAAAAACAGAGGGGCGGTTGCCGCCCGGTCTGAACTAACCTTCGCCAATGCTTGAGAGTAACGTGAGAGTAACGTAAGAGTAATTAAATTTACGTTGACCTTTAGATCCTCACCGGACGAGAAGTGATAGACAAGACTAGAAAAAAGAAAAAGAAAAAAAGAAAGAAAATTGTATAGAAAAGTAAGGATGAAGAAACTCAATCAATATTATCTTGAAATCTTAGACCATTTCCATTGGTGATATTAGAGAAGGTTGTGGCACTGTTTAAAAAAAAATAGTAAAAAGGATGTTCTGGTCGCCCCTTCAACCATGGTTGCAATCTTACAACCTTTCATATGGCCACACCCCATTGGACCTTTTTTTTTTCTTTTTTAAGTCATCCTAATTAGTTTTTGTAATAATCTTGTATTTTTAAATAACTTCAAATCATTATTATTTAAAAAAAACTAAAAACACGGCTTTGATAAGTTTTTTTTTTATGAACATGTCGGTATAAATTTTGTTAAAAACAGAGTTCGTTTAAAAAAAGTATTTTATATATAAAATAAATATAAACAATCATTGGTTTATCCTATCTACAATTTGGAGGTTTTTTATTGGTTTAGAGGATTTTCTATATCAAACTCATTATCTAAAACATTATCTGTTTAAAATATTTATTTATTGTGAAAATTCATTATTTCTCCCTATAAATTACAGTTTCATATTAACATAGTTTTATATACAATTCATAATATTTGATTTCTAAGTTTCATAATTTCTGTCATCAATCCTTCTTTTCCAAATTTTTGTTTGAATCTTGGAGATTCTGAAGATTATCCCAATACTCAGTACTATCAAAACTCTTCTTTTTTTCCAAATGCAAGTGAAGTTCTTGTTACTGAAGATCTTCAAACCTCACAAAATACTGAAAATCACTCACGAGGAGCTAGTAAATGGGATGTTGCCGAAGATGTTGCCTTAATGTCAGCATGGTGTATTACTAGTGAAAATAGCATTGTTGGCAAAAATCGAAAAATATCAAATTTGTGGGCACATGTAAAGAAAATGTATGATGCAGCTCAAGCAGAAAATCCAGAAAAGCTTAGTGTGAGGAATGAAGCTCAAATGAAAGGTCGTTTTAAACGACTTAGTGAAAATGGCCAGAAGTGGGTTGCAGCGTACAGGGAAGCATATCGTCAGAGAAAAAGTGGAATGAACCAGAAAGATATTGAGAGTGAAGCTCATAAACTTTATGAGCAAGATAAGAGGAGCAAGTTCACTGACTATGTTGTTTTTAATGAAGTTATGTGTAAGCACCAAAAGTGGGCTTTACAGCTAGACCAAGACACAAGTCGTCCCCGTCCTGAAGAGGGTAATGAAGAGAGTGGTGGTAGCTCAAAAAGAAGCAGGACTACTGAAGAAGGGGAGTATTGTGCCAATCCCAACTCGGAAACACCAACTAGTGGTGGTTCAACATCTCAACGTCCAATTGGTAGAGATGCAGCTAAAAAAAAGCAAAAGGAAAAGATGTATCCAAGGTTTCTACTAACTTTGCTGAAGAGCTTCGTGCAATGAGGCTTACTATAGACGGTGAAATTGAACTCATGAAACAAAGGCTTGAGTTTGAAAGAGAAAGGGAGCAAAGTATGCATTTGAACACACTGTTACAAAAACAGTTCTTGACACCTGAAGAAGAAAACATAAAGCGTCATCTGATGTTAAAGTTTTATGGATCGATCTAAGTAAATCAAGTTTATTGTGTTTTTTTCTTTTAGTTGCTTTAAGAATGTTTGGTGTGTATTTTATTTTTAGTTGCTTTAATAAAATTTGGTGTGTTTTTTGTTTTAATTTAGTTTAACATTATCAACCGGATATCCATCATTATCTTCGTTTCCACATGTCAACATTTCACTGGACGCTTGGATATCGTAATAGATAAATAGATCTAACATTATCTTCATTATTTTGATGTATAAATAAGATCATAACATTGACATACTTTACCTAAAACCAACTATTTAATTCTATCCTCATTAAAAAATGTCTCATAATGAAAACCTATCAGAAGATTCAAATTCATCAAACATAAATGCATTTGATGAATGAGAAGCTAGGATTGCTGAGCAAAATCGACAACTTGATCATCTCATTTGTGAAATATTTGTAAGCATGCCAAATATGATCATAGGAGATCATCCTCCTAGAGCAAGAAGAAGGTATCGTGACCGCGAACGCGAGCAGGGTGAGGCGCGTTTAATCAACGACTACTTTGTTGACAACCCAACATATGATCAAAATATATTTCGACGTAGATTTCGAATGCAAAAATCATTATTCCTTCGTATAGTGGCTGCTGTTACAACGAATGATATCTATTTTCAACAAAGACGTGATGCCACTGTAAGAAAAGGCCTTTCATCATTGCAAAACTGTAGCAGAGCTTTGCGGGTGTTGGCGTATGGAACATCAACAGATGCACAAGATGAATACTTGAGAATGAGTGACACTGTAACAAGGGATGCTCTAATAAGGTTCGTAGAAGGTGTCATTTCATGTTTTAGTCAAGAATACCTTAGAAGGCCTAACGAAGATGACTTAGGAAGACTACTACATGTCGGGGCTGAGCGTGGATTTCCAGGTATGATAGGAAGTATTGACTGCATGCATTGGGAATGGAAAAATTGCCCAACTGCTTGGGCCGGGCAATATGTAGGCAGAAGCGGCAAACCAACAATCATTTTGGAAGCCGTTGCATCATATGACTTATGGATATGGCACGCATTTTTTGGAACACCAGGTACGTGCAATGACATTAATGTCCTCCATCGATCTCCTCTTTTTGATGATGTGTTATCAGGGCGAGCACCAAATGTAAGCTACGTCCTAAATGGTCGGGAATATAATAGGGCATACTATCTTACTGATGGTATATATCCTTCATGGGCTGCCTTTGTCAAGTCAATATCTTCTCCACAGTTACGGAAACATAAGTAGTTCGCTCAACATCAAGAGGCCGCTAGAAAAGATGTTGAACGAGCTTTTGGAGTTCTACAGGCTCGGTTTGCATTTCTACGACACCCATGTCATGTGTGGGACAAAGATATGATGGGTAAAATTATGATTGCATGCATTATCATGCATAATATGATCGTTGAGGATCATATCTTAACTATTATGATCCATCCGAATTTATAAATGACAGTCCTCAAAACCGAAGAAGCTCTAGTCAGAATGATGAGCAACCCTTTCAATACTCTACTCAAAGAATCGGTAGCTTATCCAGTTACATGACCAATAGCGAACAACTTCGCAATAGAGAAGCTCATCTCGCTTTAAGAAACGATTTAATTGAGTACATATGACAAAAATTTGGCGATGATGAATAATTATGTAGTTTAAATTATTTGCATGGTGTAATTTTATATTTAATACTATGATTGTAATTTGGTTTATCTATTTAATTAAGTATGTTTGATCAATATTTTTTTTTCATATTTTATTTTTTTAAGATTAAAATTTGTATTTTTATAAATAAAATAATTATTTTTTATCTAACTTTTAATAAAAAAACTAAAAATCATAAATTATATTTGTTTAATAAAAAGTAGTAAGGCTGGGTTGTTAATAAGAGTGAAAAATTAAGTTTGATTGGGTTGTGTAGGTAGAAGAGAGAGAAATTAGTTTTTTATTAAAAGATTGGGTTGGGTTGGAAATCGTATGCGGATAAACGGAGGAGACCGATTGAATTCCAAGTGGGAGACTTTGTGCTACTAAAGGTTTCTCCTTGGAAGGGTGTGATTCGTTTTCGAAAGCGGGGGAAACTTAGTCCACGATTTATTGGACCGTTCAAGATTATAGCTCGGATTGGCGAGGTTGCCTATCGCTTAGAGCTACCGGAAGAGTTGAGTGGGATTCACAATACATTCCACGTGTCTTATCTGCGAAAGTGCTTGGCGGACGAATCGGCTTATGTGCCAATGGAGGATTTGGTGATTGATGATAAACTCAATTATATTAAGAAACCGGTGGCTATCTTGGATAGAAAAGTCAAGCAACTTCGGAATAAGACGATTAACCAAGTAATGGTGCAATGGAAGAACAGGCGGGGTTCGGATGCTTCGTGGGAGTCTGAGGATGAAATGCGGAAATTCTATCCTTTTCTTTTTTAGGTGTAATGAGGTTTCGGGGACGAAACCTTTGTAAGGAGGGGAGAATTTGTAACAACCCATTTTGGTGAAATATTATAAATAAAACATAATTGGTGTATGATTGTGTTTATTTAATTAAAGGGTGTTTGTATGATTTAGTTATCTTAAATATCATTTGGTGGGAGTTTTAATAAATATTTGATTTAAATTATAACCATATGGTGGTGTTAACTAATCTAACTAAGTTAGTCATAAGTTAGTTAGTTTTAACTAGTAATGGAGGGGCTAGTTATGCAAATAGCTGAAAGTTAAATTAAAAGGGGGGTTATATGACCTTGGGGCTGGTCAAAATTGGTCATAAGACCATCTCCTTGGTGGGTGTCGACATGCAGAGGAAAGAACAAGGAGAAAAACCCAGAAATTTCCAAAGAATGATCAAACTGGTGATCCACTCATGATCTAATCTTGAATGCAAGCTTGAAATAGAGTTCTTCTTGCACCAAACTACATCTAGGTAAGATTTGTTGGTGTTTTTATGGGATTTTCGTGGGTCTCCATTGGGGGTGTGGTTTTGATGGGTAAAACTCTCAAATTTGGTGTTTTGAGTGTGACACCTCGTAAATTCCAGGTCAGCAACTCTATTATTTTTAATAATAATGTTTATTATTAATTCATACGTGGCACTAGATTAAATGCATTTAGTGTGACACGTGGCACAACAGTCTGAACACGCCGATAATTCAAGGAATTATCGCACAACACTCGCACGTGTCTTGAATAACGAACGTTGGTGAACGGATCAAACTGTAACACGAAAACACTGCACTTAGGTTCGGTGAACCTAAATTAGTTAGAACAAGGCCTAAGTGTCGAGAAACGATGATCGTATTCGAGAGATACGAAAGATTCGGTTCAAAACAATGAAATTGGGCTTATTGGGCTCAACCGAGACCCATCGCGGTACGCGATGGGCACCCAATTGGGACTTCGCGGTACGCGAAGCCCGAGCGAGAGAATTTGAATTCTCCGAAAAATGTCGCGGTACGCGACGACCGATCATCTTCCACCATCGCGATACGCGGCGTGTTTCGGGAACCGAATGATTATTTTAATCGCCGCGGTACGCGGAGATGCTTTTTGTACAGCCTCCGCGGTACGCGACGGCCCTAACACGCAAAAATCTTTATAAAACCAATGTTAATCATTCTGTTTCTACTTCCACCGATTTTCTCTCGACTCAGACTCTTCCTCTCGACCTTCTACCCTCTGTTACACCATCAAATCCCTTCCTAAACCATTATTGAAGTCCTTAGAGCTTGAGATTGAAGATAGGAGGCTTGGGGGTGAGACTCGGAGCAAGACAACGACGCCACCAACACTTGCAACGAATTTCAGAAGCTTTTGCAGCTCTCCAACTCTATTCCATCGAGATTCAAACCTCCAAGGAAGCCTTAGAGGTAGTTTCTATGGTTAATCTTGCTTGAAACACTCACTAGGCACACATGCAATGTGAATCAAGCACATGCACCACCATCACCACCTTGAGCACGAAATTTTGTGATATTATTGATGTTATTGCTACTGATTTAATGATCTAATAATGAATCATGATGATTTTGATTGCCAATGATTGATATTTGTTGATATTGTTATGAAATGGTTACTTTTATCGACATGCATGTGTGATCAATGATGTTTTAGGTGATTTTTGATGTTGAAATGATCTTAGAATTGTTATATGAGATGTTCCACATGATTAGAATGGTTAACTATGTCAAGATTTGGCCATTTGGGGGTTGGTACTAATTTTAGTAACCTTATTTTTACAAGATGCGTGTTATTGATGAAATGACCACTTATGCACGTTTATAGCTATATGTTATGCTTAAAAATGATGTTTATAAGTTAATATAATGATTATTGATGCATTGGGATTATTAGAAGCATTGAGAATGCGATTTTTATGGTTATTACTATAAATAGAAACTTTTTGTTACAAGGTTGTTAGAAATTATGGATTTGAAAGATGTTATAGGTTTAGTATGCTTATTTAAACTTTTTAGGATGTTAGTAAATGGTTTCATGTTCTAAAATGGTTGAGAAATGTGTTTTATCGCAAGTTACTATAAATAGTAACTTTATTTCGCTAAGTCGATGATTATCGCATGTTAAACGTGACGATCACGATTAAATGGCTATCTATGACTAGGATAATGATACTTAGATGATGTTGGTTGATAAACTTGATAAAATATGCTTATTTTAGTAACTTTCCATAAATGGAAACTTTTACGCGCAAACTATGCTAAACCGGCTATGTGTAACTATGTGCTATGTGATAACATGCTCATTTAGGATAAATATGCATGTTAGAATAATCGGAATATGATTTTATGCATAACTTGCCAAACATGGAAACTTTCCTAAAATAGAAACTTACCATAAATGGTAAGTTTCCTCATGAGAACGATTTTGGTATCCGTACACTTCACACAACACTAAATCGCACACTTACACGAACACTTGGTCCAAACCGTCACCAACGGGTCGTTAGGTCAAACACGATCGACACGGTCAAACACGGTCAACTCGACCCACATAACCACTTAGTGTCGTTGAACACTAACACGGTCCGGTGAGACCCACATACGCGAACACAAACTCATAGCACCTATGTGATATAGGTGACTACTAGCCGGCGAGCTACGCAACTCTATTGAGCTAACGCATTACTCAAACTCAGGTGAGTTTACGCCCCCACTTTTACTCTTTAACTGCTTTCGTTAAACTATTGGGGTGAGAATACAATGCAACTGTTTTAGATGTATGACTGGTATGTTGTGAAAACCATTTTTGAGTGTAACTATTATCGCATAAAGCCCTCACTTATCCTTACCGTTAGTTGTGTATTCAAACGAGTCGTAATTACGTAGTACTACTGGGTTTGACTAACCCCACTCGGCACCAATGTTGACTGGAGGTCATAACGAGTGTAATTTCGATGTGAATTGC
Source organism: Mikania micrantha (assembly GCA_009363875.1). NCBI lineage: Eukaryota > Viridiplantae > Streptophyta > Magnoliopsida > Asterales > Asteraceae > Mikania > Mikania micrantha. The sequence continues at coordinate 36,764,621 of CM018693.1, forward strand.
GAGTTCAGCGATGACTCGCGGAGGCAAACGGGAACAGTCTAGTTTCGGTAAGATGAACTGACACACTCCACGGATCGTAGTATCCAACTAAACTTTAACATACCCAGTATATGTCTGTTTACTATTTCTGTCTGTCTAAACCTGTGAACTCACCAACTTTTTAGTTGACACTTTTCGCTTGTATTCTCAGGTAACTAATGGAGCACACGCTAGGACGCTCACAAGGACACACTAAGGAGTCAAGCTTACATATAGACTCATGTCCTAGGCTTGTGTGCATGTGTTCTGTTTTGAAAACAATTTAATCTTTGTAGTGTCTTGAACAATTACTTTCCGCTGCAAATATATGTATTTCTGACGTATAACACTTTCCGCTGCTTATTGAATGAAATTTGTATTGTTTTACAATTTGTGTGAATGTGTAACTCATATAGAGTCGTTCTATATGACCATGAGCTATGATCCTGGCCACGTCACACCCACGTGGACTGACACCACGAGTGGGAAATTGGGGGTGTGACAGACTGGTATCAGAGCCTTTGGTTATAGGGAACTAGGTTTGCATATAGTAAACTTAGACTATAGCCACTGCTCTACATTAGACACTACACTAGAACTTGCACACTGATGTTGTTATTATTATTATCGAACTGTTGTTTACTAATCTGAGGATTTACAGGATGGCCGATAACAACAGAGATGCTAACAGGAACCCGGGCAAACGCCCAGCGGTCAATGACTTGACTGAGGAGAGTCGACGCAGGATCGACAGCATCGTGGCTCAGGTAGATGCTGAGATGGAGCGACGCGCCCAGATGCTAGCCAGGGAGCGATACTGGGGATGGTTGCCAAACCTCCTACGAGATTGGGTAGTGGGAGAGCGGGTGCCTACGCCACGATACAGGGGCGATACCTCAGAGGGTCCACGACTGCCGGCACTTGGGATGCCGATGGAGAGAGCCTTCGCGGCTCATGTTGCTGTAACCCGGCGGGAGCTTCGGAGAAACGCCGAGCTGTCTGACGAGGTTCGTGTTCTTCGCGAGAAGAACGATCGCCTGGAAAGGCGAAGCGACCGACTGGAGGAGCAGAACGATCGCTTGGAGGAACAGGTGGAGACATTACGTCTCCAGGTGTCTCAGCTCATGTCTCAGCATGGCCAGATGGTTGATGTCATGCAGGAGCATGACGGGCGCATTACTGAGAATCGGACGGATATAGCCGAGACTCAGGCTATGGTACAGGCGAGTGACGCCATGCTTAACGCATGGGCGGCACAGTTTATCGAGGAGCCGCCAGCTGAGGATGACGGACCACAGTTCGAGGCCGAGGACCTCGAGGAGGGAGAGTTTGACGAGGATCCCGACGAGGATCCGGAGGAGGACGATGACGATGATGGGGACGCAGCTAGTGACATCTCCCATGTCTCCATGGACTCGGATTAGTAGATTTTATTTTTTTTTCTTATTTTGTACTGTCTTTCTTTTATCCCATTTTGGCCTAGACGAGCGGGATGTGCTCGGAGGACTCGCATTGTACTTTCTTTTCGAATTATTGTACTTCAAGATTGATATTAATGAAAAATTTTGCTTTATTATTAGTATCTGCTTTATTATTACTACTGTTATTTGAAGCCTTGTTATGATAGCTAACTTGACACTTGACATGACAACAATCCTAACTTTGGCTAACACTTAGCATCTGAGGACTAACACTCTAACCCCTCTATATAGAAACATGTCGGGAAGAGGAACCAATGCCCTACGACTCAAACGCAAGGCCGAAAAGGCACGGATCGACATGATGGTCGAACGGAAATTCAACAAGGTACTCGCAGAGTACGAAGCCAACCGACACGCCAGTGAGACGAGTGGCTCTAACAACGGTACTAACTTTTGCCTAACATGATTAACATAGTATAGGCGGCCTAGACACTAACACGTTACAATGAACTCCGATGCACAGGATCTCATGGGGGAGTAGCAAAGGGATGCTCGTTTAAAGCCTTCATGAGCTGTCACCCTCACAAGTTCCAAGGTACTGAAGGAGCAGTGGGACTGCTTCGTTGGATAGAGAAGCTGGAGTCAGTTTTCTCCATGGCTGAATGCTCGGAAGAGAATCGAGTAAAATACGCTACGGGAACACTGGAGGGACCGGCCCTCACCTGGTGGAACACCCATGTCCAGACACTTGGACTGGATACCGCAAACTCCATTCCTTGGGAGAACTTCACAAGGATGCTTCACGAGGAGTACTGTCCTCGTGATGAAATCCGGAAACTTGAGGAGGAATTTTGGACACACAAAATGGTGGGATCCGAAATCGAGAAATACTGCACTCGATTTCATGAGTTGTGCAAGCTGTGTCCGGCAATGGTGACGCCGGAATACAAGAAAATTGAGCAATTCATTAGTGGATTGCCCGAGCAGATCCAAAGTATGGTGACTGCTTCTGATCTCTCCACCATCCAACCACTGATTCGCTTGGCACATAAGTTGACAGACCAGGCAGTAGCTCAGGGAAAACTGCCTAAGCGGGGTGAACACCTGAAACCCCAGGAAATCAAGCGAAAGTGGGAACCCAGCAATAACCGTACCTTCTCACCACAACCACCAGCTCAACACCGACCCGCACCTGCCAAAGTTTTTACTGCCACCCAGCCAAACACTCAGGGTAAAGGGGGATACCAGGGCAACAGCCCAAAGTGCAACATCTGTAACTTCCATCACTTCGGCCCATGCAAAAGAGCCAAGTGTACAAACTGTGGAAGGAACGGGCACGTAGCCAAAGAATGCCGATCAAACCCCAACAACAACAACAACAACCAAAACACTCTCAAGGGGTGTTATGAATGTGGCAAACCGGGGCACATGCGAAAGGATTGCCCGCAGCTGAAAAAGGGTGGGGGAGGTGCAGCGAAGGGACGAACCTTTGTGATTGGCTCTGGAGAAGCTAAAGACGATCCACATGTCGTCACCGGTACGTTTCTTTTAAATAATGTCTATGCTAGTATATTATTTGATACCGGTGCCGATAGGAGTTTTATCTCTAGCGACTTTAGCAAATTACTTAATATGACACCAACACCACTAGACTATAAGTACACCGTAGAGTTAGCGGACGGCAAGCTGATCGAAACACAATATATCATCAAGGGATGTGTTCTAACACTAGCGGACCATCAACTGGTGATCGACCTGATGCCGGTAACTCTCGGGAGCTTCGACGTGGTGATTGGAATGGATTGGCTATCTGCAAACCACGCTGAGATCGTGTGCAACGAGAAGATTGTGCGAATTGTGTTGCCAAGTGGAGAGCAGATCTCAATCCAGGGAGAACGACGCGGGATACCACTAAACATTATGTCGTGCATGAAGGCAAGCAAATACCTGCAGAAAGGATACACAGCTATTTTGGCACTGATCTCCGAACAACCAAAGGAGGAACGAAAGATTGAGGACATCGCTGTTGTTCGCGATTATCCGGAAGTCTTTCCCGACGATCTACCGGGACTACCACCAGCACGACAAGTGGAGTTCCAGATAGATTTAACCCCCGGAGCAGCACCAATAGCCAAGGCACCGTATCGATTGGCTCCTACGGAAATGCAAGAACTATCTAACCAACTGCAAGAGTTGTTAGATAAAGGATTTATCCGACCGAGCTTCTCACCTTGGGGAGCACCGGTCTTGTTCGTGAAGAAGAAAGACGGTTCATTCCGTATGTGTATAGATTACCGAGAACTAAACAAGGTAACGATCAAGAATCGATACCCTCTCCCACGAATAGACGACCTGTTCGATCAACTACAAGGGTCAAGCTTCTATTCGAAAATCGATCTGAGATCTGGTTACCATCAACTCAGAATACAGGAGGACGACATACCAAAGACAGCCTTCCGAACGCGATACGGACATTACGAGTTTGTAGTTATGCCTTTTGGATTGACTAACGCACCAGCAGTATTCATGGATCTCATGAATCGAGTGTGTAAGCCGTATCTCGACAAGTTCGTAATCGTGTTCATTGATGACATCCTGATCTATTCTAAGACTCAGGAAGAACATGCCAATCACTTGAGACGTGTCTTAGAACTACTGAAGAAGGAACAACTATACGCGAAATTCTCCAAATGTGATTTCTGGATTCGCGAAGTTTAGTTCCTTGGACACGTAGTAAACGAGAAAGGAATACACGTAGACCCAGCCAAAATCGAGGCAATCAAGAATTGGGCAGCGCCCAAGACTCCAACTGAGGTGCGACAGTTCTTAGGCGGTTCATCGAGGGATTCTCAAAGATCGCGCAATCATTGACTTCCCTCACACACAAAGACAAGAAATTCGAATGGGGAGAAAAACAAGACGCTGCTTTCGATCTGTTGAAGCAGAAATTGTGCAGTGCACCAATCTTATCGCTACCAGACGGGTGCGAGGATTTTGTGGTGTACTGCGACGCATCAAAGCAAGGACTCGGTTGCGTGCTGATGCAACGCGAGAAAGTTATAGCATATGCGTCACGACAATTGAAAGTGCACGAAAAGAACTACACAACTCACGACTTGGAGTTGGGAGCCGTAGTGTTCGCACTGAAGATCTGGCGACACTATCTGTACGGCACCAAGTGCACAATATTTACTGATCATAAGAGCCTACAGCACATTTTCGACCAAAAGGAGCTGAACATGAGACAACGCAGATGGGTTGAATTGATAGGTGATTATGATTGTGCAATCAAATATCATCCCGGTAAGGCCAATGTAGTAGCCGACGCACTAAGCAGGAAGGAAACGACCAAACGCGTGCGCGCACTACAACTTACCATCCACTCCGAACTACCAAATCAAATTCGGATCGCACAACAAGAAGCGTTGAGAACCGAAAACCTCACTCTCGAAGCCATGAGAGGGATGGACAAACAGATGAAACAAAAGGATGACGGAGCTTACTACCTGCTGGATCGTATTTGGATTCCACGTTTTGGAGACTTAAGGAAGGTAGTAATGGATGAAGCTCACAAGAGTCGATACTCAGTACATCCAGGTTCTGACAAGATGTACCACGATCTAAAGGCAACTTATTGGTGGCCTAACATGAAGTCAGAAATCGCAACGTATGTGAGTAAGTGTCTGACTTGCTCAAAGGTCAAGGTAGAATACCAGAAGCCTTCGGGATTACTCCAACAGCCAGAAATTCCAGTATGGAAGTGGGAACAGATTTCCATGGATTTTATCACCAAGTTGCCGAAGACAACAAGTGGCTGCGATACCATCTGGGTTATCGTAGACCGACTTACGAAATCGGCACACTTCCTGCCGATTAAAGAAACTGATAAGTTGGAAAAGTTAACTCGAGTTTACTTGAAAGAAATCGTGTCCAGACACGGAGTCCCAATCTCTATTATATCTGACCGAGACAGCCGTTTCACGGCACATTTTTGGAAGTCCTTACATAAGGCACTCGGGACGAGACTGGATATGAGCACATCATATCACCCACAAACGGATGGTCAAAGTGAACGAACCATCCAGACCTTGGAAGACATGCTTCGAGCATGTGTGATTGACTTTGGTAACAGCTGGGAGACTCACTTACCTTTGGTAGAGTTCTCATATAATAACAGCTACCACACCAGCATTGGAGCTGCACCGTTTGAAGCACTTTATGGGCGTAAATGCAGATCACCACTCTGTTGGGCGGAAGTTGGTGAAAGCCAACTGACCGGACCCGAACTCGTGCATGAAACAACTGAAAAGATCGTGCAGATACGCAACAGAATGGCAGCAGCTCGAGATCGACAAAAGAGCTATGCCGACAAGAGGCGCAAACCTTTGGAATTCCAAGTAGGAGACCGAGTACTTCTTAAAGTCTCGCCTTGGAAGGGAGTGATTCGATTTGGGAAACGGGGAAAGCTAAACCCTCGTTATATAGGACCATTCGAGATCACTAAACGGATAGGCCCCGTGGCCTACGAACTACAGCTACCACAGGAATTGAGTAGCGTACACAATGTGTTCCACGTTTCAAACCTCAAGAAATGTTTATCAGATGAAACGCTCGCGATTCCTTTGGAAGAAATCCAAGTTGATGAACAACTTCACTTCGTTGAGGAACCGGTGGAAATTATGGACCGGGAACTCAAGAAGTTGAAACATAGTAAGATACCCATTGTAAAAGTTCGATGGAACTCACGACGAGGACCGGAATACACCTGGGAACGGGAGGATCAGATGAAGAAGAAATACCCTCATTTATTCGCCGAACAAACCAACACCGGCACGTGAACTGAATTTCGGGACGAAATTCCCAATAACTAGGGGATGATGTGACACCTCGTAAATTCCAGGTCAGCAACTCTATTATTTTTAATAATAATGTTTATTATTAATTCATACGTGGCACTAGATTAAATGCATTTAGTGTGACACGTGGCACAACAGTCTGAACACGCCGATAATTCAAGGAATTATCGCACAACACTCGCACGTGTCTTGAATAACGAACGTTGGTGAACGGATCAAACTGTAACACGAAAACACTGCACTTAGGTTCGGTGAACCTAAATTAGTTAGAACAAGGCCTAAGTGTCGAGAAACGATGATCGTATTCGAGAGATACGAAAGATTCGGTTCAAAACAATGAAATTGGGCTTATTGGGCTCAACCGAGACCCATCGCGGTACGCGATGGGCACCCAATTGGGCCTTCGCGGTACGCGAAGCCCGAGCGAGAGAATTTGAATTCTCCGAAAAACGTCGCGGTACGCGACGACCGATCATCTTGCACCATCGCGATACGCGGCGTGTTTCGGGAACCGAATGATTATTTTAATCGCCGCGGTACGCGGAGATGCTTTTTGTACAGCCTCTGCGGTACGCGACGGCCCTAACACGCAAAAATCTTTATAAAACCAATGTTAATCATTCTGTTTCTACTTCCACCGATTTTCTCTCGACTCAGACTCTTCCTCTCGACCTTCTACCCTCTGTTACACCATCAAATCCCTTCCTAAACCATTATTGAAGTCCTTAGAGCTTGAGATTGAAGATAGGAGGCTTGGGGGTGAGACTCGGAGCAAGACAACGACGCCACCAACACTTGCAACGAATTTCAGAAGCTTTTGCAGCTCTCCAACTCTATTCCATCGAGATTCAAACCTCCAAGGAAGCCTTAGAGGTAGTTTCTATGGTTAATCTTGCTTGAAACACTCACTAGGCACACATGCAATGTGAATCAAGCACATGCACCACCATCACCACCTTGAGCACGAAATTTTGTGATATTATTGATGTTATTGCTACTGATTTAATGATCTAATAATGAATCATGATGATTTTGATTGCCAATGATTGATATTTGTTGATATTGTTATGAAATGGTTACTTTTATCGACATGCATGTGTGATCAATGATGTTTTAGGTGATTTTTGATGTTGAAATGATCTTAGAATTGTTATATGAGATGTTCCACATGATTAGAATGGTTAACTATGTCAAGATTTGGCCATTTGGGGGTTGTTACTAATTTTAGTAACCTTATTTTTACAAGATGCGTGTTATTGATGAAATGACCACTTATGCACGTTTATAGCTATATGTTATGCTTAAAAATGATGTTTATAAGTTAATATAATGATTATTGATGCATTGGGATTATTAGAAGCATTGAGAATGCGATTTTTATGGTTATTACTATAAATAGAAACTTTTTGTTACAAGGTTGTTAGAAATTATGGATTTGAAAGATGTTATAGGTTTAGTATGCTTATTTAAACTTGTTAGGATGTTAGTAAATGGTTTCATGTTCTAAAATGGTTGAGAAATGTGTTTTATCGCAAGTTACTATAAATAGTAACTTTATTTCGCTAAGTCGATGATTATCGCATGTTAAACGTGACGATCACGATTAAATGGCTATCTATGACTAGGATAATGATACTTAGATGATGTTGGTTGATAAACTTGATAAAATATGCTTATTTTAGTAACTTTCCATAAATGGAAACTTTTACGCGCAAACTATGCTAAACCGGCTATGTGTAACTATGTGCTATGTGATAACATGCTCATTTAGGATAAATATGCATGTTAGAATAATCGGAATATGATTTTATGCATAACTTGCCAAACATGGAAACTTTCCTAAAATAGAAACTTACCATAAATGGTAAGTTTCCTCATGAGAACGATTTTGGTATCCGTACACTTCACACAACACTAAATCGCACACTTACACGAACACTTGGTCCAAACCGTCACCAACGGGTCGTTAGGTCAAACACGATCGACACGGTCAAACACGGTCAACTCGACCCACATAACCACTTAGTGTCGTTGAACACTAACACGGTCCGGTGAGACCCACATACGCGAACACAAACTCATAGCACCTATGTGATATAGGTGACTACTAGCCGGCGAGCTACGCAACTCTATTGAGCTAACGCATTACTCAAACTCAGGTGAGTTTACGGCCCCACTTTTACTCTTTAACTGCTTTCGTTAAACTATTGGGGTGAGAATACAATGCAACTGTTTTAGATGTATGACTGGTATGTTGTGAAAACCATTTTTGAGTGTAACTATTATCGCATAAAGCCCTCACTTATCCTTACCGTTAGTTGTGTATTCAAACGAGTCGTAATTACGTAGTACTACTGGGTTTGACTAACCCCACTCGGCACCAATGTTGACTGGAGGTCATAACGAGTGTAATTTCGATGTGAATTGCGAGTTCAGCGATGACTCGCGGAGGCAAACGGGAACAGTCTAGTTTCGGTAAGATGAACTGACACACTCCACGGATCGTAGTATCCAACTAAACTTTAACATACCCAGTATATGTCTGTTTACTATTTCTGTCTGTCTAAACCTGTGAACTCACCAACTTTTTAGTTGAAACTTTTCGCTTGTATTCTCAGGTAACTAATGGAGCACACACTAGGACGCTCACAAGGACACACTAAGGAGTCAAGCTTACATATAGACTCATGTCCTAGGCTTGTGTGCATGTGTTCTGTTTTGAAAACAATTTAATCTTTGTAGTGTCTTGAACAATTACTTTCCGCTGCAAATATATGTATTTCTGACGTATAACACTTTCCGCTGCTTATTGAATGAAATTTGTATTGTTTTACAATTTGTGTGAATGTGTAACTCATATAGAGTCGTTCTATATGACCATGAGCTATGATCCTGGCCACGTCACACCCACGTGGACTGACACCACGAGTGGGAAATTGGGGGTGTGACATTGAGGGTGTCAAATGTTGTTAATGATGTTGATAATCAAGTAGGAACAACTTTTGATTGTTTCTCCTTTATAATTGATATGTTATGATGATGGGGGATTGGGGGTGTTCATGTAGTAGATGAACATGGTGTGTATAGTGAGTGTTTGAGATTTGATGATTATCACTAAATTGTTGTTGTTTGTAGTGATGATGATGAAATTGATCATTTTTAAACAAAATAATGGAGTTACATAGGTGTGTTAATGATGAATGATCATTAGGAGAAGAACTTGTGCATACATGGTGTTTGATGAAATGCCAAGTATGGTAATTAACTTAAAAATTTGTTTAAAACCTATGGTGATATGAAATAGGTGGGTGTATAAACTTAACAAAGGTGAATTGTTATGGTTAAGGGTCAATTGGAAGTAATTAAGTTAAAATGGTGACATTGGGGTGAATGGGTGTATTTTGACTAATTGTGGTCAAACTTTATATTAAACCTATTAGTTGTGATAATAGGAATTGATAGTGAAGGTGTAACTGGCACCAAACGATCCGAGAAAGAAGTTGTTATAGAGGATAGCGCGTTGGAACAAGGTAAGTCACCCAATCTTCTATTTGTTATGTGTAAATGGTGTTATGCATGAATGAATATGTTGTGGAAGATTGACTTTATGGTGAATAGATGATATTGGTGCTTGTTGATAGACAATAATAAGCAATAGGTGATATATATTGCTTGATTTTTGTTGGTATGGTGTTTTTATGCTAGTTCATGATTGACTTGGTGTTAATTTGTATGTGTGTTGAATGATTTTAATTATTTCACAAGGTGTGTGAATTGTAATTGAAGTCAACTCAAATTGGTGTTTTGAATCACAAGTGGTGTGATCATGACATTGGATTATTCACATGGTGTGTGAATGTCCTTTGTTGGGTGTAGTCAAGTTAGTAAAACACAAGTGGTGTGGTTTACTTAACTTGAGAAATCTTGTGGAATAAGATTTCAAAGGAGTTTTGGGTGCAAACGACCCGTTAGTAAATCGTTTGATATTATGACCATGATGGTCATAAATTGGTGAATTATGGTGTTCAATATGATTATATGGTGTTATATAATGTTTATGGGGGTATTGGAATGGTCGGAATCGAGTGGAATGGGTCGAGATGGCGTAAAACAGAAAAATTGGTCGTTCAGGTGGTGCTGGAGTATCATACGCCAGTGGATACGCCTATGGATACGCCAACCACACAAATTTTCTGTGATACGCCCCAGATACGCCAAACTCATACGCCAAGGGTTGAATTTGACCAAAATTGACTATTTTGGTCATGTAAGCTCGTGTGGGCGGGCATGGTGATCTTACTTAGTTCTAATGAACTAATGGTGACTTAATTATGGTGTTTTCAGGTGAACGAAAGGGTTGAACGCGGTCGTGATCGGATTGCCTTGCAAGGATTCGGATCAAACATATTTTGGGGTTTATTCTTTGTTTGTTTAAAACAAAGGTATTTGGTGAATAACTCAAATGAAATTTTTGTTATTGAATGTTTAAATAACATCAAATATTTTGTAAATTCGCATGTAAGTGGGATGTTTAAGGTGTTAATTACATTTGATGGTTTGAAAAAACTGGGACCTATTTTGATTTGTCGTTTAAATACACGTGTCATGCCTTGGTGGGTTTGGGGCTTACACAAGCTCACTTCAGAAATCACGAAGAAGAAGATCAAATCAGATCACGAAAGTGATAAAGATTTCGAGGCTTCGAACGGATTACAAACTGCATGAGGCAAAACGAAAGCTTTGTGATTCTTACGACGTGTTCTTTGCCGACAAAAGGGTAATCCCTCTTCTGCACAAGTTGTTAAGGAAACAGTTTTTTAGGAAGAAGAATTGCCTTTAGGTGTTGATTTGAGTCATAAGAACTGGAAAGAGCAGATTGAGAAATGGGTGTTGTTCTGGGTTGTTTTTTGGAAACGGAATATGTAGTGTGCTTCGAGTTGCAAAAGTTTCAATGAAAAGAGATGAGATTGTTGAGAATTTAAGGGCTGCAATTGATGGTGTTGTTGAGTTTATTCCCAAGAAGTGATCTAAGGTGAGATCTTTGCATGTGAAGTTTTCCGATTCAGTCACATTGCCTTTGTATTTCAAGAAAAGAATGTAGAGAGTGTTGAAGAAATGATAAAAGTTGAGGAAGCTGCAAAGAAAAAAAGGTCAAAAAAGAGTAGAATTCATGAAATTGATCATGAACTTTCATTTTTACTTGAAGTCAAAATCATTGCTGAATATTGGAAGGTATATAGGTATTCCTTTTATATGGCAACTCTTTTTACTGCTCTAAATTTAGAAAAGAGTAAATTACTTAAATCGTCATTTATATTCACTCATAACATCCTTTATCAAAATTAGTTACAGAAAACATCGTTAAAATGAAAATTTATAATTGATTTCATCCTTAAAATTACATAAATCGTCCTTTAATTGCATTACATAAATCATCCTTTATATCCAGAAAAAGGATGAAATCTATTATAAAATTTTATTTTTAAGGATAATTTCTGTAACTATTTCTAATAAAGGACGTCAACCATAAAAAGAGTGAATATAAAGAACGATTTATGTAATTTACTCTCTATAAAATGCAATTATATCTTCCTTGCACCCTTGCAGGTGTTTATGTCATTTTATTCTAATCATTTTGTACATTAACTTCTCAAGTGGTTCCAACATATTTGGGGATCAATTAGATAAATACATGTAAGTTGTTATACAAGAAGAATTTGACAAACAATCAAAACAAATGATTATTACACCTTCAAACAACAGTAAGTCGCTAACACATACTACACTTTGGTATACATTTGCATGGCTGAGAGGGTTGCGATTATAGGTATGTTTTTGGGCTGCTGCTCTTTAATGTATTTGATTGCATGAATTTTGTTTAATGTTGTAGTGTGTCCCTATTTGTTATGTACTTCAGGTTTTTGTTTAAAGTTTAAAAGTTTAGTAAGTTTGATTAGTAATTTTTACGAATGAATTCAAATATTTAACTTTCTCATTAGTTGTTCACTGTTTTTATGCTGAGATGTGCATGAAATTTGCTTTATTCATAATCTTTGAATGTATTTAAGGATTATTTTTTGGCAGGTAGTTCAATTTTGATTTGGTTTTGTTGTGTTTTTTGTGAATCTTTTCATTGTTGTATCTTAAATTCTTAAAATAAAGCCAGTAAAATAATGAAATTAGTACCATGGTTTTTAGTTCTTGAAATGAGCTCAGCTAGAAGAATGAAATTAGTAGACCTAACTCACCAGGTCATCAAACTTTGTTTACTACCATAGTTTTCAATCATAAATAAAGAAATATTGATAGTTTTTTGAGTTAGCGCACTATCTCAAATTGGTTATAAACTTTTAATAATTGTAGGTGAGACACCTCTTATTCACGCTACAAGGCAAGAGCATATCTCCACTCCTAAATCCCAAAACTCATTTTTAAAAAGACAATGATTTTACATTTATTTCTAAATTACCGTTGCAACATGTGTTATCTGCTTCTATTACGTGTCTGTGGTTTTGCTTTCGACCAATTTGATTTTTTGTTATATTGGCCACTGAAATTGTGATCGCAATTCATTGAAAGCCTCACTTCATCACCACCGCTTTCCAGATTTGCGCAAATGGAGGTAAGGGTTTGACTTAGTTTCCTATCTCACTTGGGGGTTATGCACCTTGGTGTTATGATATCCAAGATTGTAGTTCTAGCAATCAGTCTTGATTGATCATGAAACATAATGGTAAGTTAAAGGTTTAGATTTTAAATGATTTTTACTAGGTTAATTCATGGGATATTTAATGAAAGTCAAGATATACGAAATTAAAGATCAATTACTTTGCATATTATCTTAATTGATTTCCACACCAAGTGCTTGAGTAAAATGACCAAGAGTGCATAGCTGAATGAGCTGCATTTACAGGTTTGTTTTGCCGATTTTGCTTAGCAATATGTTTTACTTGATGCTTCTTTGATTGAATTACGCCGTTAGCTCTATAACCTCATATTTCTATATTTTTTGCTACATATATTTGTGTGTGGCCTACTGGCCTATTCTAAACGACTTCAACCATTATGTGAGGTTATCTTAGAAGTAGTAGAGATTTTCTTTTTGTTTTCTCTGAAAGAGCTTACCATCTTTGGTTGATTGCTATGATAAGCAGGAACACAAATTTACATATTACAATTTATATGATACTATAAAAATACCTCCTTTGGCAGTTTGGGAATTGAAGACTTTTAGGTAGCAGGTTAGATTTTTTTTTTTCTTTTTTCTTTTTTGTTGCTGCTGCTCATTTTGCATGCAAAAGTTTAAAATTTTTATTATAGATTTTTTGTGAATGCTGCATACGAGCCTTACACTCATGACTCATGTTTACCTACAATCTATATGTTATATTTGGTTTGAAGGTTTAATATGGTTTTAAACTTTATGATTTTTTTTCAAGGTAAATATAATCAGTCATGAAATTCTGGTGGGTTGATTATAGTGAGAGTAAGGCATGATAGAAGCATTATAAGATTTGTTCATGGCACGATACAAGGATTGTGCAAATTTATAGTTGATACGGGCAATAAAAATGAGCTGGTTCCTTTAAAGGTTAATAGAAAAATAACCGTAAATGTTATATATATTTTGGAATTAAGTTTTGAGGATGGTTTTGAATCTCAATGCAACCTCTGACCTTTTTTTGTTAGGAAATAATAATGTCATTTGTGTATGGTTCTCTTGAAATTTGTAGATATTTAATCTTGCTTAATTAAATTTGCAGGTGTTGTTGCGATAAAGATACAAGCTTAATTGATTTTTTTGTGGTAAAGAGATTCAACTGCTCTAGCAATATCAACATAAGCCCTAATAATTTTGTTCTTTCTATTGTATATGTTCACCTTAAAGAATTTAGCAAACAATTTTCTACACTGCAGGCTGCATCATTAACTAAATTAAGGAGAAAATGTTTTTTTCGTTTTTCGTTTTCTCTAAAACAGAGTTACTGATTAGAGTATACCAAATATTACTCTCTTGATGGCCTTGCTAATGGATGCAATATTGCAATTTATGATTTTAATACATACACTTTCTGTAAAATTCAGAAAGGTTATTGCTTTATGGTAAAAATGGACAATGATTATCCTGTAAATTTTTTCATTTCTCAAAAATTAAGTGTAAACACTTTCATTCAAAGCAAATAAACCGTCAAAGTTTAAGAAAGCATCTCATGGTTTTCATCCCTTATAATACATGATATCAAAAAAGCCAAACCCAAAACACTATTTTTTTGGTTTTCAACCCTTATTTGAGTAAAGAATGACACTAACTTTTTTGGTTTTTATTGTATTTCACTTCAAATTACGGTTTATGATTTAAAGCTTTCTTGATTTACAATATAAGTTTGAGACATGCTATTATTTTAATTTTTCAATGTAAAGTTGTTTCGTTTACATGTTTAATTATGTCAATGACACCGAGTATTGAAAAACTGAGGTTTTCATTAGGTGGATTTATGTATATTGATTGTTAGTTCAATATGACCTTTTTTTTTATTTTTTTTCTTCATTTTTACCTGCGTTAACATTTGGGTTTTCATTTAGCTTTCTTATTATTTAATTTCTATAATTAGTTTAACATAAATTTTGTTTTTCAACAGTAACTTTTAACATATAATATTTGTCTAATTTATCTGATATTGCAATCTATCTAATTTTATTTACAATATTGCCACGGTCTTATCTACGTTAAACTTAATTTTACATACCCCGCTGCGGAGCGCGGGTCAGACCCGCTCGTATATATTAAAACATAAAAAAGATGACCATGTCAATATATAGATTTTATTTTTTATTTTAGATAACAAACTGGATAAAAAGTATATTTGTTTGCATCTATTCTATAATTTTTATTATTATGTTTAAACTTTTATGTTTTTCTGTTTTAAACCTTATATTTATCGTTGCTATTTTTGTGATATTTTGAGTCTTTTGTTATTATATCGGAAGTTTTGATGTTTTTTTTTTTTTTTGCTTTTGACTTTTTTTTTCTGTGATTTTTCTCATGAACTCTCTCTACAAAGTGGTTGTTTTGATTTTTTTTTTTAACAAAAACAAAACAAAATTTTTAATGATTCAGTTAAATGTGTTTATGTGATATTCTTAACAGGCAAAAATTTCTGCAAAAAAGAAGACTTTCATGAACTTCTTAACAGATTCACTCTAGAAATGTCTACTTTACGACATACGGATATTTTGATGTTTGGATGGGAAGGAGGCAAACACTCGTGTGTGGATCTTACAGGAGTGCCCCTCTTGTTGAGCTGAGGGATAATGAATTCGTGACGGATCATGCTGCGTTAAAAGCGGAATCAGGCAAAATTGCTAAACATGAAAAACATTACTTAGAGATCTAACATGTGTTTACCCTCTTTGCTTTTGAAACATTCAGGTTACTGGCCCTGAAGGCTATGAATATTCTGAACAGAATTCAAAAGATCATGCATAATAATATCTCGAGTTCTCGACTATCAGTTTATTGTGATCTTTCACTTGTGTTAATGAGTGATCTCCAACCTAAAAAAAATTATATATGGTGTAGTTCTAAAACATTATCCATACAAGTTTTAAAACGGAAATCCTGTCACACGTAATATCACATTTTAAATGCCAAAAAATAAAAAAGGAAGAGGATAAGGCCGGTGACTGTAATGTGTATCAGTGTCACACTAAAGTTTACCAATTAATTTTAATTAAATAAATAATATATCCTTCCACAAAATACGCCATTTAAATCCCACATTTAATCCATTTTCACATGTGATTCCTCATTTCTCTCAAAACACAGCTGCCTCCCGCCGCGTCTCGCCACCACTAACCTCCGCCGCGTACAACCACCACCACCACCACAACCCATGGCTCATCACCTTCAACCTCTGTTCATCATCTTTGTTCTAGCCATCAATCACCTGCTACCTGCTCAAACAACCCAATTCAATCATGGGTTTCTTCTCAAACTCACAAAAGATCTCGAATCCCACCAATACACCACCCAATTGCTCATCGGAACTCCACAACTTCCGGCGAAACTCGTCGTTCATCTCTCCGGTCAATCTATTTGGCTAAACTGCCCGTCATCGTCTCCATCTCGTACCTTCATTAACCATAACTCCCTTCAATGCTTGATGGCGAAATCCGGTGATCAAAAACCATCTTCCGCCATTTGCGATGTTTATCAACAAAACCCCATCACCGGAGAAACCAGTGTTGGTGATCTTGCAGAAGATATCGTCACCGTTGATGGTGTCGGTCCTATCTCAACCGTTGGTAAGTTTTTGTTTTCGTGTTCGCCGGAATCTTTACTTTCCGGCCTTGTCACCGGTGCGAACGGTGTGTTGGGGTTCGGAAGATCAAAAATTGCGTTTCAATCTCAGATTGTTAACAATTTTGATTTCCCCAGAAAATTCACCGTCTGTTTATCTTCATCAGACGGGTTTATAATTCCCGGCACCGGCATATCTAACTCGCTCTCTTACACACCATTGATGTCGAGTATGGATGGTTACTATGTGAATGTTAATTCGATCAAAATCAACGGCCGGAGATTGGCCGGAGGACAGCCGATCGGCGGCGTAGAGATAAGCTCAACTGTTCCATACACCGTCATGAAAAGCAATCTTTATGGGATCTTTGCCAAAGCTTTTGTTACAGCTGCTAGTTCGATGAACATGACGATGGTGTCTCCGGTGGCGCCATTTGGGGTTTGTTTTAGTTCTCTGGCGACGGTGCCGGAGATTGAACTGGTGTTGCAGAGTGAGCTGGTTAAGTGGAAGATCCAACGGCGGAATTCGATGGTGGAAGTGAGTGATTCAGTGATGTGTTTGGGGGTTGTTGATGGTGGTTTGGGTATGAGTGGTTCCATGATTTTAGGGGGTTATCAGTTAGAGGATCATATGTTGGAGTTCAATTTAGGGACTGGTATGATGGGGTTTAGTTCTTCATTGTTAATGGAGGGCAATAGTTGTTCAAACATTAGATCATTGATTTCAACATCAATGGAATCATTGTAGCATACAAGAGAGATCTATGGTTTTGATGATGATGATGATGATATGAATTAATGAGTGTAGAAGACTAGTTGATCATGGTTCATCTTCCAACCTAGTTTTTTCAAGTTTTGATACTTCTTTTTTGCAACATGGAATGAGTATGTAATTTTGGTTGGTTTTTGCCACTTAAGTAGTTGGTTGGTTTGTAAAGTCTAATCTAATATGAAGCTTTTTATCTTTGTATTTGCCTTTGTCATGGTATAAATGGATCTTCTATGCAGTTTAAGGGACCATTGTTCAAACACCATAGCATCCATGTGCCCAGTTCCTCAAGATGAAATTGCTCAGGTTTTGGTTAGAAGAGGAAGGTGTTTTGTTTTTCTAAAAAACATTTCTTGGCCTCTTATGTCTGCGTCGCGTAGACACAGGCAGAAGTTGGAGGTCCACAGCCTATTTGTTTTCTTGATGAGATTTCATTAAAAAAGTTATTTCCGTACTCTGCTTGGTGTAGACATGGATCAACTCCTTCTCACCTCTTTTCAACCTCTTTCAAGCCTATTTGCCCGTCCTCTTCATCCAATTCAACTGCTTCATCTCGCCGACAGTGGCGGATCCAGGAAAAATTTTCAGTGGGTTCACTAGTTATAAACACTTCAATTAGATAGAACCGGACACAAAAAATTTCGGGTCGGTTTGACGGTTCGAGTCTTGTAATGTTTATCACGTAATAACAATGCAATATATTAAGTCAATAATTAAAAAGATATCGTCATTAATTAAAGAGTTCGAAGGTGCTAAGTGTACGCTCGTTTAAGATTTCTGAGCTCCGGACTAAACGAGAGTCAAAGGGGTCGCGCCCCTTGTGGGGTTCGGGGCAACGCCCCGAAACATAAACGAAATTTAGGAAAAAATATTAATTTCGGAAAGTGATTTAACACGATTCTATATAAATTCATGCATTGATTATCGAGAATTATCTAACAAAAATCACTTAATCCATTCGTAACGCTTTCAAGTGCTTCCTTTTCAACCGCACATTTGTCTTTACGATCTTCACTGCCAAAAAACATCTCTCAACTGTCGCGGTTGAAACCATAGGGGCCTTAAAATAAATTCCAAGGGTGCCTAATTGTTTTATTTAATCAACATTAATATAAATTACATGGTTTTTAAGAAGTTGAGTGGGATCCTTGCCACCCACTAACCTCTTCTTGCATCCGCCCCTGGACTTACTCCTGAACAAGTGATTCTCCAAGCTGCCTCGTGGCATAAATTCATAAACCAGAAGCCTATGTTCATCTTCCAAACAATACCCAATCAAATTCACCGGATTTTGATGCGAAAATTGCCCTAAATAATTCACTTCCGCCTGCAATAATCAAGATTTTCTCTAACAAATATCACTTGTATCAATCAAGTTGATAAATTACTGTGAAAAATTCATTAATAATTCACTCTTAAAAATCTTAATGGTTCACTTCAGGATTCACCCCTAAAATATCAATGGGTTCACCCTATTGTTAAACTCCTTCGAAATTTTTTTTTCCTACTAACGAGCCGAAGCTCGGTGGGTTCATGTGAACCCATTTTTTGTATGTACATCCGCCACTGCTCGCCGACGTACCTCCACCACCCTTCAACTGCCGACCGCTGTCGCCAAACCCCTCTCCCCTCCACTGCAGTCACCGATCCACCTCTCCCATCCACCGCCGTCGCCGATCCTCCTCTCCCCTCCACCATCGTTGCCGATCCACCTCTCCCCTCCACCGCTGACCTCAATCAACGCTGGTAACTCCTTCAATCGACGGTGGGTATTCGTTCTCATCGGTACTCCTTCAATCGTTGCCGGTAACTCCTTCGTTGTCTGCAGGTCTTCATTCTCGACGGTGGGGTTGGGCCTGAGCACGAGCGACGGTGGGCTTGGGCCTTATCATGAGCGACAGTGGGATTTGGACTGAGCGATGGTGGTCTTCGTTGCCGATCCAGATTGTAGGTTTGGGGAAGAGGTTTTTTTGTTTGAAGAACTTTTTAAAAAACAAACCATCCAGATTGTAGTTAAAACCGTCTTCGAGTAATGCTATTCATGCTTATACAGATATTGACTCGGCTGGTTGTCTCGATGATATGCGTTCAACTAGAGGATATTATATGTTTTGTACCCACCAAGTACAGAGGCAGAGTATTGTTTCTTGTTCTCAATGCTATTGAGCTTACATGGATTAAATATGTTCTTCATAAGCTGCATATTTAGCTTTTGAATCCACCTATATTATGATATGACAATATTGGCGCTACTTACTTGATAGTCTATCTTATGTTCATCAACGCACTTACATTTTATTCGTGATATAATTCTTGGTCACTTTTAGTATACCTTATATCCAAAACCCTTTTTTTATTATTTTATCTTTATTTTAAAAAGTCCTATTAATTTATTCTTTTAAAATTAATTTTAAAATAAGATGTACATATAACTATTCAAAATCTCCTCTTAAACGTTGATAAATAAAATCCTATTCTACATTTATTTAGAACTCATTTAAATAATTAGAAGGTTAGAGTAGTATCTATATAAAAGTCAAAATATATAAATCTAAGTATTATTATACATATTAAAAGGGATGAAAAAGGAATAGTAGATTTAATATTGTTATTATTATATATATTAAATGGGATGAAAAATGAATAGTAGATTTAATATTGTTATATAATAAGAGAGCCCATTGCCTATTATATATATATAGTGAAGTGATATTCTAAAAAGGACAAAAACTCTAAAAAGGATCTTAAAACGCTCATAACCGGCTCATACGAACTCCGATTTGACTCGTTCAAGTTGCGTTAGAACCGTCTTATCGAACACAATCTAACCCCCATTGGAATGGGTCAAATCGGAGTTCATATGAGCCTGTTATGAGCGTTTTAAGATCATTTTTACACTTTTTATAGTTTTTGTCCTTTTTAGTCAAACCCAACACTATATATATATATATATAGGGAATACATAATTTGCAAAACCACCCTTTAGCTCGAAAACCACTTTATGTGGCCAAGATTTTGCCACATCACATCCTTCTTATTAAATTCATTTGGGGCAATCTTGTCATTTTACCCCATATATATAGGGAATACATAATTTGCAAACCACCCTTTAGCTCGAAAACCATGAAAACCACTTTATGTGGCCAAGATTTTGCCACATTACACCCTTCTTATTAAATTCATTTGGGGCAATCTTGTCATTTTACCCCTATGTACTTGTATTCATTTTTTATTATTTTTACACTATACCTTTATATGATTTGAATTTTGGATACCAACTGCCAATCAGTTAACGTTCACAAGTTACACAAGTTTTATGTTGCTGAGTTTTATTTTTTTTACCTTTATTTCTTTGTTGTTTTCTACATTAAAAAGTAAAACAACGTTTTTTTTACATATTTGTTTTTGTACACATGTTTTTTTGTCACACACGAAAAACGATTATTTATTATCCCGTCATTTTAAATATTTAGTAACGTAACTTTTTTTGTTTTGAAATTTTCCGCATCCGGGCATCAGTTAACGCCCAGAAGTTACACCATTGTTACGTTGTTGATATTTTTGGGTCTCACCTGTATTATAGTGTACATGTTTTGTTACGTAAAGATTACATGCGGTCGCAAATTTTTTTTTTATTTAATGTGTAACAGATTTTAAATACTTTAGGGCTTTTTGTCCTTTTTTTAGAACCAAGGACCACCTTTTAGTACTATGTGTCATGTTTGTCTACAACCATCTTGTCTCTCATTAATAAAAAGTGGTTTTTTTGTAAGTGTGGGTCACCTCCATGTGTACTTTTTATTTGACAAAATTACATTTTGTCAAAGTAGGTATTCCCTCCCACGCCAAGGCCATCCCTTCTCTTTGTTTTTTCATTTTTGAATTCCCAAACATCTCATTTCCTTTGCATGAACTTCCCTCTCTCTTTTGAAGTTGTCTTTGTATGGATTCTACACTTGACCTTAACACGTTTGATTATTTTGAAGTTGTCTTTGTATGGATTCTACACTTGACCCAGAAGTTACACCATTGTTACGTTGTGAACGTTCATTTATATTCGTTCATTTACGTTCGTTTATGTTTGTTCGTTTATCCTCGTTGATTTTTTTTATTAATAAATTATTTTAAAAATCAGTGATATATTCGTGTTCTTTATAAATTAACATGCTTGTGTCATTCTTATTTTATCAGAATTTTAATGAATTTATTAACTGAAATGGATTAATATCAATCCAAGTTTAGAATTCATTTGTTCGTTCATGTTTGTTTAACTATTTGTGTTCAATAATGGTTGTTTTGTTTCTTTAGTCATGTTCGTTTATGTTTGTTTCTTTATGTTCGTTTACTTATGTTCATCTATGTTCGTGAACCATTCATGTATACTCTTAACGAACGAACACGAACACACTAAGTTTCTTAACGAACGAACACGAACAAGAAAACCCTGTTCATTTAAATGTCCGTGTTCCCTATATAGGCAGCCGTCTGCGCCGCATCATAGCAAATGTAATGATGTTACCAATGTTTTTCAGGTTCGTAATTGTTACACAGTTAATGCACCTACGTTACAAATGTATTACATATTTACACCAATCTTTGTTATACTATGTTACATATGTTTTACGTGGAACAACTATATTACATATGTTTTACATATAAATTACGTTCATTACACATAACAATACAACAATTTTACCAATGTTTTACATATAGTTTTTAGTGGAGGGGAGCCTAGCGCCTAGGCAGCCTCCTAGGCCGCATCATAACAAATACAACGATGTTACCAATGTTTTTACCCTTTTCAGTCTATTTTTTTAATTCTTTACACTTTTGACCCCTGTAAATGAACCAAATGTTTAGCAATCAAGTAAAAAGTTCGTTCATGAAAGTTTGTTTAGTAAATAAACGAACATGAACACACGTCCCATTTGTTCATTTACGTTTCTGAACGTTCGTTTATTTTACATGAATTTTAATTTATTTATTAACTGAAATGGGTTAATATCAATCCAACTTTACAATTCATTTGTTCGTTCATGTTTGTTTAACTATTTTGTTCAATAATGGTTGTTTCGTTTCTTTAGTCATGTTCGTTTATGTTTGTTTAGTTATGTCCGTTTACTTATGTTCGTCTATGTTTGTGAACCATTCATGTATAGTATTAATGAACCAACATGAACAAACACGAACACACTAAGTTTATTAACGAACACGAACAAGAAACCCCTGCTCGTTTAAATGTTTGTGTTCCATATATATGCAGCCGCCTAGGCCGCATCATAACAAATGTAACGATGTTAACAATGTTTTTCAGGTCGTGAATTGTTAAATAGTTAACGCAACTACGTTACAAAGGTGTTGCATATTAACATCATTCTTTGTTTTACTATGTTACATATGCAGCCACCTAGGCCGCATCATAACAAATGTAACGATGTTACCAATGTTTTTCAGGTTCGTGAATTGTTAAATAGTTAACGCACCTACGTTACAAAGATGTTACATATTAACATCAATCTTTGCTTTACTATGTTACATATGTTTTACTTTGACTAACTATATTACATATGTTTTACAAATAAATTACGGTCATTACACATAACAAATACAACGATGTTATTATTGTTTTACATATAGTTTTTAGTGGAGGGGCTCCTAGGCCGCATCATAGCAAATACAATGATGTTACCAATGTTTTTACCTTTTTCAGTCTATTTTTTTTAATTTTTACACTTTTTTTGCCTGTAAATGAACCGAACGTTTACTAAACAAGTAAAAAGTTCGTTCATCAAAGTTTTTTTTTAAGTAAATAAACGAACATGAACAAATTTTTTTTGTTCATTTAACTAAACAAACGAACCTGAACACACGTCCCATTTGTTCATTTATGTTTGTGAACGTTCGTTTTTATTCGTTCATTTACGTTTGTTTATATTTGTTCGTTTAGGTTCGTTTATGCTTGTTAATTTATTTTTATTAATAAATCAATTTATTTATTTTAAAAATCAGTGATATTTTTGTGTTCTTTATAAATTAACATGCTTGTGCCATTTTATTTTACCGGAATTTTAATGAAATTTATTAACTGAAATGAGTTAATATCAATCTAAGTTTAGAATTCATTTGTTTGTAATATGTTACAAAGATGTTACATATTAACTACAATCTTTGTTTTATTATATTACATATGTTTTACTAGGAACAACTATATTACATATGTTTTACGGATAAATTGCGTTCGTTACACGAGGTTTACATATAACAACTTAGATAGCTTTTATTAGGAACAACTATATTACATATGATTTATATATGATTTACACATAGGACTTGTTGTACATGTCAGAATTAGGTTATTGGACATGATTCATGTAATTGCAAGACAAAGGGTTTTGATCTCGCTATCGTGAATGTCGAAAAGTAGGGAATAGCAGGCACTTTTTTTTATTAATCTTAAATATGGTTTAAAAAAACATCTAGGGTGTTTGTTCTTTTTTTATGCTTTCATAAAAGTTGTCTTTTGATTTTGTTATTAGAAGTTTTTTAAATGTGTTCGAAATGTGCGACATGCATCGTAGTTACACTTTTGTTACGTATATGTTACATTTGAAGAATCAGTTTCAAGGAATTTTTAAAATTTTTTAACCGACGTGACAAGTCATGAAAAGTAACTGTTTTAGTTTTAAAATTTTTAAAGTTTTAAACAAGTAATTTTGTACCTTATGTACTTTTTGAAGAATCAATTTTTTTTAATGATAATGTTTTAGTTTTAATTTAACTGTTTTAGTTTTAAAAATTTTGTGTTAATGTGTTAAATATGTATATAGAACGTTTAAATGTTGTAACATGTCAGTAACTTAAGCGTAACACCACCGGAAAATGGGAGTAAATTTGGGCGGCGATTTTTGGTATAGAAAAGGTGGGTGTACGGTTTTTGGGGATTTGAAAAGTAAAATATTGGTTTTAAGTACAAATGGTAGAAAGACATATATACTCTTTCAATACTTTTCAATTAATTTACCAAACAATTAAATAAATCAAAATACCCAAGATTAATCTCAACCACACAATCTTAAAATCAATGGTTAGATATGTGGTTTTCATGGTTTTCGTATTAAGTAAAGGTTTTCAAATTATCGATACCCTATAAATATATATATTCTAGATCATATATATTGTTTTATATTATTTAGGTGTTTGATCCATGTAGTGACGTTTTAAAATTTTAGACTTGTACCATCAGAAGTTTTTTTAACCTTGAAAAGTGGTAAACAGAGATAAACATATTAAATTTGAGAGATTTGCTTATAGATTTGCATTTTATTAAATTTGAGAGATTTGCTTAAAAATTTTGTTTTTTTAATTAAAGCAATTGGTTGCCAGTAAGAATTATTTTGAGAGTAATTTTTCTATTATTTTTGCAACATATTTGTGAGGATTTTGTATGATTTTATATTTTTATAAAAAATTTGTATAGAGTTTGTGATGATATATTTGATTTTGTTATGTAATTTATGCTTCTACAAATGATATATAATACATGTTCTCGAGAGTGCACTGTGATAACCCGCCGCAACACGCGGGTTAAATAAACCTAGTTTATATAATTGGTGACAACCAAAGGGCGTTTTTCCTCATAGTACCAAGGTGTGTTAAGATGTTTCTCTGTAAAATAGGTTGAGGATTCTAGTTGCATAATAGATAATGGTTGAAAAATTTGATGTTATAAAATATAATTAGTGACAAAGCCTTGCAACTCATTTTGACTTTTGTATGCCGACACAAGAAGTCAAAGGTAAAATACTTAATTAGGGACTTGACATATCATACACAATACAATGTTCCAATTTTCTCCACCATCTTAATTATGCAAAACCTTTAGTGCACTCCATGTCTTGATTTTAAAAAGTCAAGTACTTCAATCTTTACTTTTTTATTGCTTGATTTTCCTTCTGTATATTCTTACTAGGTTATTAACCCATGTGTTAAACAGATTTAATATAAAATATTAAATAATTAGTTATGAAAATTTAGCAATTATAAAAGGATATTTTGACATATTAATATATAATTTAAGTAATAAAAAAACATTTAAAAACTTTAATCACTATACAAATAATATATAACCTTATGATGTGTAACAATTTATTTTTTTTGAAATAACTGAAGTTAAAAACTTTGGTTTATATTATATTAAAAACTAACTTTTATAAATCAATAATATAACTATAATTTTTGTAATTATTAAAGTTAAACGACCGAATTTAAAAATAGCGTTAAACATAATGGACCAAAAGTGTAACTTTTCTATCATTTTTATTAATTATGTTTTTAAATAAATTAAAAAACGTCAGTTGTTTATAAAAATCTCATTGTTTAAAAACTCATTTTATAGTATATTTTATTTAAAAAAATCATTTTATAAGATAACTTGTTTTTACATAAATTTTGTTTGTTTAATAATATAATATTTCTTGCTTTATAAAAAATTTTTAAGTGTGTTTTAATATAAAAATATATATAATACATTAGTTATTAGTATTATAATTATTTAATAAAAAAATAATTTATTTAATAAGAGAGAGAATAGTTATTTAATATAAGAGAGAATTAAATAAGATGATAGGTAATTGACATATGTCAATAATATTGTAAGAATGTGACAAGTTTCCTTATTGATGTGAGAAATTGACAAGTGACAAAATTTTACTGTTTTATTATAGAGCAAAGATTTCATCTATATTTAACAAAAAATCAAGATGACTGATCTTATTTAAGATGCAAACAATAGAAGGAAGTACCACAGCCCTAAAACTAGGTGGGATATGAAAATCACACGTACTCATGCCTTTCTATGCTATTAACTAAATTTTACAACGAAAATTAACACACGACCACATCATATCACTAGGGGGTGCAAATGAGCAGGTCCTGAGCTTGTTAAGGCTCGGCCGTGACTCGTTTTGATTAAATAAGTCTCGAACTAGAGCTCGGCTTTTTAAAAACTTTATTTTCAAGGTTTGTAATCGGCTCAACTCGTATAATTTTTAATTATTCAATTAATTCAATTAATTACTAATTTAATATATATTTATAACTATACTTTCCAATTTATTTAAATATATTCATCCTAATTATATATATAAATATAATTAATACATTACATGAAAAACCATTAATGATCAAATTAATAGTTTAGAATTACACGGATATTTTTAATGAAAAACCATTACAATAGTAATATAAGTCTCATATCGGTGACGAATACTTTTTCGATCAAAACGCGTTTTATCTGCTTGAACAACCAGCAATCAAGCGCTATCAAAATTACGAGTTTTTGGAAGGACAACCAATCGAAGAAAAAACAAATAATATCAAAGTAGAATTTGATTGATTGATTTTTTTATTTGTCACTTCTTTTTCCTATTAAATAAAATTATTAAAATAATATATTAAAATAAACTTAAGTACAAATAATTTTTGTATTTTATAAATAATAATTATTATTTACAATTTATTATTTTTTTATTTTTTAATCCGTGTAATATAATACATATCATATATGATCATATATTTTTATGTGAAGGGATTCCTTTTATTTTGAACGGTTAATTTAGTTCTCCGACGGATTAAAAGAGTATTATCATAACACAAGTGGTATTCAGGAGAAACTAAATACTTTAAAAAGACTTTTTTATAGGATTCAAACCCGGAAACTAACAGTTATGACTAAGATGTCGTTGGGATGTACTGTTTAAGATTTTCTTATTAAAAGGAATCTAATGTACCTTTTACCAACAAGCTAGACTAGATTTGTTAAGATGTCAGAAAACTAAATTTTTTTAAACGGCTAAACTTACTATCCACCTAAATTACACCATAATCACACATGTGTATGGAATTAAACCCATTACCTCCCATAAGTCCCATTATAAAAGGCAAGCTCCTACTAATTGAGCTAGTCCAAATACAAAACTAATTAACTCTTAGGCTATGCCCACCGAGCACCTCCCACCCGGTGCCCGTCTTACGTGGAATCATATTTCTCAGACAGACGCAATGGAACCCTGCGCACTTCCTCACATGCGTTCAAGTGCAAAAAAGGTTGGGCCCATTTCAATTAAAAAGCAAGTTTTTTTAAAATAAAACATGTAAGACAGTTTAAAATGAAATGGTGACGTGAAAGAGAGATAATGCATGTAAGAAGGATGTGTTGAAGTTAAAAAGAGGAGAGATAATGCATGTGAAAAGAAAGAGTAAAATGCTGATGTGACAGTGATGACTAGAACGTATGTAGTAAATGCAGTCTTTAGCATTGCGGGTAGTCCTTAAGCGAAACACCCATAGATTTCATATCATGTTGGATATCTATGAACGGATAATGTATAAAAAGTCAAAGTCAGACCAATTTTAAAGCTTATCTTGGCAAGATCTGAAATCTCATTCATACCATCAATTTTGGATGAATTTCATGAACCAGTCAAACAAGTTTCCTATAAATCCTCCATCAAAAACATCAGATCTCATTAAAAAATTAAAATGGCACATTTGTTACACTATCTTTTGTTGCTTTTAATCGTTACATATTCATGTGCAGCTCAAACCAGTTTCAGGCCAAAAGCACTCATCCTTCCGGTCACAAAAGACTCATCAACTCGACAATATGTTACCCGTATCAACCAACGAACCCCACTTGTGCCCGTGAGCCTAACCCTCGATTTGGGTGGTCAGTTCATGTGGGCTAACTGCTACACCAACTACATCTCTTCCACATACCGTCCGGCTCGGTGCCGGTCCGCACAATGCTCACTGGCTAAGTCCACTGCCTGTTCCGTTGAGTGTCCCGGAGCACCCAAACCAGGGTGCAACAACAACACGTGTGCTCTAATGCCGGATAACACCGTAACCCGTACTGCCACCATTGGTGATCTGGGGTCGGACCTGGTTACCATCCAATCAACCGATGGTTCGAACCCTGGTCGGGTGGTTTCGGTTCCTAAGTTCTTGTTCGTTTGCGGGTCGGCTTTAGACGGGCTCGCTAGTGGTGTGGTGGGCATGGCTGGGCTTGGAAGGACTTCAATATCACTACCTTCTCAATTTGCTTCAGCTTTTAGCTTCCATAGGATCTTTGCTATATGTTTAACCTCATCTTCAATCTCTCCGGGCGTCGTCTTCTTCGGGGACGGACCGTATCGGTTCTTGTTAAACACCGACGCCTCGAGTAACCTTATCTACACACCATTGATCAAGAACCCGGTTAGCACGGCTTCCGCTTACACCGAGGGTGATGCGTCTTCTGATTACTTCATTGGCGTGACATCAATCAGGGTTGGTGAAAAGGTCGTCCCTTTAAACAAGACCTTGCTGACGATTAACCGCGAAGGCTACGGTGGGACGAAGATCAGCACCGTGACTCCATACACAGTGCTCCAAACTATGATATACAAGGCAGTTATCAAAGCATTTGGTAATGCTCTCTCTGGAGTACCAAAAGTCGCACCAATTGCGCCTTTTGGTCTGTGTTTCAACTCCACAAGTCTTGGTAGTACCCGGGTCGGTCCTGGCGTGCCCCAGATCGACCTGGTACTCCAAAATAGTGACGTTTATTGGAGGATATTCGGGGCGAATTCAATGGTGCAGGTGCGCGATGATGTTTTGTGTCTCGGGTTCGTGGATGGTGGTGTTGATCCAAGGACTTCTATAGTTATTGGTGGACATCAGATTGAGGATAATCTGCTACAGTTTGATCTTGCTCGATCGAGACTTGGGTTCAGTTCGTCGCTGTTGTTTCGACAAACAACATGTGGTAACTTCAATTTCACATCAAATGCCTAAAAGGTTTTGATTCCTGGATCACATGGAATGAAATTGTTATATTTGTTGTTTGTTTGTATTCAATAATAACTGATTTGTTGTCTGAATCTACACAATTTTATTCCTAATTTGATTCGCCCCACCAGTTGAAATAATTAATTGGAAGCATTTGAAAAGCACAGGTGTATGTGTTCATCAGGTTTGTTATATAATAACAACAATCTAATGCTTATAAAAGGCAAGGAATATGCTCTCGTTATAGGTGTCGTCAATTGTCTTCTCCTCATGTGTCCGAACTATCTTATTCTTTATCTATTATCTTATAAAAAATGTGATATGTCCCCCCTAATCTATACTTCTTCATTCCTTATTTGATCTAACCTTGCTTGTTTGCCCACACATTCACCTCAACATCTTCATTTTTACGACTTCCAAATCTCCGCTTGTTTGTTCTTGATCAGACAACAATTGGCACGATACAACATAGCGGGTCGAACTACAACCATACAATATTCCCATTTAGTCTCTCTACGAACCTCTTGTCATGCACACAAAACAACTTATGGCTCCTCTTCACTAGCTTGCACCATCAAGCCTGATCACAATGATGTATATAGTGGTTACCTTTTTGACTTTCCTGTAAAAGTCTTGAGTTTTAATACTGGTCAAAACATATTTATTGAGTAATTGTTAGAGGTTTACAGAGTTGTATTAAAAAAAAGTTAATGTCTTTGTCATAAATTATTTCAAGATCTTTTATATTTATTTAAGAATCCCTTTATTATTTTTAATGCAGTACGATAATGTTACATATCAACTCCAATTTTCAAATAACAAAACATGAACAAACCAACATGACATGGTCATTTTATTCATTATAACTAGCAGCAATCAAAGTTCTTCATTTCGAATTCTAAGCTGTTGATGTAAAGTTAAAGTTTGCACACGTAGTAGATCGTCCAAGAAGCGACGAGCTGAATCCGAGCCTCGATGCTGCAAGATCAAACTGCAGCAGATTATCCTCAATTTGATGACCACCGATGACCACCGGAATTCTGGGTGCAAAGTCTGTCCGAGCTTCAACGAACCCAAGGCATAAAACGTCCTTCTTCACCTCAACCATCAAGTTTGCACCGTTTATCCTCCACACATTCTTGCTTTTCAAGACAAGTTCAATCGGTGGCACGCCTGGACCCAGGCGTGTGCCACCGATGTTCTTGGAGTTAAAACATGCACCAAAAGGTGCAACATTACTAACCCTTTTGACGTTCTTTGGCATTGCTTTCACAAATGCTGCTACGAGAGCTTTGTAGATTGATGTTTCCAACACGGTGTACGGATCCGTGGTGCTGATCGTTGTCCCGCCCTCCCCTTCACTGTTAATGGACAACAAACTCTGATTGAACTCATTCACGCGTCTGCCATCAACATTAATCGATTCGACTCCAATGAAGTACTTCGGTGATGCGTCACCCAAGAACCCGCTTTCGGTTACAGGGTTTATGATTAACGGTGTGTAAGTAAGAGAGGATGATGCATCAACATTTGGTAGCAAAGTGTACGGTCCATCACCGAAGAACACCGCGCCATTAGATGTTGTTGATGAGCTCAAACATATGGCGAATTTCGGATCGAATCGAAAATAAGAAGACAATTGTGCAGGCAATGAAGCTCCGGTCCTTCCAAGACCAGCTATGCCAGTAACCCCGCTAGCCAGACCATCGTTGACGAAATTATTACCGCATATGAAATACAAGCGAGGGACGGTTAGCACCTGTAGAGAAAATTTCAGAACATGAACACAATTGAATCACCGGATGAATTGAAAGTCGTGGATCACATTTTCAGATTAAACTATTTATGGTTCACTCAAATATTTGATCGGATAAAATTTAATTCGAAATCAAGAACAAGTATGAATTTGTTGAATTTTGTGAATTTCGTGAATGAACCAGTGAACTTCATGAGCGATCAATTTCAAATTTTATGTTCGTAGGTTTTTGGAAACTGCTTCCAAGCAGTTTTTGAGTTTTCTATTTTACAAAATTGCCACTAAACTATCATTACGAATTTTATATCAAAATTCGTAAAATCATTTTTTTTATTAATTTTTCAACATAACAACTTAG
Organism: Mikania micrantha; assembly: GCA_009363875.1. Lineage (NCBI taxonomy): Eukaryota > Viridiplantae > Streptophyta > Magnoliopsida > Asterales > Asteraceae > Mikania > Mikania micrantha. Next base: position 36,795,928 of record CM018693.1, read on the forward strand.
GTTGGAAAAATTTTTCTATTGATTTTTCAGCTCGACCTCAGCTAGGGGCTCTGCCCCTTGGACCCCGCTATCCGGGGGCGTTGCCCCCTTGGAACCCCCGTTGAATCATAAAACCTTAAACAAGGGTGCACCCCACACTCAACTTGTTTAATGAATTTCATGATTCATATTGATCAATAAAATTAATCTCAGTTACACTAAAATAGCTAACAGTACCGAGCTGGTCGTCGATTGTATCTTGAACACGTCCGCACCGAGCTGGCCGCTAGTACCGGTGTTGGCGATGGGGTTTTCGGGCCCATGACCACAAGTGTTGTTGTAGCAGTCAGGGACTGGAGGGTTGCATGAGGTTGACGTGGTGCATGAGGTGGTGTTGAGAAGTCGGCATGGAGCGGAGCCGCAGCGGGCCGGAGTGTAGGTGGTGGAGGTGTAGCCTCGCTCGCAGTTGACCCACATGAACGGACCACCGAGGTCGAGGGTTAGTTTCACATGAACCAGCGGTGTTCTTTGTGAGATTTGGGTTAGGTATTGAAGTGTTTTGGGATCTTTTGTGAGTTGGAGAACAGGACGAGGTGATGTTTTGGCTACCGATGAAGATACGGTAATGAACAGACATAACACTAAAATGATGGAAGGAGCCATTGAATAAATGAGATGACGAGTGATATTGGAATGAATCAATATATGTGATTTATATAGATTGGTAGGTTAATGTTTTTTTAAATTTATTTATTTATTTATATGTTTTGTTGTATTTTATTATATTATATAATTGATTATTGATGGCAGCATGTGATTTATTGGTTTTTGCCTTTATTGTAATAAAAAAAAGTAAAAAACAGGGTACTTATCATGAAATCAAATTTTTGTGGGTCACAAAAGGCGGCTCTAGGCCATTTGACGATACCGCTTTTATGGTTCAATCAAATTTGATTTATCGCTAATATAAAGTAATCTTCATGTAACATATTTATACTTAATTTAAATCATTTATATTTTATTCATATATAAACTAAAACTAGGGTAGTAACGTGTATTACACGGATTAAATAAAGAAAAGATAACTAATAATTATTAATGAAAATTTAAAAAATATAAGATGATTTTTAATATAAAATACGATTACAATATTTTAAGTATTAAAATAATAATATTATTTCTTTAAATACTAACTTTTTTATATTTGAACATTGTGTTTCAAATAATTGTTTTTGAAAATTTTATAATTCATAATAATTTAAAAAACTTGTTTTTAATATTAAAATATTTTAATGTATTAAAAAATCTTTTTTATTTTAAAAATGTATAAAAAGTGTATTTAATATTTCATATTATTATTTAGTATTAGATTTATTTAATAAGAGAGAGATGTGAAATAAAGGATGAGATGCTTTAAAAATATGGCATGTGTCATTAAAAACATTTATTTCTTAGTATAGATAGATTCAAAATTTAAAAATATAACAAGCATTTAATGAATCTTTATGTTAATAATAAAAATAAATTTGACAAATGTTATTTTTCTAATACTTTTACATATTAATTTCCTTTTTATCTCTATAATTAAATTAATCTTTCTTTATTAAATAAAAATATTAAATACTGATTATATTACATTTTATCTTTTTAAAATTAAAAAAATATTCCTTGGAAATTTAAAAAAAGATCTTTTCTTAATATGAAATTTTTATAAGATATGAATTTTTATAAAATATTAATTTTTCTAAAAACAATGAATTAAACTAACCTTTAAAATATAATAAATTTATTAAATTATTAAAAAAAAAAATTCTTGATAGCAAAATTCATCAAAAATTAAAGTTTTTGAACAACGAGATATTTATAAAAACTTGAGTTATAATTTTTGAATATTATCACTAAATATTTAATATTAAGTTCTATAATTCACGAGTATTAGTTTAACTTTCGTAAAAAAGTATACCATTTTTTAAAATGTTTTTTTAAAACAAAATGTTAAAAACAAACGTTTAAAAATATGAGTTTTTAAAAAAAAATTATATCATTATTTTATTAAAAGAATTTTAATTTATACACAATTTTTTATCGTATTTTATCCTAAAAAATGTTTTATAGTTTTAAAATTTTTATTATTATTAAATACATTTTTATACACTCCGTGTAGTATATAGGATATACTAACCTAAGTGAATATAATCAACAAAAGTAAATATATATATTAACAAATGTTCACGAACACTATCCTTGTTTACGTTCATTTATTAGTTAATTGAATAAAATTTAGTGTTGATATTCCATAACTAGATTATTACCCCGTGTATTACACGAGGTTTAATATAAAATAACTATTAATAAAAATTAACTATAAAACAATATTTTAAAATGAAATGAATAAATTAAGTATTATTAAGTATATTAAATGATGAAAAAATCAATTTAAAACTTTAATAATTAAATAATTGGTACTCGACTTCCTTAAATTGTAAGAGCAGAAAATTTTAAAATAATTAACACTAAAAGCTATCAGTTTTAAAATTAAAAAGGTAAGGTACTCATTTTTTAAGTATTAAAGTTAAGTGACCTAATTTAAAAATATCATTTACAAAATGTCTAAAACTGCAATTTTTCCTATCATTTTTATAACTTTTAGTTTTTAAAGTAATTATATTTTAACCATTTCGTGTTAAAAATGTTATTTGTTTATAAAAATCATGTTGCTTAAAATCTTTGTTTTATAATTTATTTCATTTTTTTAAAAAATGTTTTTTTAGAAAACTTGTTTTGTAAAAAAAGAAAATTCTAAATACCGATGTAACATATATTTCTTGTTTTTAAAAATCTTTGATTTTTAGAAAAAATTAACACTTTAGAAACTTTTTTAATGTTTTTTTAACTTTATTTTTAATTTATTTAAAACCATTTTTAACATTAAAAAAGTAAATATTATCATTAATATTTAATAAAATTATTTAATATGAAAGAGAGTTGAGTTAGATGATAAAATGAAGACATGTGGCAATATTGGTTTAAAAACATGACAAGTGTCAAAAATGATTTTTGTTTATTATAATAGTAAGATAAGATTTATTTAATGGTAGTAAAAACAACTTAATTATTCATAAAATCAAAGTTAGTATATCTATAGTATTTAGAATCGGATGGACAGGCCGGTTGAACTAGGAATCTGTTAGGTAACTATTTTAGTTGGCTCAGTTGAATACGTATTCAAGTAAACAAATTAACCAATGGATTGAACTGAATTTTAATTTTTTATATTAAATTACTTAAACAAATGTTGCCTCATTCATTAGGCAATGCCTCTTTGGTACAAAGCAACCGAGAAAAATGAATAAAAGAGATATGTGAAGGCAACTTTTTTAATCTTAAAACTTTAATTCTAAATGTTTTTTTTTTCCTTTTTCGAAATTAAACAATATAAAAACTCTGTACCCAAAAAAGCAATAAATATGATGTATTGATCAAATTTGACCAAAAAAGCACGGTCTGACCTTCCACCCTACAGCTGCCGCCTCTGAACCTTTATCCAAAAGAGTTTGTTCTGATATACACACCCACCCGGTAACAAGACTCCCATTTTAACGATGTTTTATTACTTTACTAGTAGAATCGGTTAAATTTGATTTAAAATCTGATTAATATATATGATAAAAGAGTAAATTACCGAGATGGTTTATTGGTTTGTTAATATTTTACTTTTAGTCCCTAAATTTTATAAACTAGAATTTACGACCCGCGCGATGCTGCGGTTTTATAGATAGGTTTATATGTAATATATAGTTGTACAAACGTTAGATATTTTATTTAGTTGCCTACATAGCAGATTTTTTTCATCGTTTCAACTATTACAAAATGTGGGATTTGCTTCATTCTTTGTTACAAAATGTGTTCTTCCTTGGTAGATGCACTTGCATTGAGTTTTACTGTATGATTAGTTTGCTTGAGTATAATATGCATAGAGATAGGTATCATTTGCCTCGTTGTCAGGCTCATTTGGAGTCCATAAATATATTGGTTTCATATAGTGTAAGCAATTGTAAATTATATTTTTTTACAATAAATATTAAAATCATTATAAAAATATGTTGTTCAACAATTTTCAATTAGGGAAGTGGGTCTTACCGAAACTTCAGTTACGAAAACGATTTGTTCTAAACGACTAATTGAAGGCAAATTAGTTGCAACGTTAACCTGCAAAAATGTCTCAAACCATTCAGTCAAAGACTGAATCATATTGCCCCATATGATACACCAAAAGCAACCAAAACATATATTGTTTCTCCAATGCTCTTTAATGGTCTCTCTCTCAAATCACAAATCTCTTTTATTCTCTTTCGTATTTTCTAGTAAGTAGCAGAAAACCTCCCCTTTTAAGTCTCTCTTTTATAGCCCCTAATAATAGTTAATTCAAGAAGAGATTGTGGCTGCCGTCTTGTCATTAAACATCATGGCTCAAAACAACACCACCAATGCCACCGATGATGTTAAACCCACTATTTTACATTACTTTCTTGGATGTGAATGTGCTCCGGCGGCCAAGCTTGCCGCTAGTGGCAGCCGCGGCGACGGGCCGGTCTTCGCCACTTCTGATATGAGTCCCGGTACCTTACAACACCATTTATGTTTGTTTTTGTTGATTTCTTACAAAAAGACGATGTCGGTTGTTCTTCCCATTCGGCCTCCGTATCAGGTGGTGGCGGCGGGCCGGTCTCCGCCACTTCTGATTTGGGATTTAGGTTCCGGTACCTAACACCACTTTTTATTGATTTCTTACAAAAAGATCATATTTTTCTTAATATTTAATTCTTACGGATCATGGGTGTTTCTTTAAATATCATTTTACGGTTAAATTTATCTGGATTTTGATTTTTTATCTTGATTTTTAGTTCTTAAAGATCATGTGTGTTTAAAAATTTACTTTTAGTCAGTAGAGAAAACCAATTGGCAATCACAATTAGGGAAAAAGAAGGGAAAACATACATACCTGGTTGAAGGCGATGGATGTGTAAGACGAAAAGAAAGGCAAAGAATTGAAGAAATGATAAGATGGAGATGCAATAGAAGGGAAAAGGTAAAAAAGATGAGACCTTGTACCATATGCAATAGAAGTAGTAAACAAATGAATAGTAAAACTCTCTCTCAAACCAAACTTTGGTTTTTAACATATATATATATATATATATATATATATATATACACATATATATATTAATTACTCATATGATCCCTAACATTTGACATTTGTAACCCATATAATCTTTATGTGAGGGTAATCTGGTATATTATATGAGGGTAATTTGGTGACCTAAGGACTATATGTGTTACTAATGTCAAAAATTAGAAACCATATGGGTAATTTATGAAACATAGGAACTAAGAATGAAATACTAGCAAACCATAAAGACCATATCGATAATTTACTTTATAATGAATGAGGCAACATTTAAGTAATTTAATATAAAAAATTAAAATCCAGTTCAATCCATTGGTTAATTTGTTTACTTGAATACGTATTCAACGAAGATTAAAAAAGTTGCCTTCACTTGAATTTATGCGTACAAAAGCAACGGAGAAAAATGAATAAAAGACGTGTTGTAGGTAACAATATTCAAATTTATGATCTCTAGTTAAAACCAAACATCTTTTTCTGCTCAACCAAGTTAACATTTATTATTTTGGTGAAAACAAAAGCATTATGTCTCACTGACTTTTTATAGGTTCTATCATAAAATCTACTGCTCCTAATAAAAGAACAACTCAAGCGTCAAGTGTCTTTTAACTACATTGTCCACTTCAATAATATGTCATTTGTCATTCAAAATACCATTGCTATCTAGGACAATTTGACAAATGTCATAACTACAATCAAACTTATAATTTTCCATAAATATCCTATTATTGATGTATTAAATGAAATAAATAAATATATTAAATGATTGAAAGTTGTAATAATGTATTTTTAAACACATTTCCACGAATTTCTCATTATTTAAAATATAAAACAAAATTTGTTAATAAACATAAATGTTTTATGTTTTGTATTCTAATTCAAAATTTACGAAGGTTTTTTGTTTATAAAAACTCCTATTATTTTGCAATTATTATATTTAAATTTATTTGTTACATGATTATTTAAATTATATACATTAATTTTATTTATATTTCGCTTTTCAATTCTACTAATATTTAAATACTAATATTTCATTTTTTTTCAAGTCTATATTTGATTTTATTTTAAAAAAATTATTACAAAGGTAACTTACATATTTGCCAGACACTTTAAAATACAAAAAGTTATAAAGTGTTACTTATTTCCTAATTTGAGTTACAAATTTATTGTAACTTTAAATAATATTAAATAGAGTAAATTGCGATTTGCAACCATGTGGTTTATTTCTTACTGCAACTTGCAACCCTCTCTTATTTTTTTTGTAACTTGCAACCCCGTGGTACTATATGTCCTGCAACTTGTACCCCTCTAGTTAAAAATAACTTAACTCTGTTAAGTTATTAAGGGTAAAC